>JAHXMU010000426.1:0-14193 GCA_019455685.1 Philornis downsi
GTGCGGCAACATCATCATCATCATCATCAGCATGCTGAGTTGCTGGCAAACCGAGCAGAAGTAAACTTAAGTGAGGCTCCGTAAAAGGATAAAATGTCTTAAGAGACATTAACACACGCACAAACAACAATACACAAGGGAACTGAGTAAACAATCAAGCGAAGGACACAGGGATTTGGAAGAGCGGCTAGCTATTATAGGAATTATGATGGCGCATCTTGAAAGTGAAGGTATTTGCTAAAACCACAATCTAATTTTATTTAAATATATATAAGGATATGTAAGCAAAGAGTGACTACAGTTTGAAGACTGTCGATGGCTCATTGTTAGACATTATAGTTATATTTATAAGACAAAAATTTGTGAATATTCAGAACCGGATCACTGTTAAAACAGGAAACCACTAAATCTAGCAAATGCTTCAATAAGGTGGTTTTAAGAAAATCTACATTCCGTTGGCCCTCAAGGTCGTCTTATATTACTGCACTTGACTTTTTTTGTGAGGTTATTGCAAATAAGAACTTGAACGCTGCAATCCTCCAGGCAGAAATCAATTATGATGTTGCAATGCGACATCTCTTCAAAAGAACGTTTTTAGGCAGTCGAAAGTAGGCATGTCTTGTAATAGGCCGAATTCACATTCTGATCTCTGGGATTGATACAGATCTTTAGATTTAACGGATAAGGTTATTATATGCTCTGCATTACATGGAATTCAAAAAAATAATTTTTTTTTAAGTTGTAAAAAACTTGCCATATTTGGAATTGTATTGTTCATCAACGTACGAGGCGTGTTCAAAAAATAAGGCGAATTTCCAAATTTCGCGGGCTACGTAAATTCGACTTTCGATTATTATCTTCTTTTATGTTGGTACACTTGTCTCGAAGATATGTTGACGATTTTATCCATATAGCACGTTTAGTTTGTTTGTGAGAGGCATAAATAAGACAAGTTTTCGGCGACTTTCTGCTATCGAAAAAAAATGGATCAAAGTAGTTGCTTCAAATTTTGTGTAAAAAATGGAATTAAGTGCTCAAAAACACTTGAAATGTTGACGGTGGCATACGGTGAGAGTACTCTGAGTCAAAAAAATGTTTATAAGTGGTACAAGCTTTTCACAGAATGTCAAGAAGATGTAAATGACGACGCTCCCTCTGGAAGTCCAAGCACATCAACAACCGATGAAAATGTTAAGAAAGTGAAGAAAATTGTTATGGAGAATCTTTTAATCCCAATTAGAGAAGTTGGTGAGGATGTCGGCATATCGGTTGGCTTATGCCATGCAATCTTCTCGGAAATTTTGGGCATGAAGCATGTGGTAGCGAAGTTCGTTCCAAATTTGCTGAATTTTGACCAAAATTCGCATCGCATCGTCGCCAATCCAATTCCAAATTTGCTTAAAATAGCCATAACCGGTGACGAATCATGCTAGTTACGGACGGTATAATTGCTATTATCGTTAACTGATTAAGAATTTTCCAGAGCGATTCTAATTTTGCCTTCTTCAGATTTCCTGTAAAACTGACCGACATAAAAAACGCTATTAAATCCACCTAATGAACTTGGTTGTGTCGGAGTTGAACTAAGTATTTATTTCAAAATGAGTGATTCGATTCAGGTGATGCAATATTGAAATGTATTAGCTTATATTTTATACTTCTAGTAGTTTTCATGTTTGAGATTATTTTCAGAATTAATATACGGAAAATAGTCCTCGTCGGCGTCCAAAGAGTAAGATCAATTTCCAATTTCAATTACGCAGGCAGCTATATCGAATTTCAGAAATATTTGTTGCAGAGGTGGTAAGATATGCCGCACCTCCGCCAATGGGAATTTTGGCCTATACTAGCATAATCCATTTGGTATCTCCTGGCTGGAAGAAAAGACTACCAAAATAAGTACCAAAATTGTCAACCCCTTTTTCTACATGGTCCAAGTTTTACTTGGCTATCCCAGGGCAATCAGCGTTGGCAATCGCATTGTAATATATCCAGTGTGTCGCACACAGTGGGTAAAGCCTTCACGGCGAGACTCACGTTAAACCCCCCTTGGATTCTATGACAAATTTTTGGGCCAAATGTCTGCTATAAATATCTTTACTGTTTGAGCTACGCTTACTTTTGTACAACGCAAAAATTAATTTCGCCAATTTTTACATGTCGAGCATGAAAGTTACGTTAAATTTTGTTTGCCAAGTGGAATTTCTAATAGTTTTGTTATTTGCTTAATATTGAGTGCATCAAAAGTGGACAACAGCTAAGAGGAAATGCGCTAATTTCTACAATTTTTCTTCTAAATATTTGGTGGGGTTGGCAGGGAATCGTTTACTACTACAAGTTGCTCTCCTACAGCCAAACTTTTAGTTCAGACCTGTACTGCCACCAATTTACCGTCTAAAGAAACCAATCGCCCAAATGCTGACAACTTAGGCCAATATAAAATGATTTGTGTTCCATCGGGACAACGCCAGGCCACACACAACGACAGTGACTCGCCAGACGCTCCGGGAACTTGTTTGGGAGATTCTTATGCATCTAACTTATAGTCTGGAACTGGCACCAAGTGGTTATCACTTACTCCTGCCATTGGCAAATGATTTTCTTCTTAGGTGGCAACTGGAATAGAAGGATGTCTACCTATTATACGCCGCCCACAGAAAATAATTCCAAGCGCATCGATCTTCTGCGCTTCTCCTCCAATTCGTCACACCAAGTTTCGATAGTACTTCGAAAGCCTGGTCCTTCCAACGGAGTTTTGGTCGCCCTCTTGCGCTCCGTCCATCGAGTTCGTTGTGGGAAACTTTCCGTGTCGGAGCATTTGGGTCCATCCGCACAACATGACCCAGCTAACGTAATCGCTGTATTAATGCGTATGACTACGCCGATGTCAGCATATAGCTCATACAGCTCATTGTTCATGCGACGCCGATTCTCTCCGTTAACGATGATGGGTCCATATATTTTCCGGAGTATTTTCCTCTCGAAAATTGTCAGTACTGATTCGTCCGTTTGCGTCATAACCCAGGATTCTGCGCCATATAACAAGATAGGTAGAACCTACGTCTGATACAGTCGGATTTTTGTTTGTCGAGAGAGGGCTTTATCATCGAATCACTTGCTTAGCCCATAGTAACGTCTGTTAGCAAGCAATGCTCTCCTCTTTATCTCCATGCTGACATTATTCGTTTTGTTTACAGCGAAACCGAGGTAGATGAATTCTTCCACCACTTCAAAATTATAGTTGTCAACGTCCACACAGCATCCCAAACGAGTAGACTCTTTGTTCGTTGAAACCAATAACTTTTTTTTGTCCTCGTTTACCACCAGACCCATTTTCGCTGCTTCCTTCTCGATGTTTGAGAAGGTTGCAGTAAGATCTGGCAGTTTTCTGCTAATGATGTTTGTGTCATCTGCATATGCGAGTAACATATGGCTTTTATTAAAGATGGTACCAGTCGTGTTAACTGCAGCTTTCCTCGTAATCATCTCCAACAGTATGTTGAAGAGGTCGCACGATAGACTGTGGCTTTGCCTAAATCCTCGTTTGGTTTAAAAAGGCTCGCAAATGATTTTGCTGGCAAAAAAAAACTGCCTCAAGAAAAGTTTGTGAAAATCAACTGTCGCAGTTTTTTTTTCGCCAATAGGAATGAGGATATCTATGAGAGAGGCTAATGGAATTACCCACAAAATGGCAGCAAGTTATCACAAAGATGATGTAGTATATTCGACCTAAACTGGATAATTCTAATAAAACTTTAATGCAAAAAAATAAAGGTTTAAAAAATAACAAACCGGCCTGATTCGTAGTAATTTATGTAAATTTTGTCGAACAGTCGTGCAAAGTGAAGCTGCCGGCACGGTATATTCCGAATCTGGTACCAGCTTACCATAAGCGCAACAGTTCAACACTAATAAAGGGGTCCCAACAAGAACGCAAGATTTAAATTCGGCGCCATTCGAAGTGTCATTGTTTGACATTTGAACAATTGTTATTGTTTGCTAGTAGAAGGTACGAGGTTAGTAAAAATGGAGCGCTACACGAATGAACAACGCATTCCCATTGTGAAATTGTTTTACAAAAATGGTGAAAGTTTTGCGGCTACAGTTCGCGAATCGCGATCAATTTGGGGTCACAATAATGTTCCAAAAGAGTCAACTGTAAAGAGATTAATAGATAAATTTGCCAAAACTGGGTCTGTTAGTGATGTAAAGACAACAACGCGCCTTCGACCAGGTCGACTGACCGAAAATGTCGAAGTTGTACGTGATGTTGTCGCTCAAATTCCATCCACCTCAATTCGACACCGAGCTCTGCAAATTGGTGTCTCCAAATCCACTATGCAGCAAATTTTGACAACAGATTTACATCTTCATGCATGCAAATTTTAAATGTCCCAGCTGGCCATGGACAGTGAAGGGAGTTCGTTAATTGGGTTTTGGAGAGACAACATGAAAATGCTGATTTTGCCGATAAAATCATCTTCAGTGACGAGGCCCATTTCCATTTTGATGGCTGAGGAAAATCCTCGAGTGATTCACGAGAAGCAAATGCATCCTCAACGTGTTACTGTGTGGTGTGGATTTTGGGCTGGAGGAATCATTGGACCTTTCTTTTATGAAAATGGGGCATGTCAAGCGCAAACAGTCAATGGTGTTCGGTATCGCGAAACGATAACCAGTTTTTTCGTGCCTAAAATTGAAGAAATGAATGTGGAGGGCATGTGGTTTCAACAAGACGGCGCCACATGTCATACAGCCAGAGAAACAATTTAATTGCTGCATCAGTCATTTAAATCTTGCGTTCTTCTTGGGACACCCTTTATAAAGGATACTTCATTGTAAATTTATGCCTTGCCTCACTGTCGTGGAAGAAGCGTGAATCTATTACTGCAAAACAGTGACGCAGGAGTTGTCGTCACAATAAATTTCACCGGTCAGCCAGCTCTGACGAAGATAAACGTCTAGTAGTTGGCAACTTTTTTTGGGATTCATGTTTCATAATCCATGTGTGCTTCCCTCGAGGTAAAAGATAAGTGGCTATAATCTGCCGTCATTTCACGGCATGTTATTCGGCAAAGAATAACATGTCCTTCCGACTCCTATAGTCAAATTTTGGTACTAATTGCATCCCCACCCAAAATGTTCACCAGAATAGCTCTCTGCAGCTATTTCCTATTTCCCAGCCAAATGAAACGGTTGATAGAAAACAGATTTACTACCAGATAGCAGCTTATCGAATGGCTTGAAACTATTAGACAATTATTAAACCCATTGCATATAACTTAAAGCATACTATAGTAACAACCAAAAATTTATTGATTGAATACGTCAACTATGTTTTCATAACGACTTATCGGCATGTCTCATATAATTCCTCCACGCAAGATGAAAACTGTTCAGACTTTTCACATTCATGAATCAGAAATGTACTAATGGTCGATTAAATTTTGTATCTACTTTCACTTCAATTCCAGGTTCTGTTAATTAAATCAAAAAAAGTGTATCCAAATCACAGTGCAACATCAATAAGTTCTTGCATAGCATAACTTAACAGCAGCAACAACAACCAGCAAGAGTTTAGTACATAAAAATATGCAATCAGTTAAGGACAGACGACCACGACAACAGCAACAGCAACAGTAACAGCAACAGCAACAATATCATGAGCAGCAAACAACATAAGCAAACATTTCAGAACGAGATTGATCGCATTGATATTCCAAGAAAACTGCCAAACTAACGTGAATAAATTTCTGAGCACTGAAGAATACTTAGCGAATCCCGCAAAAAGGATCAAACAACACAAAGCGCACACTCTTACAGCTCCAGAGAATAAATATCAAATAAAACAACAACGTCAATGCAAACGACAACAAAAGAAAAAAACGAAAGCAAAATTTAGGAAGTTTCACAAAGGCTGGTCACAAAGCGGAGAATGAAAAATAAAGCAGCCTCCTAAAATACTTGAAAACGGCAATTGTCGTATTTCATTTCAGTGCTTTTACGCTTTTCAGGTAAATGTTCTTGTTTCTTTCGTATTCTTCCTTTTCATGTTCGGATCCTGAAAGTACATAAAATATTGCAGTTTGATCTCTTATCAATCGATCGCATTTAATATCGACTTGTAACCAGAAGCAAAATGCAGGAATACATTTCATTGAACAAATAACTTTATGCACTCTAGGGAATCAAAGTTCGGTAGCATGGCAAGAGATGCCGGGAGAATGGATTTTAAACAAATTTTGTGAACGAGAAATGAACATATTTTCAATAGAATTGATATTCCGGTGAGACTTTTGGAGGTTATTGACACAACTAACGATTCGTTGTAATGGTTGGTAGAGGCAAATCTTAAAACAAATTGAATCTTTGCAGATCTTTCTAGGAAATTGGAGAGAGAAAATATGTTATTAATAGGTTATGGTTTCCCAAAACGCAACTTAAGGGTTGCCGCTTAATCTTTGATATCTAATATTTTGTTTTTTTCTTTCTTTTTTGATAAAAAATTAAATTAAATCGTAAACAATTTTAAGTAATTGTTTCCAATGATTTTCGACGTCGATGCAGGCAATAAACAATAACTGATATTCATAAAATTTGAATAATATTCTGATGTTATCTGGGTTATACCCACATTTAATCCTTTTTTTAGTTTCAAATATAATTTCTGAAATATATCTGTGGGTTGTTAGAGCAACATATATTTTATGCATTTTTTTATTTTGGTCAGTGAATACATTTTTTGTTTAAGTCTTTTATTTTCGTCTCTTTACAGAATTAACTAAATAACAATTGGGAAATTTATGACGGAAGTGCTCACACCGAACAAAGAACCAAAGTTCATCAATTTTAGTTTAAAAGTCAGCATTCGATTATTCAGATCATATCGAAATTTCTTTCATGTTTGAAATGCTCTCCAACAATTTACCGATTGGTTCTACGTTTTGGGCAACAAGGGACTGTCTGTGGTCTTCCGCGTGCTGGAAGACCTCGTGCAGTTCGAAAGCAAGTGACCATTGCTCGAGTGCAAGCAAGTATTGAGGAAAACCCCAAAACTTCCACCAGGCGACGTTTTCAGCAGTTAGAGATGTATAGGTGGTCTTTGCAAAGAATTTTACATATGTTACACCTTTTGCCATATAAGATGCAATTAGTTCACGAGTTAAAACCAAATGATGCACAAGAACGCATTCAATATAGTCGCCGTTAACGTTACTTATGCGCCACCCTATATAAGTGGAATCGGATTACACTAGATGGCGTTAGGAAGATAAGATTTCGTATTCAAAAAACTATTCAGACACTTTTGTTATAGTTTGAATGCGCATCAAAGATGGACGCCAGCAAAGAGAAAATCTGCCATATTTTAACGTTTTTATTCGATAAGTGCGAAAACGCAAGCCAAATGACTGAAAATGTGAACAGTCCTAAATAGGTCCTAATATTGTAACAGCCAATCCTGCGCAATTTTGGTGTCGCCGATTCCGTTCCGGTAATTCGAATGTCAAAAATGCATTACACTCCCGAGAGCCAAATTTAGATGGAATAATGAAAATCATCAAGTCCTACCGACATGTAAGCACTGTTTCAATGTTGCAGGGGCTAAACACTACAAAACATCCGTTTGGAACCACATAAATAATTGCTGGGTCAATTTATAAGAAATATTAGATTGATATGGCCCATTTTTAATATTTTTCACAACTGATCTAACCAAATCATATACACTTAGTGTCTCTAACCAAAAACATAGTTTGTAAAATAATGTTAGCATTTGTTGGAAAGATATATAAACAAACAGACTCACATGACACGTTTCTATCAAAGTTTGTTGGCAGTAATTTAATATTCCAAATAAGTGAAACATTTGCAACATGATTCGCATATATTTCAGCCAAATTTTGCTGATAGGACATAATCCAATTATGCTGTATGAGATAACATTTGTTAAAATCGTAGTTCATTTACAAGAATACAGATCAGCTGGACTGAAGAACAGGGCTATTTGAAATCAGAAAGTGGTTTTGATATAAATAAACTTAGAGTTTATCTTTACAGCATACACAAGGATTTGAACATTCCTTATATATCCGAAGAAATAAAAAGATTAAGCAGGTCATATATATCGAAGTTGTCCCCCCACTCAAACCCACTCGCTCAAAACCTTATTAGGCTAAGAAGAAAGGACACGCTAAACTTGGTTTGGTGATGCAAAGTTCAGCTCACCAAAAATAAGATCCGGCAATGGCAGGATACTTTAGTTTAAAATAGGATAAAGATTTGAATACTTATTGTAAATTTCAAAAGAAAGATTCAATAAAGAAAATGAATGAAAAAAAATCTTTATAGCAGCATTAAATACCCTATACAACCTGTACTATATAGGACGTACGATATTAGAATTGAGCTACATATTTGTAAAATATGTATGCAAACGTAGTTATATATATTTGATAAGATTTTTGTGAATTTAAAAATTTCGTTTTGTTATGATTTAATGAATTACATAGATGTGAAGAAGACCACACTTTTTAAAATTGTAGTAACGTTCAAATGAATACTGGCATTTTCCAATTTTGAATAAAAGACTTACCTTTCGCACAAGCAGTGCGCATACGAGACAATTTTGTAATTCCTAGAGGTCCACAGGTTGAGATTCTGAGGGCTGTTAAAAATAAAATAAAAAAACAAGATATTTTAGAAAATATATCAAAAATATGCACACAAATCAGACATTTCTAATATTAATTAAGTTTTGAAATGGAAATTAAATTTTTGATATTTGACTACCACACTGGGGACAAAAGAATTTGCTTCTATAGGGTGGCGCATAAGTAACGTTAACGGCAACTATATTGAATGCGTTCTTATGCATCATTTGGTTTTAACTCATGAACCAATTGCATCTTATATGAGAAAAGGTGTAACATATGAAAAATTCTTTGCAAGGACCATCTAGATATCTCTAACTGCTGAGAATGTCGTCTGGTGGAAGTTTCGGAGTTTTCCTCAGTACTTCTTGCACTCATTTTGAACTGCACGAGGTTTCCCAGCACGCGGAAGATTACAGACAGCTCCTTGTTTCCCAAAATGCTGAACCAATCGGTAAATTATTGGAGCGCTAGGAGCATTTCGAACATGAAAGAAATTTCGATATGATCTGAATAATCGAATGCTGACTTTCAAAGTAAAATTGAACAACTTTGGTTCTTTGTTCTGTGCTGAGCCTATCCATCATAAATTTTCCAAGTATTATTTAGTTAATTCTGTAAAGAGACGGAAAAAAAGACTTAAACAAAAAATGTATTCACTAATCAAATCTTAACGTTACTTATGCGCCTTCTTATATAAGAAGCATTTTGATATACGAAGTTCGTTTCTTAAGTTTTTTGATATCGTAGCTCATATGTCATTCATTTGACTTCAAATCAAAAGTGCTTAGACACAAGTTTATGTTGACAATTGCGACTTTTTTTATCGATCATATTTAATTATTTGAAAATTATAGTGGTACATGTATTTTTTGAAAAAAAAAGAAACAACTTTTAACAATTTTTAATGTTTAAATTATTGAATTTATGAAAAAGCCGCAAAGTGGGAAAATTCGTGTAGTGTGAAAACGGGATGACGGAATTCAAGAAATGAATTGTTATTTTAAAAGGGTTGGCCAACACTTTTCACGCATAGGTTTACATTTGGACAACTTCAAGCTTAACATCTGCACTTTTCCCTTTTATTTTTTTTATTATTACGGAAAAAAACAAATCTATAAAAGATAAATAAATAAAAACAAATCTTAAACTCATTCGCACACTTATTGTGAATGTATACTGTTAATGTGAAAGTGAAGAAATAGTGAGTTTAATTTTTGTATAAAAATAATAACTAAATGATTGCCTAGAAAACACTGCTTTTTGGAAGAAGGATGGAAATGTCTTATTTCGAGGTATTTTTTTATTTCACTAACTTTGTGTTGCGTTCGGTCGTTATATTATTTGGTGGGCCACTAAGTTCTCGCTGTGTTTTTTTTTTTTTTTTTTTTAATGCAACTTTATTTTGAAAACATGTTTACAAATGATTCATTGAAAGTATTACTCATCACTAGCTACTACTTTTTCCCATATTGCTGACAAAACTCGAATTCAGTTACGGTAAAACTATACATATTTTGAGGCTATCCACGAATCTAGCCATTCCCTGATGTCGTCATATGAGTGGAACTGCTGGTCAGCCAGATCGAGTGTCGTCAAACGGAACAAGTGATAATCGGACGGCATAACATCTAAAGAATATGGCGGATGGGGTAAGACTTCCCATTTCAGCATTTTCAGGTAAGTTTTAACGGGCTTGGCCACGTAAGGCCGAGAGCTGTCATGCTACAGAATGACTTTTTCGTGCCTCCTCGTGTATTGTGGGCAATTCTCGCGCACTGCTCGGCTCAATTGCATTAATTGAAGTCGATACCAATCCGCAGTAATGGTTTCGCTTAGTTTCAACAGCTCGTAATAAATAACACCGACCCTGTCCCACAAAGTACAGAGCATAACCTTCGCAGAGTGAATATTTGGCTGAGGCGACGATAGAAGCATGATCGGGCAGCCCCCTTTACTTCCTTTTCTTTTTTGGATTGCTGTTATGAATCCATCTTTCATCACCCGTTGCAATACAATAAGGAAACCCTTTCCTTTTTTGTAGCTGAAGCAGTTGTTCACAGACGACAAAAACGACGCTCAACTTGCCCTAGCTTCGACTCACAAGGAATTGAAGTTCCTTCCTCTTAAATAATTTCCTGCTCATGCAATCGCTTGGAAAGGGATTGACGGGTAACTCCTAATACTAAAGCAAGCTGTATTTGCTTTGGGCATAGACCTCCGTCAAGCAATGTCGTCAATTCAATGTCTTTGAAGGGTTTTCGTCTTCCTTCACGCAAACGGCCGTCGTCAGCGTCAAAATCACTGTCTTTAAAGCGACGGAACCGATCTCCGCACGTTGTTTTACTTAAAGCAGCATCTCCGTAAACGTTTTAAAGCTCTCGATTAGCTTCAGCATCCATTTTCTCCGATTGAAAAAAGAAAGTAAATTCAGAATCACCTAATAAAAGTTTGTTTTAATGCATACATGAGCTCAATACCATTAATGTTTTTTTGCAAAACTTGATTCAAAAAAGAAGATTTAGCAGAATAATATTCTCATAACACCAATCCGTCGATATAACTCTTTTCGGATCCAGACATGAATCGTCATCAGCAGTCGCAGTATAATGGTTGGCAATTTATCGAACCTTATTTATCGGAATTAGTGAACTTAACGAGAATCTATGCTTAATTGCATATATTCGGCAACTATCACAAGCATTCACTTATGACTTCTTAAGTCAGGTAGTTGAGTGCTTATAAAACATTAGCAACATCTTGTTTTGAGATGAAGCTCACTTTTATCGTGATGGACACGTGAATAAGCATAACCGCAGCTACTAGAGTTCAATGAATCCAATGAATGAATCTGCAACGTCGTAGCAAGGAATCTTTGCATAGATTCGATAATTATCACAAGCATTCAATTATGAAAACCATCCGTAGAACTTTTTTCTTTTAGTTTTACTGAAAAAAACGATCGGTTTCTTGGATAATTTTTAAACAAACACTTTCAATTTGTGCGAAGATTGCTTAATAATAATGCTAGTACATATTTTCAACACATAGTTTGAAAGAAATACCTCTAATTATTGATAAGATTATACTATAATATTGTTTATACAGAAATTGTTGAAATCCCCATGTTCTTACAAATGTTATTATACTTTTTTATCGTAATGGGCAAGGACATATGAACAAGTAATTAGGATAGTGATCCAAATCCAACCACTTTTAAATGTGATCTAATTACACACATTTACAAATTCGTTAATTTTTCAAAGTAGCCTATACTGGTTCATAACTTATAAGTCGCACTTCCAAAGCAACTACAAAACCACAATATTTTCCGGAAAAAATCGATTTTCCAACAAGTTCTCGTAAAACCATTTTGTTGTTTAGTTATGTGAAATTCATTAAAACTCAAACTTGTAAATATCTCAAAATAGATTAAACGGCGCTTGGACAATTATGATATCTACTGGCACATATAAAAGCCTATCGACTGCAACATTCAATAAGATAAAAGGTTTTCGCTTTGGGCGATTCTCGATTCTTTCAATAAATAAGTAAGCTAGATGAGTACTGTGAAACCCCCAAAAATATAGAAAGCTGTAAACCTTTACTTTTTGCTTCCCTTGAGAAAAATTTTAACAACCTTGACCGAAGTTATCTAAACTAAATTAAAAGCTCAACGGAACTACCCCTTGCGATCACGTATCTGCCATATAAATTTCTACATTCAAATTAAAAATGTTGTGGGGAACGTACCTATATATCGTGCAGAACGTTTTACATCCAATAATATTAAATCGTAAGTCATTGGAAATTACAAACAAAATATTTTACCATTGATAATATTTATCGAGTTGACACACTTTTTGCTGTATACTGCGAAAAGAAGGTTTTATCCAGTGTGATAATTCGGTGTAGCAATCATCTACTTCCAAATTTCTGAACGCCTTTTCTTATCTGTAGTAATCTCTGCGAAAATATTCTTCAGAAACAATACGCAGGATTGCATTAGAAAAAATAAAGGCGATTGAACCCAAAACATGTTCTTCATTTAACTTTGACACAAAATACTGCTGGGTTTGAAATTAGTATGTTTAGTATTTAAAACAAATCGGACGCATTTAAGCCAAAGTTCATTTATATTGTTATTATAATTTTATCCAATAATCCTTTTTAGGAGCATATACATAGCTTCAATAAAGCTACATCTCCATCTTACTTGGTTTGCTACTGTTGTTTTCGCGTCTTCCCATGTGTTACTTGCTTCCAATTAAACAGGATGCTCCCGAGTTTCTTAAAAGTATTATTATATTTATTCAAAGTAAAATTTTCATTCATTTAGAACAATTATTAAAAATATAACTGTGTGTGGAGACCGATTAAAACAATATCGACCGTCACGCTAGAACTGCCTATCGTTCGTGTTTTGTTGCTCAGGCAGACTCTCTCTCTAGAACGATCTCTCTATCAGTAAACTCTCTCGCTCTTTTTGTATGAGTGTAGGGCTTACACATTTAAGATTACGCTGCCCTACTTCTTGGAATTTTGTGCGTCATCAGGTGTTCTTTGCTCGACATCGAGTTCTTGAGCCTTGAGGATTCCATTCTAGCGCCATCCCTGTGATGCTATCCGACTTCTGTCTGATCCAACTCCAAAACGGAAATGTTTATTATAGCTATTTCCATATAAATATCCACAAAATCCAATTTTCTTTTCGTTTCATATTGACAAAAATTCCATATTTTCAGAAAAATTTAAATTCAGTCTTCTTTCTTCAAACAAAGAATCTTTTATGGGTAGGCATAAAAATATAATGAAATCGAATTTGAGTAACTTTGAACAGAGGTACGAGGGCAATCATAAAACTAACCGACATAACAAAATTTACACAAAAGGGTTGACAAAGATTGTATTTATTTTTCAACATAATCTCCATTTAGCTCAATACATTTCTTCCAGCAATATTCAATAGCTTCTATACTCTGGTTATAGTAAGAACTGTCAAACTCCTTAAATTAGCCATCAACCACAGACTCTGCCCCTTAATTGTTGGCAAATCTTTCACCACCGAGTCATTTTTTTTAAATTTAGAAATAGAAAATATTCCGAAGAAGCTAAATTTGGTGAATGAGAATGCGTGATGAAGCAATTCGAATCTTAATTAATTAATTTTGGCCATCGCAACAGTGGATGTCAGAACTGGAGCATTGTCCTGATGAAATAACACGTTCTTTTTCTCCAAATGCGGTTTTTCTCCATAATTTCATCAACTAAATGCTGCAATAAGTTAGCATAATATTCGCTGTTGATCGTTTGTTTTCCTTTCTGAAGATAACCAATAACAATTATCCCATGCGCATCCCAAAAAACAGACGCATTGACCTTGCCAGCAGATGGAACCGTTCTCGCCTTCTTTGGATACGAGTCTCTCATTCCAATACTCTGCTTTGACTGTTCCTTTGTCGCAGGTGTGATGCGGTGAACCCACTACCACTCTCATCCAAGATTATAAATCGCCGTATACATATTCTACTGAAACATCTTC
>JAHXMU010000426.1:14203-34330 GCA_019455685.1 Philornis downsi
ATTTAAGCTAGCTCAAGCACCAAATAAAAATACTAAACAACGTGGCGTTTTGAAACTTAAAACACGTATTTTATAAGGTTGCCGCTTTTCGCCAGAAAAATGTTTTTCAAACTGCTGGCATCATCTGTACGTCAGGTAGGCTAGTTTTGGGACCATCCTCGAAATGGTTTCATTATATGGCCGAAGTCAAACTTATTGAACTCAGACAATAATAGAAAAATTGCAACATTTCTCCTATCATGATCAGAGGATTGCTCAGTCTCCTTATGGATATCTTTGTGTTAACATCTGCTGGTGTCAGCATTCAAATTGTTACCTAAGTTTCCGGACTATTGGACCAGGACAGGATTTGGTCACGTACTTTCTTTGTGACACCTATTCGGACAATCAAAATTGCCTCATCAGAAGATTAAAAAGTCCACAAGTGATCATCGGCTCATTTTCTTTTGTTAAAACAACTTTTCTGCTCAGCGGCGAGAGTTGCAGAGCCATGATCAATGACTTTTTGTAGACTAAGATTGAAAATGCGAACCTTTTGGAAAAATACTTTTCTGTTCAGCAGCGAGAGTTACAGAGCCATGATCAATGACTTTTTGTGGAGTAAGATTGAAAATACGAACCTAAACTATTTTTAAGTTCAGCAAAATGGTGCATTATGTTGCACAACCCATCAATAAACCAGTCAAAAAAGGTATCGAGAACTTAGGCTGACAACTTGGCTACTACGAAGCTTGTTGGGGCCGCCCCATAAATGAAATCCTGTTCCTTAAATACAGGAAATATTTGTTCTTTTTTAAAAAACCAAAAATATGTGCCAAAATTGAGGTATTTTTTGTTTAAGTCTTTTTTTTCGTCTCTTTACAGAATTAACTAGATAATACTTGGGAAATTTATGATGGAAAGGCTCAGCACAGAACAAAGAACCAAAGTTGTTCAATTTTACTTTGAAAGTCAGCATTCGATTATTCAGATCATATAAACAATTTTTTTTATGTTTGAACTGCTCTCCAACAATTTACCTATTGGTTCAGCGTTTTGGGCAACAAGGGGCTGTCTGTTAAAACCTCGTGCAATTCGAAATGAAGTGACCATTGCTCGAGTGCAAGCAAGTATTGAGGAAAACCCCGAAACTTCCACCAGGCGACGTTCTCAGCAGTTAGAGATGACTAGGTGGTCTTTGCAAAGAATTTTACATATGTTACATCTCTTCCCATATAAGATGCAATTGGTTCACGAGTTAAAACCAAATGATGCACAAGAACGCATTCAATATATATGTATTCGCCGTTAACGTTACTTATGTGCCACCCTTTATTTCTGTAAAAAAATGACTAGTATTTGGACTATGCGTTATACAGAATTCGAGGAGGTTTTACATGAGTCTCGCCTTGTTAATCACACTGGGCATATTTCAAAAATTGCCAGGACTTCTCTGGCATAGCCAAGGGAACTTGGACTACCAAGGAATAATAGTAGACAATTTTGGGCTATTTTTGCCAGCTAGAAAGTACCAAATTGAGTATGTGAATATGGGACATACGACCAATTGGCGGAAGTTCCGTTGTAATGCATGGGTCAAAGTATAGAACCATTCCCAACTAAGAACCCATCACTGTATGAACTGCTACGAATATTTCGTATTATGCATCGTTGGCCAGTCCAAGGATTCTTCATGAGTGACGTATTATCAACATTATATTAGTCCACTGATCGTGCAGAGATACACCATTCGTGTAAACTCTCAACTTGTCAGGTGCATAACTTTAAATAATTATTCTCATAAGGTTGAAGAGAAAGTGATCGACAACTAGAAATTCTGTTTCTTATTCTTCTATAGAGTATACAATTGATAGTGGATAGCATGTCCAAACATCAGATCTTCGTCTAGTGAATGCTTAATATTGACCGGGGTAGGTTTATGAGTCGGCCTGAGACGTTCTGGGACAGAATAACTAGACATAAGATTATTATTCTAAACAAGCGTTCTTTACTTAAACATAGGCACAGCTCTTTGTTCAATTCTTTTGGTTTTTATGAAAAGTATATTTTATATTCTGTAGTTACCATGCAAAATAAATCAAAGAAGGACAATAAATTTTCCTACAAAAGAAAAATTGTAAAATGTCTAATACCTGTGGTTACATAAATATTAATAATTGCAACAAATGGGTACACTGTAAAAAGAACTGCAACATATAGAGAATAAATGAGTTCGTCGAATTTTTACATTTTATGCCTTAAGCCAGCAAATTTTAGTAATTTTTTTTCAAAAATCGTTTATCAAGGAATACAATTTCACTTCACGTAATTATTTCAATAAACGTCCTTCACAATTTCGCTGTCATATTTTCTTTAAGTATCTCCATAATAATGATAAACAATTAAAATAGAACAGAAAATATCTATAAAATTGTAAATACTTCTTATTCTCTTCTCTGCCAGTTAAATAGATATCAAGCAATGACAACAACAAAAAGCGACAGAAAAGATTGCAAATCAAAACAGAAATCAATCCAGACATGGAGCTTTTCTGCACGCACAAAAAAAAAGGAACATAAAGTAACTAACAATGACGCTGCGTCAAAAACTTACGCACATATACTGGCGCAAGTCATAAATGTCAAATGAAATGTCATTAAAACATGCGTATATGTCCATATACATACCAGATGAGAGGCCTCAATCTATGGAATGAGACAAAGATCAAAAAAAAAGAAATCAACAACATCATAGCGCAGTTGTAGTAAATCAAAATGGACTGGTCAACAACATTCTAAATGGCAGCAACAATAGAAGCTGCTGAAGAAGGTTCTCAAATGAAGCAATGAGCAAAGCACAATATAGTTGATTGATATGTGCACAGTGGAGGAATTTACGAAATATTTTAATTGAGTTTTGATTACTATGCTTATATGTGTGCGAAGGCTCGTCCCCAAATCGGAAGGTAACCGAAAATCAATTTTATATTGTTTCTGATTCACAAATATGCACAATTTCGACATCTGCAACATTTGACTTTGATTTATACGTCCGAAACGAAACTACAAACTATTTTAATTGTACTTCAGTTTATGGGACGATTTATTAGTCAACAAATTTGGTTTCTGTGAGATATTTCATTTAGATTCCAAAGGTAGGGCTATCCATTTTTCGATTTTAAAAGTAAAGATAAATATAATGCACATTAAGCTATGGTTTCGATCAGACTTTTATTTCATTACGTTGCTTGCATTTTGCCATTATGTACGGAATACAATGTGATTTCAATGACAGCCTCTGGATTGGTTGCAGCAGTGGATCCTTTTTAAGTTTCTCCATTTCAATTCAAATGAAGTTCCGTTATTTTCCGTATAATACGGCATAATGGCAACTTCCAGACCATAATGTGCACCAAACAATTACTTTTTCCGAATGCAATGGCTTTTCCACAATTGTCGCATATGGGACTCGAAGAACCCAGAACTTCGAGCCCCATATGCGACAATTTTGCTTGATGACATAACCACCGAGTGAGAAATGAGCTTCATCGCTAAAGGAAAATTTGTTCGGTTGAAGGTTCACATTTGAATCATCATTGTTGTAGTAAGTTTTAACTAAGAAGAACGCGTAGATTCTTCGGTTAAATGATCCATGTTTGGAACGATCCAAATGGCAAATTTTTCACTAAATAAATAGCACTTCAGATGACTGGTACTAACAGCTGATAGCCTTGAAAGACCGGCGGTTTTGTTACCACCAAATGGATAAATATAAGCATTGCTGAATACTTAGCCACTTGTGAATATTTCAGAGAGCATGGTGTCCCAAATGGCAAGAAAGTAATTTCGGTTAGTTCACTAGAAAGAATGTCAAAAATTTTTACACGAAATTTTCAAATTTCTGTCACCCCTCAGGTGCCTTTTTCATCCAGATTGGAAGAATAGCAGACCTTTTCTAGGTAAATATTGAAAATTCGATCTTTAGGCCATCAGATGTACTGGAGGATTTTTCATTCAAAAAACACCGGAATAAATGAAAATTCAAATGTGCACCATTAGCATTATAAGATGAACATGGCGCCACTTTCTATCTAAGTTTTACCGAGCCATTAAAAAAGTTTGAGGTCTAATGTTGTGGGGCTAAAAAACACACCTTTGCGGTTTACATTTCAGACTTTTTTCTTTCAGCACTTAATCAAAGTTCATAAATTTTTGGCAACAGATCTTACGATGTATGCTTTAGTTCCTTCGAAGCTGTTCAAAGCAAATCTTCGCCTTAAAGACCCATCAAATTAAAAAAAGAAAACAGTTTTCAATGCAATTCAATCTTGGAAAAAGTTTCAGCGTGTTCATTTTGCGTGAAAAAATGAATTTTTCATCCCTAACCCCAAGGCGTTTCAAAGAAGAATAATTTTGGTTATGTTTGAGCAATAAATCGCAAGAAATTATCCGCTTTTTTAAGTATATTCCCTTTAATTCGGGCAGAACTCAAATATCATACTTTTGGCGGATCCAAAGCGTTTCAAATAACTTTTAGATTCTCTACAACTTCTCATTTGACTGACTGGTCCACGGGCATCTTTGAATGTGGAGTTTCGAGAACCGAATTCTAGGAAGCACGCATGCCAATAGCATGTTCTGTTAAGGCACCTATTCCTTTCATTGAAGAAGTGCTTCTTAAACGCGTTACAATTCGCAATAGCGTTACCATGTGTGCAGCATTCTTCATTGCGCCTGAACTTACCTGCCTGAGAGTGATTTTTGATACCTAAATACGGTTTTCAAGATACTTCCTACAGGGTACTATACTTCAAGAACATTAGGAATTGGGGGGTTTCTTCAAAAATAATGACTAATTCGGGATATACTCGTACATAACTGCGATGTTACGTTTTCTACTTTGCTCAATCCAGGATTTATCATAGCATTTCGTAACTTGAGAATGACATAGCTTCACAATGAAAATAATCAGTTTGAACCGAATACCGATGGTGTTGTTGATAGACTCAATTTTGCGATCTTTGATCAAAGAATATCTGTTCTCCCTGCTTTGCGTCAACCTTTTTCAGAATAGCTGTTAGGTCGACAAAAAAGTATTTCCGGTTTTCTCACAAAAAGGCTTCAAATGCTTTCGCTCAGTTAAGTAAATTGTCCATTGTACAGCTCAATTTGTGATCTGTCACAACAGTTTCACACAATCGCGCTGTGAATATGGAGATAGAAAACGAGAACTTTCACCTTATATTGCTCCTTTAATTCAGAAAAGGCAAAAAAAGCCTCGGTTTGGATGTCTTAACAGAACACATATGCTAAAATTGGTCCAAGAAATTTCGTTCAGAAAATTTTACTCTCAAAGATGGCCGATCGCAGCAAAAGAGGTTGATGAGTACGAAATTACGACCTTACAAGTTTCCCTTCGAGAAGTTGCGGAGGAGCTGAAAGTGTTCCATACTTCCCATGAAACCTATTTAAATCCGATTGGACTCGTCCAAAGGTATACAATCCGCGCCGCCAGAATAGGTTCAAGCATTTTGACAGAAATAACTGCAAAGTGCTGCAACAATAAGGGGTGGAGAGGGCTGCGTCATTATTTTTATGTTGCATACAAACGTTTTTAAGAATAGAGCAGACAAAATGAGTGGAAAATATTTACCGCACCACTGTGGGGACTACTTTTGTTTGCCTTGTCAAAAATGCATACATTAAATATTCGTCACCAGAATAGGTTCAAATAAAACAGCAGTAATTTTTGTTATAAAAAGATATTTTTTTTTTACATTTATTTTCATTTTAACAGTAAGTTTAGCTAAATAAATAAATAAAAAATTAAAATTAAAATTACCTCATAAATGCGTTTAGGGATAGATTTGTACAGGGGCGTATTATATATTCTAAGTTAACTTCATTCCAAGCCTCTTTTATCGCCAAAATTAAAATAGCTTTATCATCAAATTGTCGACCGGACTCGTACACTTTTCTTACAAGCCATTCCCACACGTTCTCGATGATCTTAAGGTCTGGCGAGTACGGTGGCCTCTCCAAGATATTGACGATTTACTCGCTTATTCATGATTTTGCAACCCTTGCATTGTGGATAGGAGCATTATTTTGTTGGAAAGTCCTTTTTAAGGGTTCAATAATGTTAAAAAATCAGGAAAAGCCTTTTGGAGCACTCCTTTGTAGCAATTGGCATTCATTTTTGTCGTTAAAAATTGTAAATCGACTTGGCCATAGTAAGAGATCGCTCCCTACACCATTACTTCTCCTTCGCAGCTATGCCGACACTCCAAATGTAATTGTTCTTTTCTTAGATCATGGAAATGAAAGTTATATCCATCCGGACCATCAATATTGAACTTCTTCTCATCGGAGAATACGACCGATTGCTACTCCTTGTGCCAAGTCATGTGTTGCTTAGCAAAGTTTAATCGTTTTTCTCTCCAATCGGGATTTAGTGGAGGTTTTCTTCTGCAATTTCTTTCCTTTTTAAGTACTCGGCTCCTTTAATTACTCGCCTCACTGCAGAAAGACTACCAGCCCTACCCGTTTTAGCCTTAATTTTTGATACAGAATCAGCAGAGTTGGAGGCAGCCCTGGGGATGGCTCTATGATCTGCAGACGATGTGGCAGCATGGGTGTATCCCTTCATATTCATTCCATAGCTCTCCTTATCTCTTACAAATTTGGCTACTACATTTAGGCTTCGTTCCACCTTTTCAGCAATTTGACGAGTTGTAACCTTTTCATTGTGTAGCACTAGAATCTTCGTTTTTTCTTCGGTGCTAAGAACCTTAACTGCGGCCCATAATCGTTTAATCGCATTAACTTAGGCATATAAACTGATAATACTTGCTTTTCCGACAAGCTTATAAAAGCTAACTCAATTATCTATCGGTTACGCTCTTGAACCTATTCTATTGGCGTATTTTTATGTATACTTTTTTACTGATAAAAAACAAAAGTAGTAGGCGCAAAACGGGAAATATTTTGCATTCATTTTTAATGCTCTATTCTTGATGATTAATTTAAAAAAAAAAAAAATAACTAATGTCATTGCTGCACTTCACAGTTATTTCTATCAAAATTCTTCAACCTATTCTGGTGGCGCGGACTGTATATTTAGATTCCACACGACTTAAGGAAATCCAGTTAACAAAACGGAATGGTTGCTTTTTGAAACGCATTGTCACTGGGGATGAAGAATGGGTCCTTTACAACTATGTCAACCGAAAGAGATCCTAGTGCAAGCAAAATGGCTTCATCAAACTTCATCAAAGGCAGAACTGCATCGAGAAAGTGTATGTTGTTAATTTGGTTCTAAAGGGTGTCCCAACAAGAACGCAAGATTTAAATTTGGCGCCATTCGAATTGTCATTGTTTGACATTTGAACAATTGTTATTGTTTGCTAGTAGAAGGTACGAGATTAATAAAAATGAAGCGCTACACGAATGAACAACGCATTCTCATTTTGAAATTGTTTTACCAACATAGTGAAAATTTTGCGGCTACAGTTCGCAAATTGCGATCAATTTGGGGTCACAATAATCAACTGTAACGAGATTAATAGATAAATTTGCTAAAACTGGGTCTGTTCGTGATGTAAAAACAACAACGCGTCTTCGACTAAGTCGATCGACCGAAAATGTCGCTCAAACTTCATCCACCTCAATTCGACACCGAGCTCAGCAAATTGGTGTCTCCAAATCCACTATGCAGCGAATTTTGCCGAAAGATTTGCATCTTCATGCATACAAAGTCCAATTGACTCAGGAACTGAAGTCAGCTGACCATGGACAGCGAAAGGAGTTCGTTAATTGGGTATTGGAGAGACAACATGAAAATGCTGATTTTGCCGATAAAATCATCTTCAGTGACGAGGCCCATTTCCATCTTGATGGCTTCGTCAATAGGCAGAATTGTCGCATTTGGGCTGAGGAAAATCCTCGAGTGATTCACGAGAAGCAAATGCATCCTCAAAGTGTCACTGTGTGGTGTGGATTTTGGGCTGAAGGAATCATTGTTCGGTATCGTGAAATGATAACCAGTTTTTTCGTGCCTAGAATCGATGAAATGAATGTGGAGGGCATGTGGTTTCAACAAGACGGCGCCACATTTCATACAGCCAGAGAAATAATTCAATTGCTGCATCAGTCATTTAAATCTTGCGTTCTTGTTGGGACACCTTTTATTTTAAGGATTTAAACCACAAATTCTGATGAAAACCCCTTGTAGAAGCTCTGGCATAGTAATTTAGTATTTCATGCTTATTAAATAAAACTTTGATACAATGGAAACACAATCTTTTATATTCATCTTCCATAAGTCTTAAACATCCTGTAGTATATTCTTAAAGGGAAAATCTGCAAAAGCATTTCAAGATGTTGTAAATATACCTCCATTGTGCACCACAGTGCAGACAATGGGCCTTAAGTAAGCAAGTAGCCCAGAAGCCTCAACTCTTTGTGAGTAATAAACAATATTTTAGCGATTTATTAAAAATGATAATCGATTAAATAAATGCTCATCATGGAACAGAGCAGAGCAACACAGTAACAACAACAACAAAAAAAGCGAGCCGAACTATAAAATATGGCTAAAATTGTTGGTCAAAATGAAGTAAACGTCAAGCAGACAGACATCCGGACAGACACAATAAGCAGAAGAAATATGACGATTATGCGTTGGTTGACGCTCCAGACGCTCTGATGTCGTTGCTGATTATGATGCTGCATTGTTTTAGATGGTTTTTATTCGTTTGTTTGTTTGTCGGTTTGTTACTATTGCTTTCTTACAATTATGACTAAATGATGGACTCGATCCATGATGTCGATGATGTCGATCTTGTCTAACTTTGGACTTCATATTATAACTGATCGAACAGTCTCGGTGGAGGATAGGGTGGGCATAATGGTGGTGGAGGTGGCGTATGGTGGCGTACTGAGTATAAAGTATGATTATGGTCTATTTAAAGATGATGAAGCAAAGTCACAAAAGCGACATCTGACATTTATGTCTACATGTGTTTAGCAAGACAGTTGACATATGTTTGTCTGTTGCATTGTTGCCTGTTGGTTGTTTGCTTTGCGCTGGCTGCTACAAAATGTGAACGTTACAAATATGCAATGTTGGGTGCACACAAATCGGAGCAGGGTGGGGGTTAATATTGCTGTAGTAGCACTGAAATAAGTAATTGATTTAACTTGGTGGCAATGACGAAATATGGTTACTCTCTATCGTAAATTATTTTGTAAAAATAAAGTCCAATAGGTAGATTTTGCATTTGGAAAAAAAAAATTTTTAGTTTATTTTTTATTTATTTTATCGGCGACAAATCTATGGAGCTCAATCTGATTAACAGCATATCGAACTACTAATGCAAAGATAGTAAATTCTAATTTTAGAAATTATAATAATTTAAAAAATTAGAATAATTTTAGAAATTGCAATACAAACAAAATTTTTCGCTGTAGATTTAGTTGAAGAGATGAAAACTAATCTCCTAATTTCATTTCCTTTCTTTTTGTTTCGTTTCGTCTTGTATCCTTTCATTTTGTTTCGTTTCCTTCCGTTTCGTTTTCTTTCGTTTCGTTCCGTTTCGTTCCGTTACGCTTCATTTCGTACTCAGATTATTATTCTAACATATGGGTTACATAGATGACGGATAATTCGTACAGATTACAAGCACTACGTTACAAAGCCCGTTAAAACCTACCTGGAAACATTGAAATGGGAAATCCATCCGCCATATTCTGCATATGTTGCACCGTCCGATTATCACTTGTTCCCTTCGATGGCACACGGTCTGGCTAACCAGCAGTTGCACTCATATGACGACATCAAGTAATGGCTAGATACATGGATAGCCTCAACAGATGAACAGTTTTACCGTGACGGAATTCGAGCTTTGCCAGATATATTAGAGAAAGTATTAGCTAGCGATGGGCAATACTTTCAACGAATTATTTGTAAACAAGTTTTCATAATATAGTTGCACTTTTATAAAAAAAAAAAGCTAGAATTTAGTTGCGCACCTAATAATCAGTGTAGAAGATAGCGTAATTTTTACACCGAGTGCATCCTATTATGCCCAATACATTTCCTGGATGGCGCACAGTGGGATTGCTTCATAAATTTTTGTGCAATACATATAAGGAGTTGTCGTAGAGTCTTGAAATTCGGCATAGAGCGTTTTATGACGTAGAGTAGCAAAAATATAAAGTTTCATCCAAATCGACCACGCCCATCGGCCACCGCCCATACAACTAAAAATGAAATTTTCGTATACATTTTTTTCTGTTAGGTAGAAATTCTTGTAACTTGGCATGGATCATCTGTACTACGAAAACAAAATTTTTGGAAAGTTCCATCTAAATCGGCCACGCCCACCGCCCACCGCCCATACAACGAGGAAATCCCCAATTTGAGGGCATCGGTATCAATTGGTCGTGCTGCAACTACGTCTAAGTTGTTCATTTGTGTTGGTTTTGCTTTACAAATGTAGCAAACGGCTGCTGACGAGGTTTTCGTAAGTAAAAGTATGCACCATATACGTGTTTTGTCTTTATTTCTTTGCTTAATTTGTAGCGTAATTTCTTGTGACTTTTTTCATAAAATTTATAATAAATTACAAGGATTTTTTTCTATAAATCGCAATAATATACTCCCTTCCTTCATTTTATTGCAGTCAGAGCATGGAGGTCGAGGGAGCTAACATTTTTTTTCATCCAAAGAAAACTTACAACACTGAAATTTCTAGGGCTTTTTTTAAATTTAAATAGTTTCGAAACTATTTATGCTATCCAGTTGTCTTTTTTTCTTAAAGAATCACAAAATACCATATTTTTAGAACATCATGACATAAAATAGTTAAACGAACAACAAATATGCATACACAGGCCTCAAGTTGCATTAAAATCTTAGTCGTTTTGCGCTTTACTTCTCCCAAGCATTTTTAAGTAATTATTTTGCGATAAAAAATTATTTTTTTTAAAAAAAGCAATGATGAATTTCTCTTAACTAAACAATTCCGTACAAAATTGCATCATTACATTTTTAATATTTTTCAGTCGAAAAATAGACTTTTTACACTTAGAATCTCACTGTGTGGCGTTAAGAGCTGCCTTATAATAGTCGAGGATATTCGCTAATTGGACTGATTAATTTTTTTTGTAAAGAATGCGGATATTCCAGATGCTACGCATATGCATCTGTATGTGTAAACATTTTATTTTTGTTGCTAGAGATTCACATTAGCCGGTTTACAAATACAAATCCCATGTTCCGTCCCCATGACATCCAAGATATACAGCAGTTACAAAGTAATATGCTTAAATATTAATTGTTATATCACATGCCAATATATATAATATCTCATACGAAATGGCACATATTCTCGCTATATCACCGCAACAATTACTTATTTATAACGTCCTCCGAAACATGTACAAATAGTTTGGATTTGAAGCGCAGAAGCTAAAAGTACTTTCTATTATGGTTTAAGGTATGGAGTCTACCACCTAGTATTATATACGCCACTTTCAAACCATTGTATACCCAATAACCAACTCAACATATTAGCCAAATCATCATGTGTCACCAGGCAAACATCTGAGATCGAAATATTTGTTGCTCGCGTTTGCAAACAAACCATCCCTAACGATAATAAAAATCATACAGTTCTCAAGGATGTTAAGATTTATGCATTACTCACAAATAAAAACAAATCAATATGAAACGAAACGAAAACGAACAAACGACAGACGACAGAAGAGGAAAATAAAAACGCCATGAAACTCGAGAAGGCGGCTTCTCTTTTTTCATATTCTTTATACAGTTTCAAGTTAAATATGATTTTATTTAAAAAATGAAGTCAACTTCCAGAATGGTCGGCGTTTGGTAGATTGGTAGATCCACATGCAGTGCACACACAAAAAAAAACCAATAAAAATTATTGCAACTTAAGATTGAATTGGAAATGTTTTCAAATTATAAAAGCCTCATTGTCGTCATCATCGACCTCGTAAAACCAACAGAAGGACGGAGGATTGGAATTGGAATCGGAATCATGAGCAAATGTTTTCATAACTTCTGGCACTGCATCAGACATGGATGTCCGTTTCTGATTTTTTGGGGGACAAAAAAAGAAATATCATTGCCCTGGACCACAGTAGCTCAACTTCGCCATATGACGAGGAAGCAACAAACGTCGTTTGCACAATGACGACGTGAGCGATGATGACGATGATGATGACGAAGATGAAGAAATATATGCATTAATTTTATTATTTATTGTTGGACGTGCAATGCATTATGGTACTTTTGCTTTGATTTCAATTTGGTATTATGGTTCTTGAGATGGTTTGTGATTGTTTCCTTCATTTTTTTTTGCATCGTACAATTTGGTTTCGCATGCCGGACATTAAGAATGAATGGCTGGCTGGTTAGCTGGTCGGTAGACCAGTCGTTTGGTTAACAGCCGCTTACCCACTTGAGTTTGTTGCGCATGCGTGTGTTATGATTTAAAATGCTCACTCACTCACTCAGCAATACTCATAGTTGGCCCCGTATGAAATGTTTAAAAATGCGTGGCGCATAAGTGACAGTATTTAAGTTAAAGTAGTCATATGCATTCTTTAGGGTTTTTCGTCATTTATTCCACAGTTTTTATTCGTTTTTTTTTTTTTTTGTAAAATATGAAATGGTGATCGATTGGTAACAACGGAAAACAGCACCGATCCTATAACACCCTACACTCACGGTTGAAGAAAATTAAACCACATGGTATGACATTACAGTTTTGAAAATGGGTTAATACTCAGCAGCTAAAGGCAGCCGGAAACACTTTTTGTTCAAATTCACATTCAACCGTCTAGCTAAAATTTAAAAAAATACTTCAACTAAAAACTTAACGGCATTTCATGAATTGTTTACTAGTTTAAAGAAAAGGAAGGTGTACTTTAAAAACATTGGTTTTATAACAACTTAACAGTTAAAATTAAAGGCACTTTCCGGAAAGGGTTGTAGTTTTATTTTTATTAAGAAAATATCCGTATTTAACATTTAGGTTTTTTCTACATATATATCGATCCAAGAATAATTGTTTTTGATTTTTATAACATCTCTCTTGAAAATACAAATTATTTGTGATGTTTGTTATATCGCCCAGAAGTAACAATTATTTTTTTATTTAATTTTATTCCTTTTCTTCAACAACTGTTGTTGAAGAAACATCAGGAAATCGGTAAATACGTTTTTTTTAATTGAAATCAAAGAGAAACTTCAGTCCAGAACTGTAAAACTTGCCTATATATTTTTATTTCTTGTTCCCTAAAATACAAATGTTTCGCTCTAATCAATATCCCAGTAAGAAAAGCGCATCCAAAATGTTGAGACGATCCACAACTCATGATTTGCAATTAGTGAATTCCATGAATGAATTTAACTTTTGCTAGTCATAGAACGAAAGAGGTTTTTTACACCAAATGAAGATTTAGACAGGGCGACAGTCTATCGTGCGATCTCTTCAACATATTGTTGGAGATGATTAAGCTGCAGTTAACACGTCTGGTACCATCTTCAATAAAAGCCATATGTTACTCGCATATGCAGATAACATAAACATCATTGGCCGAAAACTGCGAGATGTTACTGCAGCCTTCTCAAGCATTGAGAAGGAAGCAGCAAAAATGGGTCTGGTGGTAAACGAGGACAACACAAAGTCATTGGTTTCAGCGAACAAAGAGTCTACTCGTTTAAGACACTGTGTGAACGTTGACAACTATAATTTTGAAGTGGTGGAATAAGTCTTCTACCTTGATTCCGCTGTAAACAAAACGAATGATGTCAGCATAAAGGTAAAGAGGAGAGTATTGCTTGCTAACAAATGTTAGTACGGGCTAAGCAAGCGATTCAATGATGAAGCCCTCCCTCAACAAACCAAAATCCGACTGTACCAGACGTTGGTTCTACCTGTCTTGTTATATGGCGCAGAATCCTGGGATATAACGCAAGCGTATGAATCAGTATTGGCAGTTTTAGAGAGGAAATGGACCCATCATCGTTTATGGAAAGTATCGGCGTCGTATGAACAATGAGCTGTATGAGCTATATGTCGACATCGGCGTGTTGAAACGCATTAACATACAGCGATTGCGTTGGTTAGGTCATGTTGTGCGAATGGCCTTAAATGCTCTGGCACGGAAAGTTTTCGACAACAAACTCGATGGACGGCGCAGAAGAGGGCTATCAAAACTCTGTTGAAAGGACCGGGTTTTTGAAAGAGAAGATCGGCTTTAGAAGAGAAGCGCAGAAGATCGAAGCGCTTGGAAATATTTTCTACGTGCGGCGTGTAATATATAAGGATGTCTATTCCAGTCGCCACCTAAGAAGAAGAAGAAGTCATAGGAGAAATGGACATTTTCGTCAAATTTCATAAACCAGAGATATGTCTATGATTTAGATAAACGGAAAAACTTCTTCTTAGCAATGGTCAGTTGCTTTCTGTAGAATGATGAATATCTTCATCACGATGATCATTTCATGGTTGTATAGGTATGTCAGGATCGCAATATAATTTCAAAAAAAGACTAAAAAACAAATTTTACCCCACGAAATACATATAATACGAGTATATATGTATATATCAATATGACATTTCAAAATAGCTTTAAATTGCTATAATTGTTCGCTGTTGCAAATAGCTGCACAAAAAGTGAAAAATATGCTCATAAAGTATTCTTAAAAGCTATTAGGTGCGCAACTAAGTTCTCGCTATATTTTTTTTATAAAAATTTAACTTTATTAGGAAAACATGTTCACAAATAATTCATTGAAAGTATTGCCCATCGCTAGCTACTACCTTTTCTCATCTTTCTGGCAAATCTCGAATTCCGTCATGGTTAAACTGTTCATCTTTGAGGTTTTCAACGAATCTAGCCATTTCTCGATGTCGCCATATGAGTGGAACTGTTGGTCAGCCAGACCATTGAACGGAACAAATGATAATCGGACGGCGCAGTATCTGGAGAATATAGCACACGGGGTAAGACTTCCCATTTCAGCGTTTCCAGGTAGGTTTTAATGGGCTTGGCCACGTGAGGCCGGGCGTTGTCATGTTGAAGAATCCATTTTTCCTCACCCGTTAGGATACGATGAAAAAAACCTTTTTGTCACAGGCGAAAAAACGACGCTCAACGTCCCTTGGCTTCAACTCATAAGGAACCTTGCTTTTGAATCTTTCCCAACACATACAATCGCTTGGAAATGGCTTGGTAGGTAATTCCTCAGGTAGAGCTTGGCACGGACCTCCATCAAGCAATGCCGTAATTCAATGTCTTCCAAGGTTTTTCGTCTTCTCTCACGCGGACGGTCGTCGACATCAAAATCACCATCTTTAAAGCAACGGAACCAATCTCGACACATTGTTTCACATCTCCGTAAACGATCAGAAGCTCTCGATGAGTTTCAGCCGCCGTTTTCTTCGATTGAAAGAAGAAAATCAATACTTCCGGCACATGATGATTACTTGGCACAAAATCACACACATTCACACAACCAAAAGAATATGACGTCAAAAGAAAGTCACTATTGTTTCGAGGCAGTATGTTTACCATATGCCTAAGTTTGGCTCATGACGTTTAGTTTATGGCAGAAACGACTAGCACTTACAGCTGGTGCCATCTATTGACAAAAAAGCGGGAACTTAGTTGCGCACCTAATATGATAATGATATTTTTGGGGAATGATTTCCTACCTTTTTTGATGGGGTGCAAATTAATTACGTTAGTTTCCTACGTGGCCGAGATACGGCCTTTCCTTAAACCGGTTACACCACAATTGAACTTGTGTTCTGCTCATAGTAGACCCGAAAAACGCCACAGTCAACATTTCAAATGTCCTTTCACATTTAATTTCATTTTTTTACGCAAAACTTAATTCAGTTTCTTTGTTCTATAAATCGAACATCGAAGAGCACACCAAAACACTACTAACCTATTTACCTGTCAAAATCAAACTGACAATTCAAAATGGCTGATATTTTCAATACATATAACAGACATGTGTACCAACATAACAGAAAAAAAAAATCGAAAATCGAACGTACGTAACTCACAAAATTTGAAAATAACGGTTATTTTTTTATCACACCTCTATTTACGTTTGTGTGAGCGAGAATTCTTGCTTTAGGCATGGGGAGCGAATATATTATATATTAAAGTAATATAAAAAGTGAAGAATTTAGATGTCTGAAACTCTTCAGAGAAAGTGGGCGACATTTCCTGAAAGTTCATCGTTCAATGTCCTGATGTAAGTTCAGTTGAAATTTGTACCTATTAAATTTGAAAATGTTTGATGTGCGTAAAAATAAATTTGGATTTAACTAACGAATACATAAACCACATTTTGATTACAAACCTCTGTTAAAGAGTGAACAGAGCTATGTTAAGACGAAAACATAGGAATATGTTTAAAAAGACGTTTTTGTCGGTTTGGAGAAACAAAGAAAGGCAATTTAAAAGAAAAAACAAAGAAAACTCTTCAGAATTTAGTATTATGAAATTTATCTCAAAAATAAGGATGCAAATTTCTTTTAAGATGCAAATGTTCTGATATAAGTTTGGTTGAGAGAGAATTCTTCGTTTTGGCACAGTAAGCGAAAGTGTTATATTTCAAATTTATATACGACTGAAGAATTTTGGGTTCTGAAATTCGTCTGAAAAATAAGGATGCACATTTTTGAAGGCCCTTCAAGACGCCAATATCCTGGTATACATTTAGTTAAGACAGGATTCTTCGTTTAGACGCAGTAGGAGAAAATTTCAACAGGTGTGCACATCAATAGAATGTAAAGCAATCAGTGTTCTTAAACTGTTCTGAAATACTCAGATTCCTAATTTGGAAAATGTATGGTTTTAGCTACGTCCCGCAGTTATTTTGGTCTCGTACGGTGCTTTAGTCGAGCACAGTTTCCTATATCCTGTGAAGCAGATAAATTAGCAATTTTGTATATTTTGTTTTGCTTTGTTATCAAAAAACTGGCCGACCTAACAAAGAAGACACAAAAAAGTTGAGAACAGTTTTCTTTACTTTTCAACACAATCCGCTTTTAGCTCGATACACCCGACATACACAGATCTATATTCAATAGCAATTTTTGAATATAATCGAACACTTCCACACGTTAACAGAGCGCTGACAACTGCCTAACAGAACTAAGTTAAATGAAGCGGATGTTATCTTCGCTAGCTAAATTCTGAGCTTAATTTTAATTTATTTTAATTTACCATTCTTCATGACTAAATTCGATTATATGCAACGAGTTAGATTTCGATGTTTATATTTCCAACAATTCCAATAAGATTGGAAGTATCCGTATATAGAATGATGAAAACAAAGAACCTTAATGACTACATTTCCATTTTCTATCAGTAAGCGAGTTGCTTTCTCCAGCAACGCCTCATATATCTAATCGTATTTTTAAACTGTGATGTTTCTAATATTATGCTATGAATTGCTTAATGTGGTTTCAAATAATTTATACTGCATCCAATGCAGTCACTCAATTCGATTATAAACGTTGCATTCAATTCAGTTCGTTACGAGCGACAGCATGAAAATAATAAAATTCTTTGTAATCGGCGACAGTCAAGTGGGGAAGTCCTCCCTGATCGATACCTATTTGTGGAAATTGCATTTCGGCTATGCTTACCATGACCACTTGATGGACATTAGACGATATCACATACAGTTGGTAGAAATTTCCCAGCTAGAGGATTTAGAAAACGTTGTCAATCATAACTGTTATGATGTACCAATTTTCTTGTTGTGTTTTAATATTATGGATCGAAAATCATTCAGAGGAGCTTGCAAAAAATGGTTACCGGAAATCTGGAGAGTCGATGCGAATGTTAAAGTGTTTCTAATGGGCTTACAATGTGATTTGCGTGATCGATTCATGGCAAAAATCATGAACAAATGTATCTGCACAGGTGAAGGCCTAAGACTGTGTCGCTTTTATAAGAATCTTTTCTATTTAGAATGTTCCAGTCTGAAAGTGAAAAGTGTACAAGATGCCTTTGATAGCGCTCTGCGCACGGTTTTGTATAATGATAAGGAGGCAGAAATGCGAATTACGAAATTGTATAATTTAATACGCATTAAAAATGACGTTTAACGGTGTAATAAAGAAAATGGTGCATTAATGAATATACGTTAAAGAATTCTGTTGTGTAATAAATGTGCTGTGGTGGGTGGTAGTTGTTACTTCAACCTTCTGAAAGATTGAAATACAGAAAAAAAAACTGCAAAACAATTGCACCGTTTATCCACTCACTATAATCCATAACATTGTACAGATATTAGAAATAACCATTCCCTAAAACTTAAATAACTTGATTAACTGTTTTGTTTTAATGATTAAATTTTGAAAAATACATGAATATTAGCTTTGAGGTGCTATTAGTTTTGTGTCAGTGTTAGTTCTAGTTTTCCAATTCTTTTATTTTTTTGTGCAAAATTTCTGTAAGCATCTACTAAGATATCTCCATAATAAGGGCAAAGGATTCTGAAAGCAGTTTGAAATCATGCAGTTTGCCATTTGTAAATCAGTGTTTATAGGGAACTATCATATAAATTTATCCACACTGCATATTATAATTTTCGAAATTGCATTCTAGTATATTTCGAAAGTAGGGAAGGTGAGACAAAGCTGTTAGCTTTTGAAAAAGGCACACTTTTATCCGAACACGCTACAAGTTGGGTTTTTATTCTAAAAATCAAAAATAATAATGACGACTCATCCTTATTTTGACTCCATTAGCTCAAAAGAGAAATCTGTCACTGAACGTGGATAAGAAATTAAATGTTTTGCTATATACTGCTATATTCATATACCTCATATACATAGATATATGTTATATTCATATACTGCATATGAAAAGGATCATATTCACGAATTAAAAAATATTTTGCAACCACTTTTTATACAGAAAAATGTCACGGTAAACGAGTCATATAAATAAAGTGCATATGAAGACGAACCATTCACAAATGTCTTTTGGAAGATATTTTTATGTGGAACATATTTTGGAACATACTTCGAAAGACAATTTTTAAACTGTACCTTGGGTCAATACAAAAAAGTGTCGGGTGCCAGAAGAGGTGTGATAAACTGGTATCTTGTTAAAAAATATTAGATTTGACGCACAATAATAGAAGCAAAATTATAATTTACTGAATTCTGACGCTTATAATATATTGATTTTTGCTAAATCTGCCAAATTGTATAGATGGTACTTAGAGGCATTACAATCCAGTCTATTTTTAATAACTACTAAGTTTACTAAACGTCGGATTTATGATAAATTATATTAAATGTATAACATCCGCTTCATTTAAATGTTATTGGACGATTGTTGCCAATTCTACAAAGCTTTATAATGCAATACGATTAATAAAAGTGTACGTCATTGTAGTCTACGAATTAGGGATCATAGAGGAAAAATAAACCATTTTCCATTTTCGTTCTCAGAATTTAGTCCACCCAACGCATGATATGTGCCAAATTTAACTGCACTCAGTAGAACTGCTTGAAAGCTGCGAAACTAAAAATATGTGACATAAATCGGTTATTTGCATGGGTTGGGCCAGATGAGGCGTAACTACCTGGCCGATTTTTCTCGGGCTTGAGAAAGCACTATAAAACAATACAATAAACAAACATTTACCCAGCTGCAGATTACGAAAATTATAGAAATTATGAAAATGTGGGAGTTACCAGAAGGGATGCGGTAATGTTACCAATTTTCATTCTCAGGCTTTACTTTAGCAAGCCTTTAAGTTTTTAAAATTTCCTCGAATTTAATGTAACTGATTAAAAAATAAGAACATATGACAACTTATTTACGATGTAGCTGAAGATGCATCACTTGGTCAATTTTTTTTTTTTAACTTTTTCAGACATTATAAAGTAATACAATGAACAGACATTTAGCTTACTGTAGTTTACCTATTACGAGTTACGGGGGAAGACATGAATTTTAGAAATTCAATTTCAATTTTTATGGGAGAAAAAAAACCAATAGTTAATTTGTATTTTTGATTCTTAAAAACAAAAACAAATCTTTGTTTTTATCAATCAATTTTTATCGT
>JAHXMU010000426.1:34340-58339 GCA_019455685.1 Philornis downsi
AGGGTGTTTGTCCCACCTGTTCGTGGTGGTGACGTTGGATGGATGTGGTATTGACTTTGGTTAAGATCTAGTGGTAAAAATGAACATAGTTTCGGACAAGGTAGTGCATATTGGAAATCAAATTTGAATTCAAATGTAGCCAATACAGACGTTATTTAGTGTACATAGATGTTAACAACGATGGCAACGAAAATAAAACTAAGTTCTAGAATCTGAAACGAAAATTTGCATAGTCTTACGCAATTTCATTTCTTAATTTGAATCAAAATTTAAACCTGATATAAATTTTCCTGGCTCTCAGAAATGTTGACAGAAATTTCAAAATATTACCTGTTTCCTGAGTTGAAACATTTTAATGCAAACAAAACTTTTCGTAAACTAAATCAAACTCAAAATTACTTCTAATTTTTAATTTTGTTTCGGGTGTATAAGTGAAAATTTGAAATTGTTAGTAGTTTTGTTTTTGATGCTAAAAACAGAAATAAAATTTAAAACAAACAGGATCCAGCTGTTTTAATCGGGTGCCAGAAACTGGTACAAATTAAAACTAATTTGTTTCGATGCGATCCCAGCAAAAAAGTGTAAAGCAACACACTCTTTATACAGAATAGTGTTGTGAAAAACACACTTCATGTAGAAAAGCGTCATGGAAGACATTTGTCATACAGAAAAATGTCATGGAAAACACTTTTCCTATAGAAATGTGTCATTGAAAACACTTCTCATATAGAAAAGTGTCATGGAAAACACTTTTCATATAGAAAAATGTCATTGAAGACACTTTTCATGTAGAAATGTGTCATGGAAGACACTTTTCAAATAGAAAAGTATGATGGAAGACACTTTTCATATACCTATAGAAAAGGGTCATGGAAAACACTTTTCATATAGAAAAGTGTCATGGAAGGCAGTTTTCATATAGAAAAGTGCCATAGAAAAGCGTTTTCATATAGAAAAGTGCCATGGAAAACACTTTTTACACAGAAAAATGTCATGGAAGATACTTTTCATATAGAAATGTGTCATGGAAGACACTTTTCATATTGAAAAGTGACATGAGAGAAGGAGGAATTAGGTTTTCATACACGAGTAATATAGAGAAGTATCATAGAAGACACATTTCATTTATAGAAATCCGTTTGCAAAAAGTTTGTTATACGGAGAAGTGCAATTTAAAACACTTTCCGCATTAGAACGAAACACGAAAGTAACTTCTCATATCAAAAAGTAGTATGGAAGACATTTTTCATGTAGAAAGAAATTTAGGAGATACATTCGTGCAGAAAGGAAGATACTCTTCATATAGAAAAGTGTCGTGGAGTGTCATGGAGGACACTTTTCATATATAAAAAAGCGGACACCTTTCATACAGAAAAATGTCGAGGAAGATATTTTCTTATATGGAACAGTGTCGTGGTGTCTCTCATATAAAAAAGTGCCATGGAAGATACTTTTCCGTTTATGAAAGAAATCTTTTATATACAACAGCGATGTGCAATTCACTTCAGGAGATTTATTCTTGTGGAAGGAAGGTATTTTTCATATAGAAAAGCGTTATGGAAGGCACTTTTCACATTGAAAAGTACCAGGCAAGTCACTTTCTCTATTATAAAAAAAATGTTATACAATACATTTTTCACACAGGAAAATCGCTTCTAGCACTCTTTTCATATATAAAATTTGATTAAACTCGTCATTCGTATATAAAATTGCCGTGAAAGACACTTTCCGTATAAAGATATTCCGCGAAATACATTTTTCTTATAGAAAAGTGTCATGAAAAATACTTTTAATATACAAAAATTGAATGGAACAGTTTTCATACAAGACACATTTCATATAGAAAAGTGTTGACAATTTTCATGTAGAAAAGCGTCATTGTAGACAATTTCATGTAGAAATTACGATGCTTTTTGTACAGAAAAGTTCCACGGATAACATACAATAATACATACATATAATTCTCACTTAATAAAATGCCGTTAATATTATTATATTTTCTATATAGAAAAGTTGACACGAAACATGTTTTTCATATAAAAAATCTCAAAGAAAACACGTGTAAATGTGCCATCAACGACTTTTTTTACGGTTAAAGGTATTAAAAGAGACTTTTTCATATAAAAAGTTGTAATCGGAGATGCATTTGTCATATAGAAAAGTGTCGAGGGAGTTTTTTTATGTAAAAAAGTCCCACGCAAGACATTTTTTATTCAGAAATCGTCGTGAAAGACTGCTTTCATATGATATGCAATGAACTAAAAACTAGATTCAGCTATGTGTTTTGAACAATTTTTGTGTCCTTTGATTTCTTCACAAAGAGTTCACTATTGACTCAAGTTTGTGGACACAACATTTTTTAATTTTCTAGTAAAAAAAACTTTGCACATCGAAAATCTCTGAATCATTTTTCTCAATTACAATATTCAACAAAATTATATTGCCGGCCACATATAAAGTATTAACATATTTCGGATTTACTTTGTACAGGGTTGCCCATATTCGACGGACCCATGTTTTTAAAAAAAAAATCAAAGAAAAAAATAAAAATTTGGCGGTTGGCAATCTTATTCATTTAATTTGTTCCAAGTAGATTTGTTTACATCAATTTTTGAATATGATATCTCTCAAATGGCCGCCTCTGGCGTTGATGGCGTATTGTGCCTTTTTTGCAGCATTTTCCATCGTTTTCGCCAACATTTCGGCCGGAATAGCGGCTATTTCTTTACGAATGTTGTCCTTGAGCTCTTCTACGGTCCTTGGCTTGTTAACATAAACCTTTGACTTCAAATGTCCCCACAAGAAGAAGTCAGCGGGCGTCAAATCGGGCGAACGCGGTGGCCAGTCCAAATCACCACTTTTCGACATCAAACGGCCCGGAAACAAATTCTTCAGAAAATCGATTGTTATGCGACTTGTGTGCGGTGGAGCGTCGTCTTGTTGAAACCAGAACTGCCTCATACGCTTTCGACGAATAATTGGCATCACAAAATTGGTCATCATGTCGCGATAACGCTCCTGGTTGATGGTAACAGCATAGCCATTTTCGTTTTGGAAGAAAAACGGCCCAATGACCGTTTTCGCACTAACGCCGCACCAAACTGTGACTTTTTCGTCATGAAGAGGCAATTCTTGAATCTCCTGAGGATTTTCAGTGGCGTAAATACGGCAATTTTGCTTATTTACGGTCCCATTCAATGTGAAATGGGCTTCATCGGACATGATAATTTTGTTCCAAAATTGCTCGTCATCATCGGCCATTTCGATGACTCGTTGGGCCCATTCCAATCGACGAGGCTTGTCCGCAGGCAACAATCTTTGCGTCAATTGAATTTTGTACGGGAACAAATGCAAATCAACGCGAATAATCCGTTGTAAAGTGGACCGAGCCATGCCCAACTGGTAAGAACGGCGTTTTTGGGATGTTCTTGGGGACCTCTCAACACTGGCTCGTACGGCAGCGATATTCTCGGCCGATCGCCTTGGTCGACTTTTATTTGGCCTCTTCGGATTAGAAAGAGCCTCACCAGTCGAAAATTTTTCGTATAAACGCTTAATGGTGTTCTTAGAAGGCGCACTTCTCACATTTTTTAATATTTTAAAAGCACGTTGAGTTTTCACAATTGACTTCTTCTGTTGAATGTAAATTTCAACTATTTCAGAGCGCTCGCGTGGCGTGTATTGTTCCATGGTAAAAATCTGCTTGGACTGACGCTTCAAACGCGGTATGTCATTAAGCGATCTGACATCTCTGTCAAAAGTTATGGCGTTGCCAGATGGGTCCGTCGATTATGGGCAACCCTGTATATGTAGAGATAATCGATTATCGGTTTATCAATCATATAAATCTCAAATGATTTGTTGTTATGCACAATGACCAAATGAAAGTCTGCTGCCGGTCGTAATCTAGTGTTTAATTCCGATGTCTCTTCATCCGTCTACAGACCATTTGCAAATGAATTGCGTAAGATTGGTGGTTCGCCAGTTTCATCATCACTGCACAGGTTGAATTGGAATTCTAGTACTAGAGCTACTGTGGGTTTGAGTCAGATATTTTATTCAACCTGAAAATAGGCTTTAATGAATGTGGTTTGAAGCATACGCGACCGTAATTGGCCGTACTATAGCTCAAGCCAAACAAGTCCTTGGGAAATGAGGCATAATATGGCAGAGGGAAAGGATGATCAACTACGCATGCTGTGGATTCCTGTACCATCTGTTCTCTATCATCATCTTTAGTGGCGTAATCATATTCCGAATAATCTTCCGGGCTGCACATACCCGTTTGGATGTGACGCTCTATCAAACGCACAAAGTGCTTTGATTTCTGTGTGCGTTGAGTATAGTCGGTAACGATTTTTCGCCCCACTTTGATATCGTTGACGTCGCTTCATGTCTCTACATATACCTATAGACTTCGTATATCATGGAAAGGTAAACGGTGAGCGTATGAAAGCGTCATGAAAGCCATCGATAGCAACCATAATTGCATCGAGAGTAAAAATAATATCTAGATGAAATATGATCTCAGATTTCAAAATGAATGGTAAAGCCGCGCTACTTTCTTCTGCGCCCCCATGATCCTTTGACACATGCATTGCGGCCAATTATGTTGCGATTATTTATTGCAGCTATGCGTAACGCTATACTCTTGCTGGACTTATTGAAGCTGAAATCAATGGTAAATCTGCAAAGGACAAATATTGAAAGATTTGTTAGTAAGAAATGGTGACGCAAATTAATGGGATTGTACCAGCAAAATTCGGAAATCAATAATGACTTGCAGAAACTGTGGTAAAAACATGAGTCTTTTTGAAAAGCCTGAAAATTGTAAAAACCCAATCAAAAATCGACGCTTACCTTTTCTCTTTCGGTTTAGTATTTCCCCTTACAATGCATGTTACACCTCCCTTGATTTTACCAAGTTTTTTATTGGCCTACAAAGGATTTCCTTCAATGTCTTCGCTGGTGGATTCCTAAACAGTCACTCATTTGTTTTATTTTTCGTTTCCGAGCATAAAATTAAAATATACTTACGGTTGACCTGGTAGAAGTACCAAAACATGATCAAAACATTCTTCAAATCGGAATTGAATTCGAAATTCGTTATGTAGCCGATTGGATCAAAGCCTTGTATACTCGTATACTGAAGTTGTGGAAGTTCTCAAATTTGTTAAAATTGAAATAAACTGCTCCAACAAATATTAAAAAAAAAATATAAAGAAAACATTTTTCCGTTTATGTCCATGAACATGTTAATGTGAACAGTCAGTTGTAGAAAAAAGTTTGATTGCGCACGGAATAAAAATTCGAAATTTTTTTCATTATGGATTTATCTGCATTACCCTACAAGCATCTTCGACACACTCAGATTCCTGTAAAATGTACACCAAATTAGCTGTTAAATCAAGTAGACATTTCCAAATTGAATATTTTCTAAGTTTTTGGTCAACAGTCAATTCAGTAAACCATAAGGAGGATGCGTCCATTTCCAGATCCCTTTGTGAGTGAATCGATGCTGTTGGTACATCATCAGTATTTCTACTTATAAGCAGGTTATGTATATGTGAAGTAGATATCAGCCGAAAATGTCCAGCTTTTGATTCATTGAAAAAAATCGAACTGAGTCCCAAATTGCCCAGTTACGAGCTCGCCATTTGAACTATTCTTCAGGTCAGTGAAGCCTCATTGCCTCCAATAGATCTATAAACACACATCATATATTAAACCATATATTAATATCGGAAGTATTACCATGGAAGTTTACCGTTTGTATCCAAATTTCCCAAATTACTGGTCCAGCGCATCTTGTTATGATGAAACTTAGCAGAATATTCTTTTAACGATGGAGGTCCAACGCATTATTTACGAATTTTACTGCTGAATTTTTTCAGAAAAAGCTGAAAATTCAAAATGTGTCTAATATGTTATGGAGACGTCGCACAACTAGAGGAAATCACGTGTAGATAGTGCCAGTAGTTAAAAAAAAACAATTAGTTTGGTGAAAAGTGGCAACTTTATAAAACATATGTTTTAAGTCTCAAGGCGTCGCGTTAAAATATTGGATAGCGTAATTTAAACGAGGCCTTACTAGCTGCCAAGACGAACACCATAGTGGTCGACCCATTAAGGCGTCCACGCCTGACACGGTGAAGATCCACAAAGTGGTATTAGATGATCGTCGACTGAAGGTGCGTGAGCTAGCTGAAATTATAGGCATTTCAAAAGGTGTCATACATCGTACGTTGACCGAAGATTTGAAGATGACAAAGCTGTGCGCAAAATGGGTGCCGCACTTGCTTTCAATAGAACAAAAACAGCGTCGTAAAGATGTTTGGCGATCCTTCACCGCAATAAACATGGATGAGACAATTATCCACCGCTTGACACCTGAGACAAAGGCACAGTCAAAGCAGTGGGATGGAATGGAAAGAAAGCGTGCCCAAAGACGGTTCCATCTATTTCGTTGTTATAGAGGAGTGACAATGCAGACATTGTCATTGAAGACAATTTTGCTACAGAAAATTATACTTTTATTATACTTTTTCCTATAGAAGAGTGTCCCTGTATGAAGGTGTTATTGAAAACATACCTACTTTCATTGGAGATACCTTTTCCATAGAAAAGTCGTTGAAGATATATAAGGAAGCGTCATTGAAAGAACTTTTCCCACAAAAACTTTCACTGAATACACTGTTTCTATACAAAAGTATTTTTGAAGAAGCTTTTTCCATAGATCAGCCTCATTGAAGATACTTGCAGAAAAATTTTATATAAGGTAGTTTTCTTACAATAAAAGTATCATAAAAGACACTTTTCATACAGAAAAATTTCATAAGACAGTTTTAAAAGAGAGTTGTCATGAGACATTTTTTGTGTAGAAGAGTATCAAGAAAAATGAGTATCTTTATTTAGAAAAGTGTCATAAAAGACACATTTTATATGGAAATGAGCCATAAAATACAGGTTTCATAAAGAAGAATCATAAGATACTTTTCGTATAGAAGAAAGTTGTGGATGACAACATTTTTGCAAAATTCTGTTAAAAGACACATTTTATAAGGAAGTGCACCATTCAAGAAACTTCCCATAAAGAAAACTGTATTTGAAAACACTTGTCATGCAAAAAACTCTTTTAGAAGATAGTTTCCATTTAGGTTAATATCTCGTCGAAGGGATTATTAGAGACTAGAGATTATTATTGAAGAAGACTACCTTTTCTAAGCAGTGATCTGCAAGGCAGTTTTCTATTACATATGAGAAACCCTAAGAAAGGTTTCTTCATACGAAATGTATCTTCCAAGATACTTCATTTAACACTTTAATTTCGTTAAACTATCAAAAAACCTACTTCAAATATATTATTCACAGTTCGTCTGATTTCCGTTGATACTCCCTTCGATGCTATAAAAAATTAATCATTTAGTTAGGGAACATAATTTATATTGCAAACATTATTTCTCACCTCCAAAAATTTTAAATAATTTTATGTTTGTTTTTACCATGACTGTCTCAAAGCAGTGACAAATTTTGGGGACAATAACATCAATATAAAGCACGATAGCTGCCAATAAACTAACTGTCAGTAACTAGTATAACTAAGATGTTGGAAATCAACTATGGATTTTACACAACTACTATATTTTTTCGGCGTGGAAAAAGAATCTCCTCACAAACAGCCTGTTTTATTCAATTTCAATATGGGTCCGCCCTATTTGAAAATCATTTATTTTGGGGTGTCAGATAAGTTTTTCAAGTTCGTTTAATATATCCTATGGTAGAAGTTCTATAATAAAAATTTGATTTCAGGTTTAACTTACGATTCTTTGTCACAAATATTATAAGTTAAAATTTAAATTCGAGCAACATTATTTTGACTTCTATGAAAGTTTCTGAGAAAAATTTCCATAAAAATCGGCAGTTTTTGCATTCAATTAAAAATTTAAGAATCAAAATTATTAGGGACCATTGGAAAATCATGTGTACTTCAATTTTTCTAATTTGTCGACAATTGGTTTTTAATTTCACATCATTTAGTAATACAATTATATTCATCTAATCAGGGCGTTGACTAGGATACTACAATACCTAGTTTTTTTTTTTCGAAAACAACAGAACAACAGAATCCTTTTAAACATCTCCCCAATACCAAATAACAAAAATCCAATTCGTTCTTCCTGCTTAAGATTATTTTGCGATAAAAATCTGATTCTTTTTTATTTTGTTCCTTTTGGTTTTACAATTATTAGAAAAAAATTGCACTTTTTTCCTTACAACGACATAATTTTAATTTTCGTTTAAATCCAATTTGTTTTATTATCATTTGAACTCGGGTTCGAAACCCAACAAGATCCCAGTATGAAAATATAATCTCTAGCCAAAAAAATATATGAGAGCATAAGTTATTGTAATAATACAACACTCAAATAAGAGAAAAACAAAACTGGAACGACATAAAACATTGGCAAAAGGTAATGAGTGATGGATTTTGATTGACTCTAACCTTAAGACAAACTAGGCCAAAAATTTCTAATGTGTATATCTCAAGATAATTTGGTATTAATAATACAATATTACAGTATTAGCATTAGTTGTGTTATATTGTTTATACGAGTATATCATATAAAGTACATATTTTGGAAAGATGTTAAACATAAAACATTCACGATTACGACAACGATTAGAAATAGATTTATTGTCTTTTCTTTTGGAACCTTTTTAAAAAAGACTGTAAGAAAACTACAACATCCCAAGAGTCCGAAATTTCAACCTGTGATATAAAAGAGAATATTGTGAAGATTTTAATTTAACATTCTGTAAACAATTTGGAAAGTTAGTTTGAGAAACTTCTAAGGATTTGCAAAAAATCTCTTTAAAATGATTCGATTCGTTAAACATTAATTTAATTTCCCTAAAACCCTAATATCAAAAGCGAAAACTTGGGGTGTATTATACGATTTCTTAAGGATCCAACTCTTGTTTTCTTTCAGTGTTTGCTAAGCCGATTTTTGAACGGGGGTAGATAGGTATTAACAATAAATTTTAAGCCTAAAAACTAAATAACAAAACGCTATAGGTTCATGTTCTTTTGAATTTTGCTTAAATCTATGGGAGAAAAGGGGGGAATTCCACGAGTTCCTTTTTCGAGTCTGCCGCAACGACCACTTGCCACGAAGCTTATTAGCATAAGGCTTATCCGTATGTGGGGAAAAATAATAATACTGAAAATGATAAAGAAATATCGATTAGTTGCTTTATCATTCTTCAAATATTTGAATAGAAGATATAATAAAAAGAAATCCATTATTTTTCCGATAGATGGCTATATTGATCCGTACCGCGCGTTGTTTAAGTGTGATTGGATTATGCTAGATGGCGTTAAAAAGATCATTTTTTGTACTTAAACCCATTCAAGCGGTTCTGTGATTGCTTAACAGAATATAGTTTCGGAAATGGATAGCTGCAAAGATCAGTTTTTCTTCAATAAAATAGAATTCGTAATTTTGATGTAAAAGATGCACCACGAGCTAGAAGGATAATTGTCGAAAATTTCGATAATGGAAACCGTCAAGTCCGACTGTAAGTACCGTTTTGAATGCCTATTCCAGAATAAAATCGTTTGAGAGCACTTGAATGAGGCTGTATACAAACACAAGCTCGACGCATGAGCGCCATGCGAGTTAACGCAAGAAAAATCTCATGTGCGTATGGTGGAATTGGCAGGGAATCATCAGATCTAAACTGATCCCTTACGACCTAACTCATAATTCGGAACTGCACTGTTAACTCTCACTAGCGAGTTTTTACGATAACGTGTAGATCAGGAGGCCCCGAAACTGAATTCCCTCCTCTTTATCATCTGATGTTGGGCGCCTAGTGGGAGCATCACGCTGGTTGTTGGTTGAAATCGATATCGCTGGTAAAGTCTACGTGCTCGAACTTGGAGTTGCATTGCATACGAATGTTACAGACCCATAGAGTGTAACAGAGGTATTTCCCATACTGACATACTCAATTTGGTATTTTCTGGCTGATCGAAAAACACGGCAGTTGCACCAGCAAACTTTTAAAATTGTCGACTCCTATTCCTAGATAATCCAAGTTCGCTTGGCTATCTCAGGGGATTGCCAGCAATCAGGATATGTGATTGGCGCATCATGAGTAAGGCCTCCACGGTGAAACTTACGTAAACCCACATGAACTCTGTACTGCCAATAATTACACCGCCTAAGGAAGCAATCACTCAGAAACGGCCAACTTTGTACAATAGGAGAGGAATTGCGTTCCATTAGAACAACGCCAGGTCACATACACATAGATAGTAACTCGGCAGAAGGGTAGGAAGCTTATTTGCGAGGTTCTTATGCATCCACCGTATAATCCGGAGGTGGCTCCAAGTGGTTACTATCTGTTCTTATCGATGGCAAATGATTTTGCTGGTAAAAAATGCGCATCAAGAGAAGAAGAAGTTGCCTGTCCCTATTCGGAGACGGGGATTTCTGTGAAAGAACCAATGGAATTATCCGGAAAAAAACCAACTAGTTATCAAATATAACGCGGCATATTTGACCTAAGTTGGCTGATTCTGATTGTGCTAAACAAAGCCTTACATATCATGCAAAAATAATGGATTTCTTTTGACTTTATAAACTGACATAAACTTACTGCTTTCTTTCCTCGCCTTTCTAGTTTATACCATATCCCCATTTCGGTTATCATTCGGTTTCAATTTCTCAGACGTAGCGTTGTTCTCCAGTGCTACATCGAATAGCTTGATATCACCCTGTATGTAGATCGTATCAATTTTGCTAGGACTAACACGAAACTGGTATTCGGTCAAAAGTTGACGATTTACATAAATCTCGAAGGAGTTACTGCCATGCACGATAGAGAGACTAAACGGTTTGCCAGGACGGAAAGTTGTTTCCAAATCGGAGCGTTCTTCCTGGCCCCAAGTTCCATCAAGCCAAGAATTCCGTATTACCGTGGCACGACCAATGGCTCCTGAACTTTGTTTGGTGAAGCGCGGATTTAAATGCAGTGCTATGACAGGATGAGGCCAACAACTATGGCCAGATTGCATGTTAATGTAAAATGATTGAGGCAGCAATTTTACACGACCCTCCACCTTTAGAACGCGGCCCAATTGAAAGGAATGCAGTGGAATGGTGCCATAGTAGGGCAGCTTTATCTCACTCAGTCGCTTGATAGTGGGTTCATTATACTCAAAGCCATTGGCCTCTTTTACCACCCGCCATTGGGTGGTCACCATATCTTCCATTTCAATCACTCGCTCGTCTTGCACGCCATTATCTGAATCATTTGGTGATCGTAGAGTTGTACCCAGACGTACCTTCTTTGGCACCGATTCGGGCAAACGTTCGGGGTAGTGCTCAACGGTCATACGTTCTACGGTAACATCTTCGATCTCTCCTTTGACCTCAAGGGTTTGAACACTCTCATAAGGCAGACGATGATAGAATTTACAAAAATGATAACCATTTACGGAAATCATGTAACACTCTTCGGTAAAAAGGACCTGTATGGAGAATGGAGCGCCACGCCTCAAGCTGAATGGTAAAGCGGATGCTACCTCTTCGCGTCCCCAGGCATTGCGGACTTTGGAATTGCGGACTATATAATTCTGAGGTAGACGTGGATTTATGTGGAGTGCTATGTCGCGTGTAGCATTTTCAATAATGAAATTGATGGAAAATCTGGAAGGTAGACAAAACATATATAAATATTAAGGTAATATAAAATATGACAGTTCTATGAAGCCGAATTCTGGTCCGAGATAATAAAACACTGGTTGTAATTTAAAAATGAAACAAATTCTCAAGGCTCGGGACTAACAGCTGTAAAGATTCTAACGAGAAATCGATATCCTTTTTAGAAAGTGGTGGACTTAAAATGAAGTCTCTTAACATTTCATGTTATTTTGAACATTTGGTTTTGAGTTACAGTTCTATAAGCGAAACTATTTGTATTCCTTTACATACAATGAAAAAATGAAATTCGCGCTGATAGTGAAAAACATCGACCATCATTAAATACGTCTTGAACAGTGATATGGCGATTTTTCTAAGTCGAAAACGATCATTTTCCAATGATTTCTGATTACAAACGAGATCGTACGAGCATGGATGAAATTGAACTTAGCGGATTTGTAATGGGTCATTTATATCAGAAACTCAAAATTATTCGAAATTATTCACAAGAGATATCAAGCATCCCAAAGATAAAAGGCAATATATTCATTATTTTGGACGAAAATGAAGACATGAGAAAAATGTTTTTGAAATAGGTACCGCGTTTGCTAACAGTGGAATAAAAAAAATCAACATACTAGTAACTCAGAAAGCTTTTTTGAACTCTTTAAACGTAATAGAAAGTAATTTTCATAGACGAAATGAAAATCGGCTATTACACTCTTGAATTGAATCGGTCAGGTGAGTGGAACGGACCTGATGAAAGAAAATTATGACCTCCATATGTTCAGGGATTACCTTGAAAGAGAAAATCAATAAAGATCTATAAATAGCGATACCAATATTATATGGAACTTTTTGGATCGATTGAAGAGTTCAATCAGGAAAAATATCGGTATGGAAATGTTAAGGGTTGGATTAATTTCATCATCTTTGAAATGAACTGTATTGTTGAACAAGGACGAACTTCTTCAAAAGAATAATGGTTTTTTATTCCTAAATTGTGAGACATATTAACCGATTACTTCCATAACGTATTAAGGCGAGGTTTCTCGAACTCTACGAGTATTTTTAAAACTCTCTGGCTGAAACCATCAGTTGTGCCCAACAGTACAATTGGCAAGACCTACTTCAGATATGACCTTTTTGTAAATCTGACAAATCATGAAGCATACCTTTTACAAGAAGGCATTCTTTTGAGTATCCTGCGAGGTCGTACTAGGCATGAGTCATATTAAAATCGTGCCATATTATACGGTTGGTTTTCGCTCTTATCGTGTTCTAATACTCAGTTGGTCAGATAATTTTATGTTCACTTACTATTGCAGAGGTCATGAGTTCGAACTGTAGAAGTTTTCGCTTTTTCATCAATCATTTCTCAAGCAATCTATAAATAGAACATACGAGGGCGGTCCCAAAACTAGCCGACTTAACAAAGAAGACACAAACAATTTGAGAACAGCTTTCTTTATCTTTCAACATAATCCGCTTTTAGCTCGATACACGCGATAAGCACACAGCGATATTCAATAGCTTCTATACTCTGTTTATAGTAAGAACTGCCAATCTCCTTAAAATAGACATCAACCGCAGGCTCCACCTCTTCATTGTTGGCAAATCTATTACCACCGACCCATTTTTTCGAGGTTGAAAATAGAAAATAGCCCGAGGTAGTTAAATCTGACGGATAAGACGCGTGATGAAGCAATTCGATCAATAGAAATAATCCCATGCGCATCCCAAAAGACAGACGCCATGACCTTGCCCGCAGATGGAACCGTCTTCGCCTTCTTTGGACACGATTCTCCCATTTCAGTCCACTGATTTGATTGTTCCTTTGTCTCAGATGTAGAGGGGTGGACCCATGCTCATCCATGGTTGTAAATCGATGCAAAATTCGGGGTTATTGCGGTGAAACATCGCCAAACACTCTACTGAAACATCTTCACGGCACTGTTTTTGCTCTATTAAAGCAAGCGCGGCACGCATCTAGAGCACAGCTTTTTCATTTTCAAATCTTCGACTAATATACGATATATAAAACTTTTTGAATGCCTATCGTTTCAGCTAGTTCACACACTTTCAGCCGACGATCATCCGATACCATTTTGTGGATTTTCTTAACCATGTCTGGCGTGAACACCTTAATTGGTCGATGACTACGATGTTCGTCTTGACAGCTTGTACTGCCTCGTTTAAACTCTGCTACCCAATATTTTACAGTTGTAAACGAAGGAGTAGACTCCTCCAAAATAGAATCTAACTCGGCTTTAATATTGGTTGAACTGAGACCTTTAAATGGAAATGTTGAATTACATAACGATGACCAATTATGTCCATGTTTACAAATTAACTGAGATTGTTTATTTTGATGCCTCAAATAAAAATACTAAACAACGTGATGCCTCGAAACATCTATACGTCAAGTTGGCTAGTTTTGGGACCGCTCTCGTACACCTCCAAGTAGTAAACAGAATGCAAAACAATCATGACACTCAAACACTGCTCCATCTTTCTGTTTGTGACATATTCTTAGAACCAAAAATAGGCAATGTCTACCAGGCTCAACATATGCTCTGGTAGAAGGACATCCAAGATATGAATTCTGTCTCGTCGTTATATTTCGTTTTCATACAAAACTAATTAAGCAAGTTGAAGAAGCAACAGCCCCTATCTTACATACATGGTGGCACATAATAATTTTGTCAATACGATTTCAATTTAGTCAGTCAATAGTCAATAGGAAGAACGGTCGTCTACAGATTTATGTCATGTTTGTAACAGTAAATATCATAAAACATCTACATAGCTTCTCTGCGGTAAGACTACACAGGGATCAACGATAGCTGAGAGGACTTCATGACCGATCTTTCAGTCTGGAAAATAAAATCTGCTGGGCTCTGCTCATGGCCTCCGTAAAGGATTGGCTTGGCCCTATTTGACTTTCTTTTAATCGATCTTGCCTTCCTTCTCCACTCCCTTTATTTTCTCTCCCGCCTGCCCCTTCTCTTCATTATTGGATAATTACATTGAATAACAGAACCTCTAATATATAGCGCGTGAAGGATATTTTCATGGTCGCATACATTTCAAACTTAACATACCCTTATTGCAGATAAAGAACATCGCTGAACCATAATTTGACTCCACATCATAAATTTCATAACACAACTCTTACCTTTCACAATGGCGCTTCGTCTTTCCATTCACCGTAAAACTGACGCCCTCGTGCAATTTACCCAATGATGGATTGTGATAGACGGCTTCCTCTTCTCCATCCTGATACAGAATAGTCTGAAATTATAACAAAATTATGAAAAAAAAAAACGAATTAATTTGCAGATTCAGAATTAGGTTTGAATTGTGAATATGAGCATATACAATTGATGGCTTCTCCTTCAAACAACACCAGCCAAACATTTGGACAATTTTAAGTAATGAAAATTTTGTAGATCCTCTAGACTTTGAATTAGTAATTTATCCTGGCTACCTCCTCATAGGAATATATAATTTGATTTCTGTGGATTAGGGCTCTCAATTGATTAGGTTCCACATTGATTAGCATTATGCATAAAAAATATAAAATTTTTAGTTTTTCTTATTTATTAATACTTTTCAATATTTCAAAATGTTGACAGCAAAATTTGGATGACAAATAAACCAAAATATTTTCTACATGATTGCTTTACAATTCTGGTGAAGAATGGTGAAACATTAATAAAGGGTGTCCCAACAAGAACGCAAGATTTAAATTTGGCGCCATTCGAAGCGTCATTGTTTGACATTTGAACAATTGTGTTTTACCAAAATGATGAAAGTTTTGCGGAAACAGTTCGCAAATTGCGATCAATTTGGGGTCACAATAATGCTCCAAAAGAGTCAACTGTAAAGAGATTAATGAATAAATTTGCCAAAACTGGGTCTGTTAGTGATGTAAAGACAACAACGCGCCTTCGACCAGATCATTCGACCGAAAATGTCGCAGCTGTACGTGATGATGTCGCTCAAACTCCATCCACCTCAATTCGACACCGAGCTCAGCAAATTGGTGTTTCCAAATCTACTATACAGTGAATTTTGATGAGATTTGCATCTTCAAGCATACAAAGTTCAATTGATTCGGGAACTGAAGCCAGCTGACCATGGACAGCGAAAGGAGTTCGTTAATTGTGTATTGGAGAGACAACATGAAAATGCTGATTTTGCCGATTTTGACGAGGCCCATTTCCATCTTGATGGCTTCGTCAATAGGCAGAATTGTCGCATTTGGGGTGAGGAAAATCCTCGAGTGATTCACGAGAAGCAAATGCGTCCTCAACTTGTCACTGTGTGATGAGGATTTTTGACTGAAGGAATCATTGGACTTTTTTTTATGAAAATGAGGCATGTCAAGCGCAAACAGTCAATGGTGTTCGGTATCGTGGAATGATGATGCAATTGCTGCATCAGTCATTTAAATCTTGCGTTCTTGTTGGGACACCATTTAGAACAAAAATAAATTCCAAAATATATTTGAAATTAATCAAAGTTATTTTTAAGAAAAAACTAAAAAAATTGATTTAATACAGGCAAATTAAGAACACATCGATATTAAAGAAACTTCTATACGTTGTATTTATGACATATTTGTCTTCAATTCAATGACACCTATCAAAAGCCCAATAAATGCGCAAACTCAAATTGAAACCCTCTGGAGTTGGAACTTCTTTCCCACTAATTTGGTAACATGTTCAATATAGGTCGGCTATTTGTCAGCTAATCTTCATTCACTTAAATTCAACATAGTCCTATAAAAATGTCCACACCGATTTCACCAAGCATTCAAAATTTACCTCAATAGTCCCTATTGGGAACAGATCATAATAAATTGCGGTAAACAGCGTTATGAATAATAAACTTGTCGGATAAATGAAAGTGTATATGTGTGCCTGTGCGAATATATGTTAAGTAGGGCTTGAGATGTGGTTATTGCGGAAAGTAGAGAATTTAGCACCTCGAAATATGTCAAGAAATTATACCAAAAGAGAATTGTTGATTGGGAGAATAAAGTAAGTAGACTAATTGGTGTAAGTTGCGGACTGAATTTATATAATTTATTTGGCAACTCGCACTCACCTTGGGCGGGTTACAACAGAAGAAGAAATTGTTATTAAGTTACATATGCTAAGAAACCTTGGTTATCTGGATTTTTTTCAGTATGTTCTTGACATTCCCTTTCGGTTTTGGGCATTATTGAATAAGACAAATCCACAATAGTGCTAATCTCAATTATGCGTTTACATACGATTTCATTTAGTTGTACTTTTTAGTAGAATTTAATCTAATATTTAGGTTTAGATATTTTAGGTAAGTAATTATCAACTAGTTGATGTTTATAATTCAAGGAAGTACATGTAATTCATAGCAATTATACTCGTAATTATTAAGTATAAATGTAGTTTATACAGAAAGAGCCATAAAAACATAAGAATGACGTACAAAAACGCATAAGTTTGCAAAGAAAAAATCTATGCTTTTCGAATTTATCTTATACAATTTAATTTATCGAATTTATCTTATCTTATACAGCCTTAGTCTTTGAATGAGCAAATTTTTTCCTATGACCAAATTCGGACTTAGCTTGCCTAGAGTTATAAAGACATCATATATAACAATTTATGGAAAACATCCGTCTCCTATTTCAAGAATTCCGGCCTCTAACGCTCTTTCAACAAAAACAAAAAAAATAAAAAATCATACCAGACAGAAGCAAATTATAAGTGAAAGAATGCACAGACGCAAAGTTAGGTAGATGCCAAAAGTTCGTCATGACTGAAATTTAATACTTTCTATTAATATATACATATACAGGGTGTCCGTTGAGAAGGTATACTACTTTTGTTTTGCCGCCATTTTGGTAAACATTAGTCTTGATATTTCATATTCGGCAGTCGTGAAAAATTTATTATGGAAAAATATCGAATAACGCTTTTTAGTCGTTAAAACATCTTATCAAAATTAATTATCGATTAGTGTGACGATGAGAAAGTTACGTGAAATTTTTGGGAGAAACAACGTGCCAACAAGGCGCTCTATTTATCGTGTAGTGAATGATTTCAAAGATAGAGTCTGCAGCTGATAGGGCCCAGCATGGACCACAACGTACTGCAAGATCGGCTGAAAACATTACTGCTGCTCAAGAAAGTGTTCAAAACAATCCATTACCTCAATTCGATGCCGTGCTCAGGAAGCTTGGTCTTCAAAGAACAACTTTGGCCACAATTTTGCACAAGGATTTGAATTTCTTTCCATTTCAGATTCAGTTGACACAAGAGCTTCTTCTACAAGACCATTTACGCCGCCGTACATATGGCAATAGGATATTACAGCTCGCCCATGACAACCCCGATTTTCATGAAATGAGATAATGAGTGACGAGGCACATTTTCATTTGAATGGATATGTGAATAAACAGAATAGTCGGCTCTGGGCAATGGAAAACCCTCAAATTATTCATCAGTCACCTTTGTATCCATTATAAGTGACAGTTTGGTGTGCAATTTGGTCAGGAGGAACCATTGGACTTTACTTCTTTAAAACTGAAAACGGCGTAACGGTAACTGTCAATGGGGAGCGGTATCGTGATATGATTGAAAACTGCATGCTTTGGGCTTGACTAACATGTGGTATCAAAAAGATGGTGCCACATCGCATACAGCCAGAGTTACAGTGGAATTACTGCGAGATCTCTTTCCACAACAAGTTATTTCAAGAAATGGTGATGTTGATTGGCCTACACGGTCACCTGATTTGACTACTCCGGACTTCTTCTTGTAAGGATATCTGAAAAGCAAGGTTTATGCAAACAAACCACAAACGCTTGAGCAACTCAAACAAAATATTCGTGATAAAATTAATAAAATACAGCGTCAAATGTGTGAGAATGTAATGAAAATTTTTCTCAAAAGGGCTCGCATTTGTGAGGCTAACAGAGGCGGATATTTATCTGATATTGTATTCCATACATAATTGCCGACATTAAATAAAACATTTATCAATGTAAGATTCATTCTCTTTCGTTTAATCAAAAATTATAAACATAATAAATTTGCCACGTCTCTACTGCACGGCTGCCAAATATGAGCTGTCATGACTAATATTTACCAAAATGGCGACAAAACAAAGTAGTATACCTTCCCGACGCACGCCCTGCACAGCTCACGTTCACGACACGTAGACCCACAGGTGTCCTAAGTGGACGACATCGATCCAGTGGAAAAACACTCACCATACAAGGGCTAAACCAACCTTTAGACAGATTCATGAAATTTAAATATTTTTTCAATTTATTCTTTAGTTAAAAGCATTATATGGTGACAACTGTTAGATATAGAAACAACTCTTTTAGGAGACCGCGACTTACATTCGTTTAATGAAAATTTTAAATATTTTTCAAAATCGTTATCGTTTCAATATTAATATAAAACGTTCTCTTCCCCAACTCCCCAACCTCTATAAAGAATAATCAGCAATTAAAAAAAAAAAAATATTGAAAGCTGATCCCGCTCGCTTCCGTTAGGGTGATAGCTCAATTACAGACTCGATTACATTGTTAATTACATGACAATGTTAATTTCAACTTATCGAACAAAAAAAAAAACCAAAAGTCACTGACTTCCACACCCCAACAATGATTAAATGATGATTAATTTAAGCAAATAATTAAATTAAATAGACATTAAGAAATAATTGTTGTATATTTATCATTGTTGTACTGAAGAATTCACACATGATTCATAACGATTTCTAGTTAAGAATTAATAAAGATTTTAGAATAATGATTTCGTTTATGTATTGAAACAAGTGATACCTATGAAATTTTTCCCATTTATAGAATAATTTCCGATAAGTCAGTGATTAAGTCATGTTTAGATTTCTTATGTTGTATAGGGTGATTTTTTAAGATTTAAGTTTTTCAGATTGGCAGCACTGGTTGGTATTGGCGTCCAAACGTAATCTGTCAAAGGGAAACGTGTACAGTATACTCTGCCATTTCATCATGGAATGACGAATGACCTACCACAACAACGTCTAGTTTTTGGTGAATGGGCCTTAACAAACTCACATTGAAAATCCGCTGTTTCATCGAAAAATTGTGTTTAGTGATGAGGCTTATTTCTTTCTAAACGGATACATAAACAAGCAAAACTGTCGCATCTGGAGTGATAAACAGCCACATGTCATACATAAATACCCGATGCATCCCGAAAAAATGACAGTCTGGTGTGGTCTATGGGCTGGTGGCATCGTCGGTCCAGTTTTCTTCAAAGACGACCGTGGATGAAACGTTACCGTCAACGTCGAACGATATCGAGCCATGATACGCGATTTTTTTTTTGCTCCAATGGGCTGAGTTGAACTTGGTTGACATGTGCTTTCACCAGGACGGTGCAACATGCCACACTGCACGTGAAACAGTGGATATGTTGAGGAATGCATTTGGTGAGCAGCTTATCTCTCGATTTGGCCCTGTGAGTTGGCTCCCAAGATCTTGCGATTTAACGCCTCTTGATGATTTCTTGTGGGGTTATGTCAAGTCGTTAGTCTATGTAGACAAGCCGAACACTATTGAAGCCTTGCAGGATAACATAACACGCGGTATTGGTGGAATACAGGCCGAAATGCTCGAAAAAGTGACGAAAAATTGGACTTTCCGAATGGACATTTTGAGACGGAGCCACGGACAACATTTACATGAAATTGTCTTTAAAAATTGAATGGCGAAGACCAATTTATCGATTCCAATCAAAAATTTTAATACATGATGCAAATTCCATTGTTTTATTCGATTTTTAAAGAAAATACGATTAAAAAATCATCCTATATTAAAAAAAAAAAGTGTTTTAAGGATGAAGAAAACGAACTGAAATACTAATAGTAGCAATATGAGAATATTGATTGGAAATCTTTAAAAAGTTCTGATTACATGCATAACAAATGAGAATTTTATTAGCGGTAATTATTTTCAATTCTAAATATCGGCTGGTTCGAAAAGTTCGTTCGGATTTCAGAGATTTTTATTTACAAATTTATATACAAGAAAACAATTATTTTAATCTAGTATATAAACTCCCCCTTTTTAATAACTTCTTTCCACCTCTCTGGTAGCTTTTTAATTCCTCTCTCGTAGTTTTTCTGAAAAAAAGCGTTCAGTTCGATACTTCACTTCCTTGTCGTTATGGAAATTCAAATTCTTCAAGTGGTTGCCCAGATTACGAAATAGGTGATAGTCGAACGAGCGAGGTCTATGGAGTACGGTGGGTGAGGTAAAACTTCCCACCCAAGCTCTGTCTGACAGTTTCTGACGGGTCCGCAAGGCTGTGTGAGACCTCGGTGAGTCAGAGTGAGGTACCCACACATCGAGGTTGTGTTGAGACTGATTTTTTGTTTATTTCAGATATTTCCTTAACTGTTGCACTGGATTAACAATAATTAAATCTCTTACTTCTTCGGAAACAATTTCTTTTAGTCGTCCTGATCTGGGAGCGTCCGTTACGGAGAAGTCGCCCGTAGAAAATCTTTAAAACCATTTCTGGCAAGTTCTTTATAAACAGTTTTTATTTTTCGGCTGGCTTCAGCAGCTGTTTTTCCTTTTCGAAATTAATACAACATCATATGTCTAAAAGGGTTTTTTCCGCTCATTTTTCCCACTTTTTAAAACTTTTTTTAAAACGCTATAACCACTCAGGACTAGAACGAGAACACAAGTAAAGAATAGCAAAGAGTTTAGAGAAGGGGTGGGAGGAAGTTATGATAGTGTTTGAAGGAACTCTACGTCATGAGAAGTGACTTATGGTGAACTAACGAATTAACCGAACGAACTTTTCGAACAACCCAATACATGCTCTCATATCAGAGTAAGTTAAATAATGCTGGCATTGAAATTATAAATGTCAACTTTTACATTTTTTTTAAATTAATTTGCGTAATAAAAGTTTAATAACAGTTTCGAAAACAATATATAAATTTTCGAAAAAATTGTCAATTAACACAACTTTGGTTTCTAATAAATGGTTTTGTTTTCCATTTCATTCCAACTTTGCCTAAAAATAGAGACATCTTTAGGAAGTATGGTCGACCGTTAACAAACTGCTGCGCCGATTACTGTGGATAACGATAAACTTAACGGTTCAATTAAAATAGAACTCAGATACTAATATGATTGCGGAGTCGGTTGGAGCTGCATCAGAATTTTTTTTCTTAGATCGACACCAACTCAGATTCAAAAAAAATTAATAAAAAATTAAAAATTTCGTAAGATTAAACATAATTATTGCGCTTTATCGGTATTTCTTTCTTCGTCTACAGTTTTATTTTTAAAATAAGTGGAATGATGAAAGGGAGACAGTTTGGTATAAAGAGCGAAAGTTTAAATTTAATCACTCTATACTTTAGGACACATAAAAGATGTTATGAAGAGGAGGAACAACACACGCTTTGATAGATCAAATAATGTTTGTCGTGATACACCACAGAGCTCGAATAAAAGGTTTAATAAAAATTAATCTATTATTTTTGCATGATATTAAAGGCTTAACTTATACATAGTTGAAAGATCTGATTTAGACGCCGTTTTGTTCAATAACTTATTGTTATTTTGAAGATAATACCATTATGGCTCTCTTATATGAGATGTATTCAAAAAATAAGGCGAATTTTCAAATTTCGCGGGCTACATGCATCCGACTTTCGATTATTATTTTTTTTTATGGTGGTACACTCGTCTCGAAGATATGTTGACGGTTTTATCCATATAGCATGTTTACTTTGTTTGTGAGAGGCTTAAATAAGACAAGTGTTTTGCGTGTTCGGCAATTTTTCGCTATCGAAAAAAATGGATCAAAGGAGTTGCATCAAATTTTCTGTAAAAACTGGAATTAAGTGCTCAAAAACACTTGAAACGTTGACAGTGGCATACGGTGAGAGTACTCTGAGGCAAAAAAAAAAATGTTTACAAGTGGTACAAGCTTTTCACAGAAGGTCGAGAAGATGTGAACGACGACGGTCGCTATGGACGCCCCAGCACATCAACAACCGATGAAAATGTTGAGACAGTAAAGAATTGAATCACAATTAGAGAAGATGCTGAGGATGTAGGCATATCGGTTGGTTCATGCCATGCAATCTTTTCGAATATTTTGGGATAAAGCGTGTGGCAGCGAAGTTCGTTCCAAAATTCCTGAGCATCGCTCAGGAATTGTTGAATGACGTCAACGATGATCCAGATTTGCTTAAAAGGGTCATAACTGGTGACGAATCATGGGTATAAGGTTATGACATCGAAACCAAAGCCCAATCGTCCCAATGGAAGAGTCCAGGAGAGCCAAGAGCAGAACAAGCACGCCAAGTTCGATCAAATGTCAAGATTTTGTTCACTGTTTTCTTACCACAAGGTCATACGGTAAATAAGGAGTATTTCCCTTGAAGTTATGCGCCGTTTGCGTGAAACAATACGAAAAAAACGAACGGAATTGTGGAAAACAAATTCATGGCTTTTGCATCATGGTAATGCACCTGCTCACTCATCTTTGCTTGTGAGAGATTATTTGGCCGTTACCATGCCTCATCCACCGTATTCACCAGATTTGGCTCCCTGCGACTTTTTCCTGTTCCCAGGAATGAAGAGGCCCATGAAAGGACGGCGTTATGCGACGATTGAAGAGATAAAAACCGAATCGCTGAGCGAGCTCAAGGACATACTAAAAAGTGCATATCAGAACTGCTTCAAGGTTTCCAATCCTCACTGGCACAAGTGTATTATATCTGAGGGAGACTACTTTGAAGGAGGAGATATGGGGCTCGGAGAACCCAGAAGTGATTGTGGAAAAGTCATTACATCCGGAAAAAGTGACTGTTTGTTGCGCGTATTTTTTTGGAAAATTACACTGAAGGAACGTGCAACGGATCCACTGCTGCAACCAATCCAGAGGCGATCATTTATGTGACATTTAATGGCAAGGTCCAACCTTTATAATGAAATATAAATTTTGTCGCAATCATAGCTTTATGTATGTTTTATTTAAATTTACTTTTGAAATCGAAAAATGGATAACCCTATATTTTGTAGTCCATTAACAATACCTGGTTGCGATTTTTCAGCTAAATACAAAGCAACAACAGTGTTGCGCTTGAATTCCATTTGGATAACATTTTTTTTTTTAATGCGGCGTAAAACAATATGCCTCCGTAGATTTGTAAACAAATTAATAGACAGAGGCTTGTCAAAAAATGAGGGCACTGTCACTAGCC
>JAHXMU010000427.1:0-20218 GCA_019455685.1 Philornis downsi
CTATGAGGAAATATTTGGCAATTGGGGGAAATTGCCCCCTTCTGCCGACTCCCGGTGGGAAAAATATTAGTGCGGTACTAGTTTCGTTACAGTATTCCTGTATCATAGAGCTAATTACCCACTATACAAAAACCTGTGCAAATTTCTCCACTTCGTGTGACATTAGATATTTCGTTATAACCGTCATAATGTCGATGTGTCTATCGAATACTTCGAGTAGTCGACAATTCTAATAGTTGATTCTTTCAAACTGCTTTTCGGAATCGTCGTAAAATATAAGCAACTTTGGATGCAAGTGAATTTGTTTTTGTTTCATTTTTTCAGATTTAAAGTAAGGTCCGCTCTAAAATAGTTCAGATACTTCTATATATTTTCGAATATTTTGTAAACCAATTCCATTGTAACTTGTTCTTTTCAATTTATATTCCACTGGATTCCGAATTAGGTTTATTGTTTAAAAATTCAAAAAGGTTCTGATTTGGCCATAACATATAATTTCGAAATGACACTTTTGATTTTGTGATATACTGGATAATATAGAAATAGTGCCGTACTTGTGGTTCGAAACCTCTCGAAGCCTCTTTTATGAAATCTACTTTCGCGACAACTTATAAGCCGAAAGAGCTTCGACAAATCATACATTTTTATTCGTCCAAGGTGTTAAGAATTTAATAAAGATAAGCATCTGAAGACCTTTAGAAGTAAACTCATTGAATTTCATATTTAACTCCATTCAGAAATCTCTTAAAACATGAGACATGTTGGGAACATTTTGGAATTGAAAAAAGGTTTCGGATTCTGGACCATCAATGCTATGCCGTTCCTCAGGATACTTAAGAATTTGAAATAAAGACTTTCGATTTACTTTTAAAGGATATATTTTTAGAAATAGTTCTGAAATATAGTTAAAAATGCTTCAAACAATTTTAGTATAATATTAATCAATAGCTTAAGGTCTTGGTACTTTGCAGCTAGAGCTGTTATTACTTGTTCCCTGATAAGCAGCACTGACTGACTGATTTAAGAAACAATATTTCATCGAATTAGTTTGCTGCGAAACTTCGTTAGTTTTCATTTTTTACCTATCATCTAGAGTTAGGAGAGAAATCGCGAAGCTGCTACTTAAATAACAAAATTTTTTAGAATTGATTCCGAAATTCATAGATCCAAAATAGTTTAATACTTTCAGTACAATTTTAATTATCCCATTACACACATGCTAGTAGCACTGGATCAAGTTCGTATCTCAATATTTCATGAAACATTATTTTCTTCAATTAGGTTCGACCGAAAGAAAACAGACCAGACCAAAAACTTGTTTTTCTTCTTTAGTTGTTTCAGGATGCTTTTATACTACCCGTACTGTCAATCAGGCAGAATTTTTGTATATCATCCGATGTTAGTTTTTTTTATAAATTTTAAAAATATGTTTGAATATTCTGCACAAAAAAATCATTAACTTTTCTCGGCAAATTTAACGATAGGTTACATATTAACTATTTTTAACTCAAATGTTGATATTATGTGTAATGACTAACGCAGTGAATTTGAAAACAATAATAATCAAAGCAAATTTAGCAAAGAATTAAAAAGTAAAACTTTCAATAAGGCGATTGTCATTATATCAATAAAAACATATAAAATAAAATTTTTAGTTAGCATTTTAAACGAATTTTATGAAAATATGCTCGATTTTAATATCTAAACTTTAAAAGACAGACGGACGGATATGGCTTCTGTGGAATTACTGTGAATATCTAAATGCGTGACAAACGAAATCAATAAATAATCAGCAATGGGTGGTAACTAGCTAAAGTAAGTGTAAGCATAAGCGATGTTTACGAAAGTCTAATGTATGTATATATATGTATATGTATACTCGTATGCAGTGATTTTTACCTTTTTTCACTTTACTTTTTTCAGCATCATCTTCGGCATCAGTGGCTCCCAGAAGTGTAAATATAATACCAGCTTGCGAATTAACACCAACGGCAGTAACTACCATTTTTCCACTGCCCTCCATAACATGAGTGCCGGACAGCACCATGGGGTCAGCGTCAATACCTTTCTTAACATGATCCGATTCTCCAGTTAAAGAGGATTCGTCGACCTTTTCAAAACAATTACATTGTTACAATCATAGTCCTTAAATGATACGAAAATATTCCTACTAACCTTTAAATCATTACTTTGTATAAGTATACCATCGGCTGGTAGCAGATCACCATATTTCACTTGAGCGATATCACCAACAACGATGTCACCAACAGATATTTGGCACACTTCTCCACCGCGTATAATAGAGAATTTATGCTCACCCTCAATACGACTTTGGAGGCCACGAAATTGACGTTCTTTGGAATAATCATTGAATGCTGTGACCAACACGACGACAATAACCGAAACTAAAATGGCAAATCCTTCAATCCAACCATAATGATCGTCCTCTTCTTCCAATAGGGCTGAAATGAGGGTTGACATTAAAATGTTACATATATTAAAATATATTTGCTGAAGTTTATTTTAATAATAACAGCTGTTATATGGACAGCGGGTATCGCACTGTCTGGTTTGGAACTTAGTTTTTTGAAGGTAGATTGTGTGTGGATCACGTTTTATTTTGGTTTATTCAGAATTGTTGAAGTAAACATTAGAAACGAACTATTTACCATATCCATTAAATTTCACTATGAACTGGTCAATCTCCTTTTGGTTTCATATCGTCATGTAAATATTCAGACGTTTAGTTTTGAGATACAAACCAGATGAACATATTCTTCTTATTTTCATCACTGTGGAAAAGTTTTGCCATTAGTAAATTGTAGGAATTTTGGCGAGAGGTCCAAATACGAAGTGAGATATAATTAGGGTGATCAAAATCTCGCAGATTGTGAATTGTGAACAAATATAAAATTATATTTCCAATTTCAGGCAAAGAAAAGGCCGAAAATCGCTCCAAGGACGCAAAGCTGCAAAAAAGAAAACGGCCGCTAACAGTCCTGCCAAAAATATCGTTGTCGACCGAAAAAGAAGTACATAACAACTTCTTGAAAGTTTTTTTATAATTGTGAACTTCAAGGCAATAAAATATTTATTAGTTAATTCTTTTTTCCTAGGAAAAAATAAATGTATTTATTATGCAGTTATTTATATACGAGTATGTCTCGATTGTCAGATTACAACCACAAAATGATTGTCTTAAAACGTATATGAAAAAATAAAGCAAACTTACTTTCGATGCAAGTTTTGATCACCCTACAATTTTCCTACGGTAAAATAATAATTTGTCAAATTTTCATTCCTCCTGTAAGCAGCTTTTTTCACTTTATCTCTCTTTTATTCGGTTCATACTTACGGGAGTCCTCATCGGCGGGTTTATATAATGATAGACCGAGTGATACTAGGGCAGCTACTTCTAATATAATAAGGGTTACATCTTGCAATGCTTCCCAGACTAGTGTTAAAAATGTTTTAGGAGGCTTCGGTGGTATGACATTTGAGCCAAATGTTTCCCGTCTATGTTCAATGTCGTGTTTAGACCCACTTAAACCTGTAATAAGAAACAATATTATTTTGTGCGGAATTATTTTGTAATGCTATTACTATTATTACCTTCATTAGGAGAAGTATACAATTTATTGCAAAGATCTATTACTCCTCCCATCTCATGTATTTTGGTGACGCCTTCTTTGCCACGATGCTCCATGAGCTCTCGCAATTGCTTAAGAGATATGCCATATTGTGCCGGTCTTCCATCTATAGTGGCCATTTGTTAAAGCTTAAAAATGTAACATTAAACTTATATTAAAATTTGTAGTTTTATTTCCTTTCGGAAATGCAATGATCCCCTCCTTTTTATCACAATGGAATCTATGTCGCAATTCGTGTGTCCCGTATGCTTGCAATTATTAGTTTATAATCTGTTGGGACGAAAAAGTTCACAATCACATGTGGGTTAATGATAAATTCGTATGATATCCTATTGAATTGTGAGAACTGTAAAGCGAAGAGAACAAAACTCTACATGTGTGTCATTTTACTCGTCACACGATTCGATAGGATAATATGCTGTACGCCTTCATAAATAAGATACGTTTTTAGTCAGTAAACAAAATAATGTTATATTTGAAAACATCACAACAGTATGAAGTCAATATTTACATATGGACCGCTTATTTTGAAAGTAGTGTAAACACATTTTTTGCTTCTTTTGAGATGTGCAATATTTTATCAGTTTTAGAGCGAAATTATTAGCTAATTTATTTTACCCAAAAGATATTTGAGTTTTTACGATATTAAGTTTGAATGATTAACAAAAAAAATTTACTATAAATTTTACGACTCATTTTAGCCATGTTTTTTTCAATGAATTTATAACACTTTCAAACTGAGTAGTCCATATACGAGTATTGTTATAATTAGTAACTTGTTAGTATAATTAGCATAGCTGCTGAGTGAACAGCTATGTAAAAATGTACTTTTTAACACGTGCGTTATATTTATATTCAGGAAACGAAATAGAAGCGCAACTTTTTTGTTTTCTTGAGAATATTCTCTGCATGACAAACAATCGAGATTTACATATGTTTTTACACTGATGATCGAAGCCCTGCTCCCTTTTAGTTATTTAGAACAAACGAATGATAAGGAATTAACAAGCTTGTTAAACAAATCAATTACATTTTACTATTTTAGATAATGTTACGGCAACACACACACACACACATATATATATATATACATATATGTGATATATACGTACTCTACATTTCTTTTTATTGACGTTCACTGTATATATCAGCGCGGGCTTACGCGGTTCGTCATGATTTGTTGACTTTTATTTATAACTTTGACAGTTTTATTAACTTTCATTTACGTCACTTTTTCCCCGTCATTTTAGAAAAGCCGTGAGTGTTTCTGTCACTAAATATATATATATATCTATGTTATCAAATATAAACAAACATTGATGTATATATGTATATACACATTTTTTTTAAATACATACATACATATATATGTGTCTTTAGGTCTGTTTCAAAATCAACCAGTTTGTCAACATTTTTTCTGTGGTTTGGTTGTAAGCACAATATTAGTTAGAGTATACATTCTATTAGTTTAACATTTTAACTAATCGATAGCTTTGCATTTAATTGCTTGTAATGTTTTTTGTTTTTGTTTTTCTATCCATTCATTAATTTGTTATTTCAATATTTATTTACTGATGTAGGGGGAATTGAAGTAGAAATGACAAATCTATCGGCTGAAGGAACACTGGTGGAAAATACTTTAAAATATATTCAAATATGACAAAACTCAGAGAGAGCTGCATAAGCGATGTTATTATCTATACTTAAAGCTTAACTTGCGGTTCACTAATCTTTCGCTTTCCATAAAGAATGTATGTTTACGATACTATCGAAATGTTCCGCAACTGGACTTTTCGCTCACTTTTCGTTTCGTTAGCTATGCTATTACAGAAATATTTGCGCCACACAAAGTGATTGGTTTTCTTTTATTGACCACGGAAATTGTATTTGCAAAGCTATTACACGTAGGAATGTGTATACTTGTGGTAATTAAACAGTTTCCAATATTAAACACATAAAATGAGCGGGTGCGAAGTTAACGAAAATTTCGAATGAACCGTATATTAGCCTCAAGATTTGTATTGATCTATGGTCAATTTTGACTTCACCTCTACTTGAAAAATGTTAGTGTAGAATAGCAAAAAAAGGTAAGAAATCAGAAAAGGACTGAGGTTTATGGAAACACATTTTGGTGCGATTTTTAATTAACACTTTGTACAGGGTGTCCGTTGGGAAGGTATACTATTTTGTTTTACCGCAATTTTGGTATACATTAGTCTTGACAGTTCATATTCGGCAGTCATAAAGTAGAGACGTGGCAAATTTATTATGGAAAAATATTCGATAAACCAACGTGTTTTAATCGTTAACACATTTTATCAAAATCAATCATCGATTACTGTGACGATGAGAAAGTTACGTGAAATTTTTGGAAGAAACAACGAGCTAACAAGACTCACTATTTATCGTGTAGTGAATGATTGCGAAGAAAGAGGCTCTGTAGCTGATAGGACCAAGTATGGACCAGTGCAAGATCGGCTGAAAACATTACTGCTGCTCAAGAAAGTGTTAAAAACAATCCATCAACCTCAATTCGACGTCAAGAACAATTTTGTCCACAATTTTGCACAAGGATTTGCATTTGTTTCCATTTAAGATTCAGTTGACACAAGAGCTTCTTCCACAAGGCCATTTACGCCGCCATACATATGCCAATAGGATGTTACAGCTCGCCCATGACAACCCCGATTTTCATGAAAAAATCATAATGAGTGATGAGGAACATTTTCATTTGAATGGATATGTGAATAAACAGAATAGTCGGTTCTGGGCAATGGAAAAGCCTCAAATTATCCATCAGTCACCGTTGCATCTATTAAAAGTGACAGTCTGATGCGCAAATTGGTCAGGAGGAATCATTGGACTTTACTTCTTTAAAATTGAAAACGGCGTAACGGTAACTGTCAATGGGGAGCGATGTCGTGATATGATTGAAAACTTTTTAACGCCACAACTGCATGCTTTGGGCTTGATTAACATGTGGTATCAACAAGACGGTGCCACATCGCATACAGCCAGAAAGCGAGAAAGCTTCAGACGCTGCTCGAATGTGGCTTAACGACATTTTGTCCCATTTTGGATTTGCATTTTGGATTTAGGTTTTAGTCCGTCGAATATGGTAGCAATTGTTATGAAAAAATTAAGCTGCGAATATTTTTTATACAAAAATACTGCATTTTACGGGATTTATGGGATGGCGCCGAATGTAGTTGAAACGTCCAATGGTTACTACCGAATTGTTTACCTGAACAAGGCAACAAGGCGTGATTTACCTTTACGCAGTGTTCAATGAAAACGAGTGGCGAGCGCCCTATGAATGTTACCGCGGAACCAAATCATGGTTGATGCAGATATTGCTAAACCGTAAAAAGATCAAATTTGGAATCCCGCCATCAACGTACAAGTGTTTTGACACCTTTACTCTTGCTAGGCAAATCTTACATTGTTTGTATAATATTTCATAGATCTTTTATCGTAATTCATTTTTTAATGATCGCCCAATTGAATTTCGCCGCTTTGTTCAGGATGACGCTGAATTCTGATCTTCAACTTTCGAAGTGTTTCTGACGATGTTGCCGGTTTGGATATTCACCTCTATGGCGTTTTTTGATGCCAATATAATTGAAATGGCCCGATACAAAAACATCTTGTTGAAAGCAGTAACACTGTTCCAGTTTCATTTCGATAAATGTTTTTAAGTGCGGTTTAAAACTTGTTTCCGTAGACATGCAAATAAAATTTATTACATTAGCCGCGTTGTTACGAGAGCGTGATATTGGTAACACTTTGAGTGTCTATCCATGTATTTATATTTAAATTGTGAAAGCGCCCATCGTCTTTGATCTACGACTTTCGCCATGTTAATAATAAATGCTCGGACTAGACTAAATAACAATTTATTTTGCTATGATTAACAACAAATAAAATTTAAGGCCGAATATTCAGGGTGCTCTGTCTGATTGTAAACACTTACATGCTTTCTATATGTTCTTCAATATGTCGGATTGTAGATGATAATCCATTAGGCAGGCTAATATATTTACTGGAATGTGATCGAGTAGAATACCATTTACCATCGGTCTAACGGCGACAGTACTTTTTTGTTTCTGTCAGTTTCTACTATGTTGATAACGATTTTCTTTTGTCTTTGTACAATGTAATAGTTATACATGGAAGTACAAGATTTTTATTTATATATATATTTTTTTTTTTTGACTATGGTAAGCAAAGTTATTAACTTCGAACTACTACTATATGCTAATTCTACGGAGCCCATATTTGATGAAAGTAACAACAACTTGATGCTGCACCGGTAGATTACCATATTCTTTTGTCGTTTAGATTACTTCCCGATACCTGGAAATGTTTTTTGAAGAAGTGTATTCATTAGTCTTGTATCGTCCCACGTAAACTCGAATTCAATCTGTCACTTGTGAGATTACATTGTGGTATCGGAAATATTAGGTACAGTAAAAAGAAATCTATCATTTTCCCAATAGATGGATTTAGAAGTCTGCATCTCGCATTTCTGATAAGTCATTAGAAAGATAATATTTTGTATTAAAAAACTGCTCAGACTGTTTTGTGATTACTTGACTTACTTAAGCGTGCGACAATGATGACCACCAGTGAAGACAAAATACTGATAATGTAATGTTACTGATAATGTAACAGCCAATCATGCGCAATTATCGTTTCGCCCATTCCGATCTGGCAATTCTGATGTCAATGATGCACTACGTTATGGAAAGACAATTGTGGAAAATGTCGATAGAATAGAAATCATTAAAACATAAATACTGTTTGATTGCCCAGGAGTAAAACACGGCAGAGAAAATCGTTTGGAAATCGTTGAATAAGGTTTTATACCCGATTGCCACACGATTAAATAAAAAAAAGAATCGTGGGCCGAATTTCGCTGCTGAATCGCAACAAAATGAGGGCTTTGTTGGTAACTTCTTATGCATTCACTATTTTTCTCTACGGCTAATCATCATGCTGGTGAAAAAATCGTCCCAAGGGAAGCTTGTGCGAATCATCTGTACCGGTTTTTTTGCCAGGTACGATGAGAGAAGCATGATGGAATTACTTTCAAAATGGCATTAAGTTATCGAACAAAACGGTGCATATTTGACCTACAACGAATCAGTATAATTTCGCTAAATCAAGCCTTTATTATCATGCGAATTTCATATTGAATTTCCTTTAATTACATCTTATACAATGTTGCAGCGGTGAGACTTTTGTTCGCAGAAACCTACACTTAACATGTTTACACCAGCAATTGTTTTATGTTAAAATTGTTTCCACCGTTTGTTTTAGCACATTATATGACCAGTATGAGATCTTCATGAATTATTTTCGGTTTCTATCATTTTTTATTTAGAAGTTGACAAGAAATTATTCCTTAAATTCGAAGTTCCAACTTTTAGGTTTCCTAACGAATAAAATGAAAAATTAAAGGAAAGCAAAAGAATCAAGTGAACCAAAAAAAAAAATGTGGATTAAAGGAGCGAGAATTTTAGAGCGAAATTTCCCTTCGCCTTTGCGATCAATTTATGCTTAGAGAAGTTTAGAGAAAATTCGATTTATTTGGAAGATATTATTCGCCTCGCCTTGGTCGCCAAAGCGACCAAACAGTTAAACTGGGACTCAAATCTCGATATCGATAAATAAACGAAAAAGAAAAGTCTTAAGGATTGCCATCTCAACTGCAGATGACAACTAGGACAGAAATGTAGAAATAAACTAATGTTTGACAACTTTTCTTGCATGCCTTTATCGACCTACGATATATTTTCCAATCTGATGGACGGTTTCGGGGACAGCGTCATCACTTTCAAAACAATTTCCGAATTCTTCATGCAAAATAATTCATTTTGCCTGCATTAAAAATAAATTATATCGCCCAAATGTATAAAGGAAATGAAAAAGAAAATTCTTAACAACATCGTACAAATCTATGCAAACAAAAAGGGATGTCGCAATCGTATAGAGGACAATCGTGCAAGAAATTTGCAACAATATCGCTCCGAACACAATCAATGATACCTGGAAACGATATAAAAACTCCTAGAGAAAAGACACAATAAGTAAACAAGAAATTTTTCGTAACGAAATTAGTGATTGGAAGCTTTGAACTAAATGGTCGCGATATTCTGCTAGTGAATGTACACCACTGGCGATGTGTGCAGCTCCTCTGATAGAGAGGTTAAGAATCAAACTGCAGCTCCGACAAAAATGTTTTTCCGCAAGGTTGGAATAGTTACAATAGCTGCCATCCTCTTACATTTGTTTCATTTTCTTTCTATTTTTGTTGTATATACTGAAAGAAAGTTTAATGCTTCCCGTTCGACTTTTATTCGACAGACATCTCTGAGAAAGCTGTTTCCTAGACATACATAAAGGCAGCAACAGTACAAAAATGCAAAACAAAGAAGAGTGAATAGATGAAAAAAAATTCAGAAAATCTTGCCATATTTTATAAGTCTTTGCTTGAAGTACTCAAACGATCAAACGTTTTAAAAACATTCTAATACTACTTTGTTGCTAATAAATGTGTAGTTCCATATATCTGTGGTCACAACCCGTAACAGCCTAACTCGAGTTAGGACACAATTGAGTTATTGGCACCATCGTATTCAGCGTATCTAAATTTATTTGCTCTAAATTTTTCATGTTTGTATCTGTACTAGGAAGGCAATTAATCCTAAAAAACCTAATAGCTTAAGTTATTTTTCTAAATGATTGTTTTGGCATAACTGCCTAAGTCAATTTAGGATTACAACAAATATAAACATTATTTTTTCATCATTGCCTAAATCAACTTAAGTCGTTAATCCAAAAAAATAAAGAAACAATTTTATTTTCCTAACTTGAGTTAAGCTTTTATTCCGAATTACAATTTCGTTTTTTGATAAACATAAATTGAGTTAAGGTCTTTCTCCAAACAAAAAAAAATTTTATTTAATCTGGAATAATAGCCTAACTCAACTTGAACTTTTTGGCTTTCTTTCGTTCAACAATTCATAAGAGCCTAAGTGTCTTTTTCGATAATATTTTTTGACTGCGAGAATAAAAAACTATTTTTTGTTAACAACTAAGTAAAGAAATTCGTTTCCTTGGAATCTGTAGCAAAGTTTTCCAAAAAACACCTTCCCTGATTTTCAGTGAAGATTCAAAACTTTAAACTTCTGTACTGAAAATATTGAAAAACAGACTTAGGCTGTTATGGGTTGTGACCACAGATATTTCCATTACGTGTATTGGTAGTCTTCATATGAATCATATGGAATGTCGGTTAAGTTTAATCAAAATTTAGATGTTTTCCACTTTCAGAAATAATTAAATACACAATATTTGAGTACATCTAACTAGGGCAGAAAGTCTGTAGTTTTTGAAATATCGCTTAAATGATAATAATAACAATATTTACAAAATATTAACATGGAACGATATGTAAAACTGGCCAGAGTCAGATTTCAAATTTATATAATTAATCTATTTTGTTTCCTTGGAGGGCAAAAAACTCACTTTAAATTCGCTTCTCTTCATAGAATGTTGCCATTATTCTTACACTATAAATGTATTGAGTTTTGAAAATACAACTATTACTTTTTGTTGCAACGGCACACTTTCTCGCAAAATTGTTTTAGTTTTTGTACTAAATCATATTTTCATTGCAAAGGAATGCAAACCGAGTTTATAACTAAATTTATGACAACAATAAAGCAAGTGGCCCAACCATGCCTTTGTCACATATGAGCGCTGTGAGTGCTCATATATTTTACATTAATTTCTTTTATTTTCCCATTTTTTAGGTCATTTATTGACATGTTTGATTGGTGATATGTACCTAGTATAAGGAACTTAACAAGGACACAACTTATGCGATTGTTTGTACTGTTGTACTATTCACTATTCTTTTTTGTCCTTCTTGTCTATTTTTAGTTTTAATTATTTAACCCTTTTTGTATGTGGGTGTTTTGTTTGAATTTGGTACAAGAAACCAGAGCATACGTACGTATCAGAGGAGTGAAGGTGACATCGACATACGTTCGAACATAACAATGTACGTACGTAAGTTTACCATCAGCCTAAATGTTATACATTATGTAACCAGACCGGTGATTAGAAATCAATCAATCCGTATGGCTATTTTATATAAGAAATAAGCAAAATGAGGGTTGTTCACAGTTGCTTCGTTTCACTTTGAACACAAATATTAGTACAATGTTGTTATACAGTAGAAAAGTGATTGAATCAGTCTCATGATTGGTTCTAGTTAGTTATTTATGAACTATGTAGCCTTATTATTCCCATTAAATACATAGAATAATAAAATATATGTTAGTGTTTTGCACAGCAGCGCTTTTTAAAAAAAGCTTTTAATATCAGTCGATCTTCTTGTCCTTCTTCTTGAGAAATATCTTTCAAATTTCAGTTCTGAATAGGATCATTGTTATAGCACATACATATACAATACTGCTAACGCTTTATTACTCCAAAAGTGTTATTTCTTTTGTAATGTGCTAGTAAATAGGAACGAAGGACATAGTTCAATGGACGCAATTAAATACCAATTAACATATCACGACTACTATTTTTGAATGTTTTTATATCCATTGTAATAGCGGCAGTTTTTATTTGACAAATTCGTTTCACAATGGTCAGTTGTTTGTATTGAGGAGAAGGACTTAGTTCATTGATACCATACATGCGATAATTTCATTGCGTGAACCAATTAACTGATAATGTCATTCCAATTAATTGCAACCAATTGTAATGATTTTTTTTTCAACTACCATCTAATCAATGGCAATGGTTCCGGAACATTTACAGATGATTCCATTATAAATACCAATTGTAATGAAATTGCTCTAATTCTTCAATGAAAAGTAATCATTACCATTGTTCCGTTATTTGGGCCGTATTCATTTCGAGTTAAAGAACTGGATTTTACTCAAACTCCTTACTTCCACATTGCAACCGACGTCCCTCGTTCCTTGTAGAAAGCGTTTTCCCTATTTGATACTTTTCAAAAATAATATATGGTGTAAATAAATGATTTTTCGAACCAGTTGTAGGTAGTATAACACAATTAACAGAATTCCGAAACAAAATAGATGTCAGTATCCAAAAAGAAATAATAGAAACGTTTTGATTGTTTTTAAATTTTTATCAAAAGCTCGCGACAAATCCTGAATTTGGAAATATATATTGGTCTACTATTATATCACCTACATGACATTAAGGAAACTATAACAACCGCAACTGACCTTCGATAACTAAGGTCTGTGGCCGAAGCATTGCTTAAAGCTAACATCAATTTTGCAAAAAATATCCGAGTTCTGCAATCGAAAATATCACAGCTCGTGCATTTCTAACAAAATTTAAGTTGTTAAATCGCAATACGATCAAGGAAAAACGAAGTAGTTATTTACAGCACAAAACTCATTTGAAACAAAAATCGCATACGTCGTCAGATGGAGGACAGTGGCGGAAAAAATTATTCACAGCACCAATGCTGATATCTACAAAAGAATAAATTTGTTGATCAATCGCAAATGATCTGTTACAACAATATTGACTCCCACCTTCAATTCAATGGTATTTTCGTGTTCCCTAATAGTTTATTTCGAATAATTCTACCAATACCAATTCGCTGTCAGCTTGTACAAGGCCAAGGAAAAAGAAAATTTCAAAATGGCAAATGGAAACATTGACAATAATTTACTTTACATTTACATTTTCGGTACACGACGTCATATTTTCAACCTGATTTCTGTTTTTCGATGGAAATATGGTATTGGATGACATTTGATCCTCTTTGTAAAATATTGAGATTGAACGTTTCGAATATTTCATAGAAAAAACGGCGAATAAATTTTACTAATTTAGGAGGATTTATTATTACTTTTACAAACAGCGGTATTATAGGTTGGTTATTTTTTATAAAGGACATATTTCTTGCAAAAATTATTCATTAGTGTTAGATATTTGGATATTTAAAAAATTTTAAAGCTTAGGTATTTTTATTGCTTTGGCAAACCGAAATAAAAAATCAGTTATATATGTATACTAGCCGACCCGGCAAACGTTGCTTTGCCTTCAAATTTTATTTTTATTGGAAATGTTTCAATGTTAAACAAAATTCTGTTTAAATACCGTTAGCAGGAGCAGAAATAATTGATTTTCAATTTGTGGTTTGTATAGGAGGTACCACTCCCCATTGTCCAATCCCGCCCATATTTGCAGCAGCACTTAAGACATGTACAACAAACCTACGCACCAAATTTCAAATACCGTAAGCAGGAGTAGAAATAATTGATTTTTAATTTTTTGTTTGTATGGGAGGTACCACGCCCCTTTGTCCAATTGGACCGAATTGTAAATCTAAACCATCCCGGGCACCACCCAGACGCATATACAAAAATTTATGCAAAGCGGTCCAGCCGTTTAGGAGGAGTTCAGTGACAACGCCCGTACAGTAGAATTATATATAAAGATGTATGATTTCTGCCGAATTTGAAGGGGTCGGGTTATATGCCATATTGAATTTTTGTAGTTATATCCGAAAGAAATTAGCAAAAAAAGAAACTTTTATTTAAATATTACCTTATTGCATTTCCACATTTGTCACGCATTCATTCCGACCGGCGATAGCTTTCTTTCTATTGTATAAAACCTGATTAAAAATTACAGATTTTTTCAAACTTATAAAATGTAGGTGGTAGCTGGTTTGACTAAATCCATTGATCTATAAATACCTATATGAGACATGATGCCAAGTTTATTGACAGTTGCAACTGAGAATAAAATCGAGTTCCTCCGCAATGTGAGAAACAATCATGTAAGGCACATGCACATTATGGTGATACAATGCCAAATCATATCTCAATCTATGTACTAACACAGAAAGAAGTTGTGCCATCGAACATAAAATATAGCACTTACAATGCATAATCTGCCAATAGTATGAAGAGTAAATAAGTTTCTGTATTGAGTAGAGCTCGAAACTTTATAGAAAGTGTTTTCTGATCTAGTAATAATTGAGACCCTATAATCGTATGGGAACATTTCATTGGACGGATCAATTTAATTACAATTTTAACGAATTTTTTTAATTCTTACTACTTTAGTCAGTGGTAATGTTACTATATCAATTATAGACAATTTCACGACTATTACCAATCGTAATGAAAACTCATCAATTGTTCAATTAGTAATAATTACCATTACTACGTCATTTGTGTTCTAATTTTAAGAACGTCATTTAATTCAATTTCCTTAATTGTTCATTGCAAAAGATAGCAAAGTTTAAACAAAGCCGCACGAACTGCCAAGACGAACATCGTTGTGGTTGACCTATTGAGATGTCTACGTCAGACACGGTTAAGAAAATCTACAAAATGAGCTAGCTGAAATGGTAGGCATTTCAAAAAGTGGTATACACCATATATTGGCCGAAGACCTGAAGATGAGAAAGCTGTGCGCAAAGTGAGTGCCGCGCTTGCCTCCAACAGAGCAAATTCAGCATTGTGAAGATGTTTCAGTAGTGTTTGGCGATGTTTGACCGCAATAAAGCCGAATTTTTGTGTCGATTTATAACAATGGGTGAGACATTGGTCCATCACTTGACACCTGACACAAAGAAACAGTCAAAGCAGTGGACTGGAATGGGTGAATAGTGTCCAAAGAAGGCGAAGACGGTTCCATCTTCAGGCAAGGTTATGGCTTGTTTTTTAGGATGCGCATGGGATTATTTTAATTGATTATCTTCAGATTATTATTGCAGCGTTTAAACAATAAAGATTATAGAAAAAGGCTGCATTTGGCGAAAAAGAAAGTGTTGTTCCATCAAGACTATTGCCATCGCCAAAAATAATGAGTTATTTGTTATTCACCAGGCTACTTTCTACTTCCTAAATTGAAAGAATGGCTCAGTGGTAAAAGATTTGCCGACAATGAAGTGGTGGAGTCTGTGGTTGATTTCTATTTTAAGGAGTTTGACAATTTTTACTGTAAGCAGGATATGGAAGCTATTGAATATTGCTGGAAAAAGCGTATCAAGCCAAAAGGAGATTATGTTGAAAAATAAAGTTTTTCCGAATTTTTTTGTGTCTTCTTTGTTAGGTTGGCTAGTTTTAGAACCGTTTTCGTTTGTGAAAAGTTACATTTTATTAAAGCTTATAGTAACACAATAGTTTTACAATGTATGTATCTATCGATAAAATTGGACATGTATATTTTATTCCCATCACGTAAAGTAACAAGGTTACATTTAACATTAAAAATATTTATTTTCGCCCATATTTTTCAAAAAATACGTATAATTGGGACATTTTTGTGCATTTCTTTACGAGTGCTTAAAAAATTGTCTACAATTGCGTTGCCTTCCATTCTAATGAATCCATTGAATTAACGTTATATCTAGAATTGGGTGTTTTTCCTTCCATAAATGACAGTTCGGCGGACTTTGTTGCCTGAATAATTCCCAAGTAATGCGTGATTTTTATTGCTGTTTTTGGTTTTTCAGTGAACTCTTCCCTTATGATGTGTGTATCGTGGCATAGTTCAACAAGCATTGACGATTACAAATTATTGCATTTGTTATGAGAATATGTGCGGAATATATTTTAAAATTGAAGTTGTCACAAAATCAAATGTTTGGTAAGGAGAATTTGAAATTTCATAGAAAAATTATGCTTAATGACGAAATACATTTCCTTTTAAATAGTTATGTTAACAGACAAAATTGTTGCATTGAAAGGGACATCGCGGGGAAAAGCCGTATAAAGTGTTACTTCAATATTTGTGACGCGAACATCATTTTTTTCTATCTTTCTAATTTGTCTGTTTTTGAGAATTAATGATAAATTGCAATTCCGGATGAAACATGCTTTGAGGGGGACGTAACCTTCGGACTTAAATGAACGTTTTCTAATCGTTATATCGTTACATATTAAAAGTTTTTACATATAGTGTATATTTGGAAAACTATTTTTTTTTTTTTTGACATTTCCTGTGACTAATAAAGTATGAATTTGGCTTTATTTCCCGTACATATAGTGTATATTTGGAAAACTATTTTTTTGGCATTTCCTATGATTAATAATGTATGAATTTACGTTTATTTCCCGTATTGGCAAAATACTTATTCTTGTATTAGCTCTATGCTGGGTTTCTTTTACTGCATTGAGTACAATATATATGTATGTATATTTATAGTGACATATCTCAGTACGCCGTATTCACTCCGATTCTGAGTCAATGCAGTACAGATTTCAGTACTGCGCTACATAAAACGGTAAAAATCAAATTCAGGTGATTTTTTAAGTTAAGTTAATTTAAATGACAGTTCACGAAAGCGTTTGGCTATGGAATCTGTTTATATTCCTTCCCAGTTCGCATTGTGACGGTATTTTAAATATTTTATATTATACAAATATATAAGTAGTGTCGTTTATTTGGTTCTAAAGAAGTCTTAAATAAGAAATTACAAAGGAATGACAGAATTTTGGAAAACCCGTTTCAACCCGTTTTCAATTTTAATTTTTTTTTTTGCTGTGTCATGCGACATTAATTTTCACTCTTTTGAGTGAAGGTAAACAAAATTCAAAAGTATTTTTGTAGATTGTTGATAACTGATTTTATTTAAAAGGCCCTACATTGCAAATTCTTTCCTTTTGAAAAATCGAAAATTCAACTTCGAATATCCTGAAAAAATCGACAATCGTTTTCAAATATACTCGTATAAATATTGAACTAGCAGGTTGATAATAGTGAGAATATTCTGTTTTTAGAGACTTTAGTATTATTTATTTTTTTTGTTAAAATATTGTTAAATATTGCTAGCTAGAGATTGAATTTAGGTAAATCTTTAAGCTAAGACGGGAGATTCCGCATGGGATGGATTATGCATTTTCAATCAGGTGTTATAATTTGAGAAACTATTAGGCTGACAGGTTTTAAGGACGCTTATAAATATTTACCAGCCAGACGTAGCAAAGTGGTGCAAAGGATATAAACAATTTTGAATATGTTTTGAGCGAGTATTCTACTAAACTAAAAAACGACTTCTGAATTGCATTTTCAAACTATTTTGTAAGTGTATAAAGAATATCCAAGAAATTGTCGATATCGTATAACCAACCGTACATAACAAAGCACTAATCCTGACCACCCTATATGAAGAACCGTATACAATTCTCTTCAAGAAAGTACATCTCTTTTTTGGTGGAAATCAGTTGGGTAATAGCTGGTAGCAACGGGTTTAAACTTTAAAAAGCTGAAAAGAACTTTTATAAATTCCTCTAAACTCTTCGAATTTAGAAAGCCCACTCTTCACCACTTGGTAGGATGTAATAACAATTTTGCAATTTTTGCTATGGGAATTTTCATTCAGTGGCCGAAGTTAACATAACAAAATCAGGGGAGGTAGTTTGCAAAAAGATTATGATTGTCCCATTTAGCGTGTATGTGTGAAAATTTATTTAGTCTTTAATTGCTTTCGTACAGCTCCTTTGGCTTAAATGTATTTTGTTTTCTATTTTGCTTCGGTGTTTTCTTCCTCAATAACAGCATATTAATCAAAATTAATTGATAAGCATTTTTCTTTTCTATTCACATAAGATAGCGTTTATCATCAATCACAACATAAAATCAAACACTGGCTGGAGGCACTTTATTGGCTGGTTTATTTTGATAATTGCTACTTATCACTAGGTGTCGCTGGTGCTAGTTGATTGATTTTGTGTCTCTACAACATATCAGACAAACGTCAGCTGTTATGCGAGACACTAAAAGTGGAAGAAAAAACACTTTCTTCTTCAGCTGCACCACTTATGCATTTTTATAGATTAGTCAAATAAATTGCATTCCAACACTTTTATTTATGGCTTAGTTGTTATGTTTTGGCATCTGTTTTGTTATTTAAGGCAGCGCTCACTCTCTCAGTGTGGCACAGTAAACAATTTTCACATTTTTCATTCGCCAATGGCACATTAGCTTGGCCAAAATTGTGTGTATTTTCATTTTCACTTCACCACTATTACATGATGTCCTAATTGCAGAAAACATTTGAATTTTCATGTAATTTCAAGGAAAAATCACTTTCCCACGCCGCTGGTGCCGTCCACGTTTCAATGGATAAACTACTTTTGAGTATTCTAATAAGAATTTTCACTGAAAATTGACATTTTCAATTGGATGAAAATTTTTCTTATCCTTACAACACACAGTCTTGTAACAAACACGTCTCACTTGTACAACTTCGCGACATTCAAGACATAACAAAAAAAATATTGACAGACGACAAGTATAACAAATGTGGTTGCCAACCATTTGGGGATGTGAGGAACGATGAGGTTGCCACATGGTGTGTATATAAATAAAAAAAAAAACACTTATTACAATGTAAATACAGAGGAAGTGTTAGAAATGTGTTCAGATGGCGCTGACGGATTATGTTGTTATAAATGATAGCAAACTATTAATAGAAAATTATCTTTAAAATGTATATAATAGCTATACTTCTCCAGAATTCGAAGTAACAACAATTCGCCAGTCAATTCACATACCACTTTTGGGTGGGTGGAGATTTATTTCATTTTTATTTGTTTTACATAACTGTAATTATAAAACTAATTGTCGAAATTGAAGTAAATTATAATACGCTAACAAAAGAAATCATACATTTTCAAAAAAATTGTGGCCAGTGCTAACAGAGAAGAAAATATAGTTAAAAATTAGTTGGTTAGAAGAATACAAAGCAGACCTCTGAAGGCACTAAAGAGTACTTCTACGATAAGCTATTTTAATCCCCCAAGAGATATATGGATATATCAACGGAATTCTCTAACCTGCAAGAATATCTTATGTGTGAACGGCTGTCGGCAGACCAAAATGCCAAGGAATTTATCATCGACGGTACTGCTGGCTGACAAATCTGTCAACATATCCGTGTATCCGAATGCGTCTTTGGACTTACAGGAGTATGCAAGAATAAAAAAATAAAAACAGTAGGGAGATATGGAGGGTATTGGTCATAGTTCGTAAATTGTTTGTAAATGGAATGGAACGTTGTTTTCAAAAAAGAAAATTTTATCTTAATGAAAACAATTGTCGAATATAATTTTACTCAAGTAGTGTCTTTTAGTATCAGATATATACCAATGCACAAAAATATGTCAGATAAAATTGTGAATTGAAATCTAACATCAAATAATTTCAAAAGCAGAGACACTTTTCTACACGAAAGTTGTCTTCCATGACACTTTTCTACACGAAAGTTTTTTTCCATGGCAATTTTCTATATGAAAGTTGCCTTCCATGGCAATTTTCTACACGAAAGTTGCCTTCCATGGCGATTTTCCATACGAAAGTTGCCTCCGATGTGAATTTTCTGTACGAAAGTTACCTTCCATGGCAATTTTCTATACGAAAGTTGCCTTCCATGGCAATTTTCTATACGAAAGTTGCCTTCCATGGCAATTTTCTGTACGAAAGTTGCCTTCCATTGCAATTTTCTATACGAAAGTTGCCTCCCATGGCAATTTTCTTTACGA
>JAHXMU010000427.1:26389-38092 GCA_019455685.1 Philornis downsi
ATACTTCATCTGCAAACAACAGTGCAGTAAAGAAACTCCAGGGAGAAGAAAATATCACGAAAAAATCCCACAATATACGAAATATATAATTTAAAATTGCATTTGTAGCAATAATTTTTTTTTGCTTTTCTTTTAGCGATTCGGAACAGCAGTTACTGGACATACTTCATCTGCAAAAATCGGGTTAGCTCAAAGAATCCTCGGATCTAGAGTCCTCGGTTTTATGCACGGTTATAGCATATACTAATCATCGCGCCTAGGGCGGGTTATGCACTTGAATTATATTACTAAATTCTTGAAATTTGTATTATTTGGTTACACTTTTTAAAATGTTTGCCATATCTGATGTAAAAAAGTTATTCCCTATTTCTATATTCGTAAAACGTGGGCCCAGTTCGTTTATACCAATTTCTTCTTTTTCTCTTTTTCAAGTCTTTCAAACGTTTTAAATCCATCGAATCAATAGTTTGAGAATTTGATACACATAATACTTTTTTGAATAACAATAAGTATCGATATCGATTTCAACCTTTTATCGATAGCAACCATTAGGTTTGTTAGTGAATATCTGTGCAGGACTCTACTTTCCCCACTTTACGGTCTCTAAAATTTACTGCAGTATTTCAGTTTCCTTTTTTTTTGTTAAATTTAAACTCATGCATAGGAAATGCACAAAAGAGAATGTTATTCCAAATTCTGCGATATGCCCCCGACCACAAGAACTTGGCCAGTGCTTCTTTGTGGATGATATTTAGAGACGTCTTTTTGTTTGTGGCGTTGTGGGTTCCTGTTGTAAGCCAGACCAATATTCTAATATTCATTGTTGTAGAATCGATGGACTGAAATTTCCCATAAATTACGAGATAACATTAATTTCATCTGTCGAAAATCTGATCTTCAGGAGAAGCAAGACTGATGTGTGTATGAACGAATTAATTTTAATGAAAAAATTAATGAAAAATATGATCTTCCGGATCAAAGAATTGGCTCGTGTGAACAATTTATGCCTAGTATGAGCCTTAAAGATAAACCCTTTCCATATTGATTCATACGAGTGCAAAAATGTACCAACGTTAAAATTCCATACTTTTACAAGCCGCACTCACTAAATTCTTAGTGTGATAAATGGTTTTGGTAATTTAATTAAACTTTGATAAAATATGCAATAAATGCTACTATGTATTCTTTTTTTTTCCCCTTTGTTGTATATGTATCATTATTTATGTTTATATGCGTATAAATATAATTTATAGATTTTTTCTCCAAATATGTGCGTAATTACTGATGATTGTATATAAAATATGTCAAAGGCCATTCGCCACCATATGTTTTGAGATTTAGTGGGATTTTAGCATCTAAGTGTCCTTGAATGAATCCTTAATGACAGGAATGCCGTTAAATCCAAACTGGTTAAATCTAATAACTGGTAATATTTTATACTATTGCAATATGGTGGCAGTTTTCGTGATTAATGTGCTATAATATCTGTATATTTAATAAACGAAATCATTGAAATAAATTTATGTTACAAATATATATATGCTATTTCATATTTGTTAAAGAAAAGTTTATAATGCTACAATATCATTAGAAATAAATAACTCACAATAATTTATAGCTAAAAGAAAATATTTATCTCAAAAACGGGACATATTACTAATAAAGAATCCAACATAATTAAGTAAATATAAGTTGAGTGACCTCCTTCAATATTATGCTTAAATTAACGACTGTGAAAATTCCTACACCCACCCACAATTATTCGCTCATAATTGATTATTTGTTTACTATTTCGGATTGGAGAAAGTGATTTTAGAAAACATCTGAAGTGTTTACATTCTGAAAGAGTTACTTAAAAAAATTTAAATTATTCCGGAAAGAAAAAAAAAAACCGTTTTGTTCATTCAATGTGAACATTTTTTATAATTTATCGTATTTTTTTTTATAATTTTGGTATTAAAATGTTCTTATAGAGTGTTGTACTTGGTAAGAAAAATGGAATAAATCAATTTTCATACCCTCGCCAACAGTATTTTAACATCGTTATAAAGGGTGTCCCAACAAGAACGTAAGATTTAAATTTGGCGCCATTCAAAGTGTCATAGTTTGACATTTGAACAATTGTTGTTGTTTGCTGGTAGAAGGTACAAGGTTAGTAAAAATGGAGCGCTACACGAATGAACAACGCATTATCATTGTGAAATTGTTTTTCCAAAATGGTGAAAGTTTTGCGGCTACAATTCGCAAATTGCGATCAATTTGGGGTCACAATAATGCTTCAAAAGAGTCAACTGTAAAGAGATTAATGGATAAATTTGCCAAAACTGGGTCTGTTAGTGATGTAAAGATAACAAACACGCCTTCGACCAGGTCGATCGATCGAAAATGTCGCAGCTGTACGTGATGATGTCGCTCAAACTCCATCCACCTCAATTCGACACCGAGCTCAGCAAATTGGTGTCTCCAAATCCACTATGCAGCGAATTTTAACGAAAGATTTGCATCTTCATGCATACAAGCATGAAGCCAGCTGACGATGGACAGCGAAGGAAGTTCGTTAATCGGACATTGGAGAGACAACATGAAAATGCTGATTTTGCCGATAAAATCATCTTCAGTGACGAGGACCATTTCCATCTTGATGGCTTCGTCAATAGGCAGAATTGTCGTATTTGGGGTGAGGGAAATCCTCGAGTGATTCACGAGGAGCAAATGCATCCTCAACGTGTCACTGTGTGGTGTGGATTTGGACCTTTTTTATGAAAATGAGGCATGTCAAGCGCAAACAGTCAATGATGTTCGGTATCGTGAAATAATAACCAGTTTTTTCGTGCCTAGAATTGATGAAATGAATGTGGAGGGCACGTGGTTTCAACAAGACGGCGCCACATGTCATACAGCCAGCGAAACAATTCAATTGCGTTTTGGAGACCAGAATTGGCCGCCTAGATCGTGCGATTTAACATCATTAGACTTTCTTCTTTGGGGTTTTTTGAAGTCGATGGTTTACCGAATAAGCCGATGACGACTCAATTCTTAAAAGAGGAATTTGGGCGCTGCATTAATGAAATACCTCAGCATTTATGCAAAATGGTCATTGAAAATTTTATTAAAAGATCGCGTGTGTGCCAGCAAAGCCGCGGCGGCCATCTTCCCGATGTGTTGTTCCATACATAACCTCATGCTATCTACTTTACGATATAATAAAGTTTCACGATTTTTGTTTTAAATATCTGTGTTTTATTTAAAATTTAAATCTTGCGTTCTTGTTGGGACACCCTTTACCATTTGTAATAATTAGAAATATTATTCTCAAACCACAAAAAATATATATATATTTGTGCTTACACAGAAAAACGAGCGCGTATTTCAATGAATGGTATTTCCTTTAGACACTCGTTTCATCATTCCTGTGCATATTTCAATAAGAGCATCTTTTGTGCTGAGATCTCCGCTAGTTTCAAGCTTTGGTCCATAAATCCTGGAAACAACACACAGATGCCACCTCTAACAAAAAATCGATATAATTTCAATCTTAATATTAAAATTTTCATGTCACATCGATCTTTTTTATTTGTGTTACAGTGTCTTAAGTGATGCCACTTTTACGGTTTTGCATGCAATGGTAAAGAATGAGTTTCGTGTGTTGACTAAACATTGCTTTTTGATGGGGGAAAAATGTCTTTAAAAATGTTGTTGCGACTCTTTACAATCGAAAAAAATCATTTATCAACGGTTTGCTGATTATAAACGAGGTCGTATTACTATTATTATTATTATTTTCGTTAAACGGAAAGTGAAGTTGTTGGGAGAAAGGTATCCTCATTCATAAAACCCTATCAGCAGTATATTAACATTGTTATTCCGTTTGTAATAACTAGAAATACAATTCTGAAATCACAAAAAAAATATAAATTTGTGCTTACAAAGGAAAACAATTTAACTCAGAATTTGTTGTTTTGAGATATTTAGTGATTTTGAAATGTGGCATAGATAACAACACGCATTTTAGTGATATACGAGGTGTTTTCTAAAAATGAGGTGAATTTTCAAATTTCGCAGTCTACGTATATTTCGACTTTCGATTATTATTATTTTTTATGTTGGTACACTCGTCTCGAAGATGTGTTGACGGTTTTATCCATATATCATGTTTAGTTTGTTTGTGAAAGGCATAAATAAGACACGTGTTTTGTGTGTTCGGCGATTTTCTGCTATCGAAAAAAATGGATCAAAGAAGTTGCATCAAATTTTGTATAAAAAATGGAAATGTTGACAGTGACATACGGTGGGAGTAATCTGAGTCAAAAAAATGTTTACAAGTGGTACAAGCTTTTCACAGAAGGTCATGAAGATGTGAATGGCGCCGATGAAAATGTTGAAAAAGTGAAGAAAATTTTATGGAGATTCGTCGAATCACAGTTAGGGAAGTTGCTGGTATATCGGTTGGCTCATGCCTTGCAATCTTTTCGGAAATTTTGGGCATAAAGCGTATGGCAGCGAAGTTCGTTCCAAAATTGCTGAATTTTGACCAAAAACAACGTCGTTTGAGCATCGCTCAGGAATTGTTGAATGACGTCAACGATGGTCCAGTTTTGCTTAGAAGGGTAATAACTGGTGACGAATCATTAGTATATGGTTATGGCATCGAAACCAAAGCCCAATCGTCCCAATGGAAGAGTCCAGGAGGGCCAAGACCAAAAAAAAAAAAACACGCCGAGCTCAGTCAAATGTCAAGGTTTTGCTCCCTGTTTTCTTCGATTACCATGGCGTAGTGCATCAGGAGTTCTTACCACAAGGTCGTACGGTAAGTTATGCGCCGTTTGCATGAAGAAATACGAAAAAATGCCCGGAATCCTGGAAAAAGAATTCTTGACTTTTGAATCATGACAATGCACCTGCTCATTCATCTTTGGTTGTGAGAGATTATTTGGCCAAAACCAACAACGTTATTATGCCTCAGCCACCGTATTCACCAGATTTGGGCCCCTGCGACTTTTTCCTGTTCCGAAGATTGTTTTTCTGTTCTTCTTTGATCCATTTTTTTCGATAGCAAAAAATCGCTGAACACGCAAAACAATTGTCTTATGTATGCCTCTCACAAATAAACTAAACATGCTATATGGATAAAACCGTCAACATATCTTCGAGCCAAGTGTACCAACATAAAAAAATAATAATCGAAAATCGAATGTACGTAGCCCGCGAAATTTGAAAATTCTTCTTGTTTTTTGAACGCACATCGTAAATCTTTTCTTTATTTTGAGTTAGGAGATACTTGGCGCGATATGAACATCAATTTTACTCAGTTTAGGTTCGTTTAATTTAAAATTAGTTCACTTTTTTGAATGTATTGGATTACTGAAAGCAATCATTGCGTTACAAGTGAAATTTAGTATAGTTTATGCTGTAATGCAGCTGTCACCATAAGAGTTTACATCTTTTCTCGGAAACAACCATAACTTTAATAAAACTAAACCCAAAAGAAGAGTGAGTGCTATGCCTCGAGATTAATTTTTCGGATCTAACAGGTGAGTTTGTTGCAGCGATTCAAGATTTTTAAGGAGAAGCGAATTACATGGATTTACATTTTACTGTTGCTGTACGAAAACGAGGCTACCAAGCTTAATTTTACCGCAACAATTGCAGTGCTTACATTGCCTACAAAGTTGTATTGTGGTACTGTTTTGGATCCATGATGTAAGATATTTTATGCATATGTCCTGATCAATAATTTAATACCTATACGACTGTGTACTTGCCCAATTTCGCGCTTGTCCATTAATTTTGTTGTCTTGTTTGTAAATCATGCCCGGTACTACTCCTATTTAACTTTATACGTTTGGTCTCTTGTAATTACACTGCGTTAACTTCATCAACATTTTTTAAATTTCGTATCGAACGTTTTTTAGCTATTAATGATTTTGAAACATTTTCATTAGGGCTAAATGAGGCATAACATTAAAATCAAACATTTTCACTAATGACATCTAAAATTTTATAGAAAGGAATTTCATTGAGTGAAATCACTTTTCCTGCCTTTGTCCTTAATGTCCTGTGCAGCTTTTATTTGTATTTTTTTTTTTTTTGGGAGGCGGTGACGTATCCCGTTGCAATTTCCAGCACACTGAGATGACGACCCTGATGATGTCCCTAAGCACTGCATGCTGACAGCCAAGGCCTCGCTAATGAAACCATTTCATTTCGGCATTGAAGACTATGATGTTGGTTGGGAATGATACTGGTAGCCATCATGGCCATAATGGTTGGAAATGGAACATGATAGAAAACATAAACCCATAAAACAAACTCATATAACGCTACGGGTATAGAATTGAATACGTGGAAAAAAATGTGGAGAAAACAAAACAGAAAATGCCATAAATTATATGCAAATTTTATAGTGAAAAGTACATTTTGCCTTTACTGGGGTCTTGGGGGGGGGAGACGGAGCTCATTGGAAGGCGTTTCAGTACGACGAGCACAAAATGTCGAATGCTTGAATGGCAGAGATACTATAACACACTAACAGGGGGAGTAGATGGAATTCGGAAAAGAAAACCTGAAATATCCTGAATATGAAAAATAAATACAAGAATTGATGGCCCACTAAACTAAACAATTGTGAGTAAATGGGAAACTGTAGGTAAGCATAGTATTAGTCACCGCTGCAAATGGGTGGTTATAGAGAAAAATGCATTTTATTGCCCTGAATTGTGTTATTTTGATCCCACTATTTTACATACGGGGACATTTTGGGTGATATGGTGTTAAATCATTGTGTCTTAAGAAGTAACTTGTTTTCGGATTTTTTAAGAAGGTTAAGCCAACTCCGTCTGATTGGTTAACTTGCCGGTGATGGACATGAAAATCGATTGAACTAATAGTAACAGTTTTTTCAATCATGATTTGGGATTGCGAAAAAGCAAAATGATGAAGACATTTTGCTGCACGTCCCATAGAAACCGGCAAATTTAAAAAAATCATTTTTTTTTTCATTTTCGAATTGTTATACTGGATTAAGGCTGGTACTATTCTCACTCTTCACGGTGAAACTCCATGTACAAAAAAAAAAAAAAAAAAAAAAAACGAGGAATTTAAAGTTAAAGTTTTCCAACAGATAATACAATGTTTTTCCATCAGAAAAATTTTATTAAGTGGTGGTCCAACACTAAAATCGGAATAATGTACATTTTTTACTTCGCAAGATGTTCGATAACACATTTATAAATTTGAAAATGAAATAGTAATAATGAAAGAGTCTGCTTAAGAATATACAGGGTGACCGTCAGGAAGGTATACTACTTTGTTTAACCGCCATTTTGTTAAACATTAGTCTTGACATTTCATATTTCGCAGTCGTGAAGTAGAGACGTGGCAAATTTATTATGGAAAAATATTCGATAAACCAACGCATTTTAATCTTTAAAACATTTTATCAAAATCAATCATCGTTTACTGTGACGATGAGAAAGTTACGAGAAATTTTTGTTAAAAACAACGTGCCAGCAAGACTCACTATTTATCATATAGTGAATGATTTCGAAGAAAGAGGGTCTGTAGCTGATAGGACCAAGCATGGACCACAACGTACTGCAATATCGGCTGAAAACATTACTGCTGCTCAAGGAAGTGTTCAAAACAATCCATCAACCTCAATTCGACGGCGTGCTCAGGAGCTTGGTCTTCAAAGAACTACTTTGGCTACAATTTTGCATAAGGATTTGCATTTGTTTCCATTTAAGATTCAGTTGACGCAAAAGCTTCTTCCACAAGACCATTTTATTTATTTCCAATAGGATGTTACAGCTCGCCCATGACAACCCCGATTTTCATGAAAAAATCATAATAAGTGACGTTTTCATTTGAATGGATATGTAAATAAACAGAATAGTCGGTTCCGGGCAATGGAAAACCCTCAAATTATTCATCAGTCGCCTTTGCATCCATTAAAAGTGACAGTCTGGTGTGCAATTTATGACTATTTTTTCTTTCTTTGGACGACAGACACCACGATGTGCTGACGAACACATCGACTAATCGACAATTTTAGTAAAAATTTCTCCAATAGACTTCTGAATCGTCATTCAACGGTAGGTTCCTTTTATTGAGTCTAAAAAATGCATACGTGTCAATTTGGGGAATGTGAGAAGTTCTGCCATATCCCATTAGTGGAATGTAAGAAAATTTACACCTTATACTTGCCTATGACTGAAGCTATGCTATGAATAAAAAATGTTCATAAAGAATCTGTAATCTCTCTCCCCCCAAATGTTAACGACCATCGCAAACGTTATAACAATCAGGATTTAAGGACATGCACCTGCAATGTCCGAATATAAGTCTGGAATGCTTATACAATTGACGATTTTTATTAATAAATATGAAGCTGACGTTATTGCAATCCATAGGATGTAATGGACTGGACAAGGATGCGCTCGTCGTAGAAATGTTTATATCTCTGCAGTTGCTGTGCAGAAAGGAATGAATTCGTACGTACATATATAGAGGCTGAGACATCTTGCCTTGTGGTTTAGGACTGTAAAAGGCACAATAGCCATAATTTGCGTGAATGCAAAGCATTTTTTTATTATTCTGGTTTGTGCAAACTGGATGGAAGACAAAACTGGTGAGACCAAAGATACTTTTTATGAAAGCCTAAAGGAAGCATACGACTGTTGCTCTAGCAACGACATGCAAAATGGTGTGAGAGGTTTTAATGCCAATATAGGAAGCAGTTTTTTATTTTTCAGCCTGCGTAGCAATGCTTCCAAAAATGTATTCAGGCTAGCTTCCTTCGCAGCGGCACATTACTTTAACGATGTCAGTGGAATCAGATTTTCGCATAAAAATCATCTTACGATCATAATACAAGAAACCAGATATTGAGCAGAGCGAAAAATTTACCAAGGGCAAAGAAAGCTAGACGTCGTTATGCTGCATAACGACTCTAATCTCATTATTGCTAACACTGGAACAAAATATTCCACTTTGGATGGCAACTGCTATAAAAAACCATACTTGGCTATAAAATGCCACGCTCAGACTAGCTCTGAAGTGGCAAAGAATGTTGCAATGGAATAGGGGAGAGGGAACAGACAGTCTTTTTAAGCGGAAGTCTCTTTTAAGCGGAAATGATTGCGGAAAGAGCTGAAAAATGGGGATGTAGAAAGTAGGATGGATAGTGGTAAAGTCCTAAAATTTTATTAAAGGGGAAAAATCAGCGATGAAAATCTGATCGCAGATACGAAAGCTGCGCAAGAATTAAGGAAAGAACATTCCTGTAAGTTATTAGTTCAGGATGGTGGCACCGATAAGAAAATCACTTTAACAGATCGACTGCGATGATCTGAGGGTGAGCGTGAACATAATTTGGTTTGACTGAAGGAACGCTTGCCATAGGATTGACATTTAAGTGCATTACGTCCTGTGCTAAAAAAGACCATACTAATGTATGTATCAACATTGGCTATAAGGAAGGTTTTGTGATGTTTTATGTGTCGACCTGATTGACACTGACCACCAGATCCTATTAAGATAAATAGACACACAGTCATTTCTTGCGAAGCACTCTTTTTGGGTGCCACTTATCAACACGAAGTCATTAACAAACATAGGCAAATAGGTTTTTGAGTCCCTTTTGATCAAACAAAGATTAGACGGGATGCTTACGTTGATAATGAAGACATTATTGGCCGAAAGCTGCAAGATGTTACTGCAGTCTTTTCAAACCTTGGGAAGTCAACAAGTCAACAAAAATGGGTCAGACGGTAAACGAGAATAAAATCAAGTTATTTTTTTGTTTCGACGAATAAACAGTTCAGACGCTTGAGACGCTGAGTGAACATTGGTTGTTACAACTTTGGAGTAATGGATGATTTCAATCACCTTGACTTCACCGGCAATAAGACTAATAATAATATTGATTGAAAACAGATGTTTCTATGGACAGATATCCAACAGTGCCAGACGCTAGGCCTGTTACAGCACATATTTTTGAATGAATCAGCTCAGGAGGTCATCGGGAGAATAATACCTATATAAATTACATGAAGACGCGGCATGTGAATTATAAGTTCTGTATGGTTGGTCTACCATGAGAAGTTCTCTACTGTGAACACGATGGATGGAAGAAGGCAACGAAAACTCAATTAGAAGGACAAAATATTAGAAACGCTGTGACGAATTTGAGAAGCGCTTGGAATTATTTTCTATGTGTTGAGTGGAAAAATAGAAATAAGTATAGGTGAAAAACAAAATTCCTTTGCATCCCATGAAGCGATATAGGAAAGTGTATTTGGGGCTATGATAAAACGTCATCTATTTTTAGCAATTTCGCAAGGCCAGAGAGACATTAGTCTGTAAATGCTAATAGAAGAATAGTACATGCACGTTCGGGAAGATGACACTGAAGTGAGTAATAGCAAATACTTTTTTAGTGGTTATCTTTTTGAGTGATTCAGAATACATTTCATTATTGAGATTCACAATTTAACAAATGGAATGTAACAAAATATCGCCCTTTAAACTCAAAACATATGTTGTAATTTATTTTAGCACAAAATTTGAAAAGTAATACTGCGCCTGTAGGACTTAACCTTACATAAGATAAGATTTGTTCTCCTGTTTGGATATTTCTCAAAAAAAAAAAAAAAAAAAAAGAAAAACAATGCATATTCCCATAATCTGTTATTCAATACTCACAAAGTTTAGAGAATGACGTTTTTTGTTATCATCTCTGGAAGCCACTATACTCTGATTCTATGCAGTACTAAATGTTTTGTCTAGTGAACTTCCTGGATGGTAATTGGATAAAATCGCATTTCCGTAAACAGTACAAGCATTTAAGGTATATAATCGTAGATTATGCTCTTCAAAAAATCCGGGAGAGCCGGTCCGTGGCGTTCCCAATTTATTATTTTTCTTGGTATAGTCATTCGCAGAGTCCATGGGGGTTTAACGTGAGTTCTCCCAGCGAAGGCCTTACCCACGGTGAGCATACTGGGCATATTATAATGCGATTGGACTATCTAGGAAAAGGGACTGACAATTTTGGTGATACCGCAATTGTCAGCTATGTGTGATACTCCCACTAGGAGACCGTAGCGTGATGGTTAATACACTCGGCTATAATTCGAAAGATTACGGATTCAACATCGCATATGGTCACCTATCACTATTTAAGCGGCGGTTAGCTCGATATATCCACTGAATGGCTCAAATAGTCGAGTAATCGATAAGTCTGCTTAATGATTCTCAAACTGTGACGTTCAGAATCACCGTTGAGTGAGTTTGAAAATAGAATGCATGTCCATATTTCATTCATGGCATGCAACGAATTCGTTTTAGTATCAGAAAGAACTGGCGAGTAACGATATTTTTCTAATTTTTGGAACATATTTGTTGGCACCAATCTCAGGAAAGATTAAACATAACAATTCTTGTGAACATATAGGGAATTATAAAAACCAAGAATATAAATTAACAAGCTCCCATTTTAGTGTAACCACAGCTATATATTTAACACCATTTCCGTATTCAGTATTTAATATTCAACCCTGTCTACTATGGCGTTTTAGTATGATGAATACGTTATTGCTCGGAGGAACAAAACGATGTGACAAACATATATCACAACGGCATCTTCATCGCCACCACCTCCTTCCATCTTCCAGTTATGCCTCTAAAGGGATTTCTAACGTT
>JAHXMU010000427.1:38492-52241 GCA_019455685.1 Philornis downsi
AAGACAAAGTAAAGAAGATAGATAAATACTGTAGGGATTCGATTCTAGATAAAACAAGTCGATAATAGTAATACTTGTTATTGATTTTGAAAATTTTGGCAAAGACAAGAATTGCATGGATGCGTACTGCCAATTTGGTTATTATAATGCTGTGTTGTTAGCCTTCGACGAAAACTCATTTTTGCAACTACATATAAGGTGTAGTGAAAATAATTCCATTATTTTCGCATGATATTGATGACTTTATTTGACATAGCTAGAATTATTCCATTTAGGTCAAATATACACCGTTATGTTCGACAACTTTTTGCCATTTTGAAGATAATTCTATTATGCCTCTATCATAGAAACTCTCATCCCTATTGTCAACAATATGGGATAGTTGATTTTCACAGGCTTCTCTTAAGCCAGAATGAATGGTAATCGTTTAGTGCCAAGTCCGGACTATAATATGGATACATAAGAACTCAAAATCAAGCTCCCGGAGCTGCTGGCAAGACACCATGAGCGTATGTTTCAACGAGACGGCCCAATTGTTGACGGTACACATCCGAAATAAGAATTTTCCCCTAGCAGAGCACTTGATAGTAAATGATTTCCTGCCAATGCCAACAACCACATAGCAAAACCTTCTTGGCCGTCAATCTAGGCTTGAACACCGTTAGCGCCGGCTTAAAACAATTCGAGTACGACCGCTTTTGCTTGGAATTGTCGTAACTGACCTACTTTTCACTTCCACTTCAGAAATGGGATTTTGCGATTTAATAACGATTCGCACATGGAAATTCGGTCCAAAAATGGGTTTTTTTTTGGCACTTAGAAATATGCAAATGTTTAGCTCTTGGACAGGCGAAACAGTGCTTGGATGATGGTCGAATTTACCGATTTCCATTATTTTGTCGACATTTTCGATAATTGGTCTTCCGGTTCGTGTTGCATTACTGATATCCCAAAATCGCGTGCAATTGGCTGTTAGAATAAAATGAACACCTTTCGCAGTTTCAGCCGCCTGGCTCGCGTTTTAGCTTTTATCGAATAAAAATTGCAAAACACTCGTATGGTTTATTTTCTCTTTTGACACGAACGCAAAGAATGCTGAATCAAGCAATCACAAAACTGTCTAATTAAAATAGTTTTTTTAATTACTACATAATTTCTTTTTAACGCCATCTAGCGTAACCCCGTCGCCCCGTAACCATCTATTGGGAAAATAATGAATTTCTTGTTATTATAGCTTTTATAATTGCTTAGCCGGCCCAACATAATTGCATTCTGCAGCAAAATGGTAGTTTATATGAACAATTTTATGTTAGCAGCACTGCAGTGGCCATATTTTTCATTTCCCCAAGAGAAAGGTTTTGCTGGCTGCACCACTGCTTGGTTGTATCACCAGGGATTTTCGATTTTGATATCCTTTGTGAATGCATAACGAGGTTTATTTAGTGCTTATTGTTGAATGCAACATTTTTTGTTTCCTTAATAGAAAAGTTTAGTTTGCCGCCATCAAACATTTCTTATACATCTTCTGACCATGACCTAAATGGCAATTGTCAACAGAATTACAATAATAAATGCCTCCGTTTACTAAAAACTAAATTTAACTTTTGAAAAAGAAACGACATCTACCAATGTGTGTTTAAAATTCACAGTTTTTTCTACGTGTTTGTCTAAAATAGCAGAAGTTCCGAAAAACAAATTGTTGCACTAACTGATTTTTTACAAGATAGTAAAAGTTGTGAAAAAAATTCTTATAAATTCTAAATTTTTATAAGATACGCGTATCCGAGATGTAAAGTTCACGTACTTTGACGTATTATTACAATTTGTACCATAGTATTAGCCTATTTTGTTATACGATAGATTATTTTACAGAAATACAGGGTTATCCATTTTTCGGTTTTAAAAGTAAAGTTAAATAAAACACATGTAAAGCTATGACTTCGATGAAACTTTTATTTCATTATAATCCTTGAACCTTGCCGTTTTGTATGAAGTATTGTGGCATTTAAATGATCGCCTTTGGGTTGGTTCTATTTGGGGTTCCTCCAGCATCATTTTCGAAAAAATACGGCCCAATAACACCTCGAAATAGTTACTTTTTTCGAATGCAATGACTTCTCCTTAATCACTTTTGGGTTTCCCGAGCTCCATAAGATTGTTGGAGTAACCACGGAGTGAGAATGAGTTTCCTCGCTGAAGGAAATTTTGTTCAATTGAAAGCCCACGTTTGAATCACTACTTTTTTTAATAAAATTTCCAAAAACAAAAACATCATAAACATTTTATATTTTGACATTTAAATTCAGCTACACCAATTTAGAATTCAAAAGTCGTGCTTTTTGGAGCATCCAAACAAACATTTTTTTTCTAAGTAGAAAATTTAATTTTTATGTTATTTTTTCTGTGGTTAATAAAATTAATGTATAATTCAAAGCATTGCCTTCTTGGGGCAAACGCTATATAGGGATTTTAGTAGGAATTTTATGAAAAATCATGCATCTTTTGCTCAGTGTTGCTTGACATTTCATCATGGAAGCACTTAGCAAGGGAGAAGCCGACAAATTCGATGACTTTTAATTTCGACATGACATCTCTTTTTGCTCCAGAGCCCGTGAATCGTACTATTATTGTAGGTTGAGGTATTGCTAAAGAAACCTTCTTTTGTATGGAAATACAAATTTGTGATAAAACTGCGACTGTATCATATATAATATATTTCATCGACACAGGTGCGACAAAATGACAGTAAATCTATTAAATGAGAGTTGAAAAAATTCAAATCAAACTTATCATTTGTGAAAGCAATGTAACTGAATATAGTCGATTCATTTGTTTGGGGGCTATATCAAAACATGGATAAATATGTCCGGTCTTCAGTAAGATTAATTTCTGGTCCAATCGAATCATAATGAAATAACATCTACAATTAAAAAATTGAATTATTTTATTGCAAACTATTTTTTTCTTTTTGATTTTTGAGGCTCTTTGAGGTAATGAGCATAATTTACTGTATGTAAATAAATTTCAATGAAAATTGTGGCTTGCAAAAATTCATTGTAAGAGACTCAATATCTAAACAAGCACTGATATGATCCCCTTTTAAAAAGATTCATGTTTGATGTTACTAAACAGAAACCTTCAAGAAATTTCAGTTACTTTTTGGATTTGATATTGTAGATTTATTTAAAGTACTCTACAAGTTTGTTTCTGACTCATTTTTGGAACAACAACTTACCTCATGCATTGATTCGTTTTTTTTTTATCTGAAACGAAATTGCGAACCTTTATTGGTTTTGTTTCTCTATCGACACATAAGGAATCTGAAACGAATATATACTTTTACGCAGTTTCATTTCTTAATCTGAATCAGAACTGAAAAATGTAATTTCGTTTTTTGGCCACGAAAGAGGTCTGTCACGAAACTGCGAAAAGTAAAAATGGTTCAAATAACCACAACCAGAACTGAAACCAAATATAGTTTCGTGTCTTGGCAAATGTGTCAAGTGAATAATTTTATTGAATTTGAGCCTGCAAGTTTTACACTTTGTATGAAGTGATCGACACTGATCTAAAGGGATGTATTTACAAAAACCTTTTATAACCGTTTCGTGAATATTTATTTCACATTCGCAATTTTTTGCGTATATTTTTGTCAATTTTGTAACACTGTATGATTTATTTATATATGTGAATATGTACTACAGAAACGTGTAGCTATATAAATACATTGACTGTCGCAGTACCAACGAAATTAGGTTGGTGTACGAGGCAGTCTACTCAAGTGCTCCCCAATGGCGTTTCTATGTATGTTATCGAAAAATGAGCCAACAAGCTATTAAAGGAGCTGTCCCTACAGAAGCACACAACAAGGGAAAGACAAACAAACGCAGCGATAAGAAACGATGTGTGTGTGTTTGTTCATTGTAGAAACCAGTAGAAGAAATACACTTACACTTGTGCATCCTTTTACATTTGAACGTATTCTTGAATGAATTCGTGTTGAGAATAGGATTTGAAATCCCTCTGTTAGTCGGGAAAATTCGGAAATCAGAAACCATGTCGAAATTCTCACAAAGCACAGAGTTTGTTATAAGCTCCTGTGCGAAATCTACTCTTGAAGTGTTGAATCCTTTAGGAAGTTCATAGAATGAACAAATCAAGCAATAAGTGGTCAGTTTTCATCAAACAACTTCACAATTTTGTTTGATGTGAAATATTAAATATCAGATTGAGATGTGAAAAATTAAAAATATAAGATTTAACGGGATTTTATTTGATAAAAATCCATTGTTATAAATCCTAGCTGAAAACTGTTTGTTTACATAAACACGTACATGGAGTACATAATATCTTATCATCAACTTTATTCTAGTGACATTTGATGTTGGTAGATATTCATGCTAAAAAGGAAGATTTACTCATGTTCACACAAATATTGTGACTACGAGAAGGTCAAACCCTATATTTGCAACACATTGTTTCCACTTTAGTTTTCAACATTACCGTTTTCCATTACACAGTACGACTGTGTAAGTTACTTATTTATTAAAATGTGTTCATACCTCCAGCGATTGCATTCCTTGAAAAAAACGGCGAGTTGTCTGTATGGTAGGGAAATTCGATTAATCCGTTAATGGAACTTGATGATTAATCGGCATTTTGATTAATAAATTAATCGATAAATTGAAAGTTCTGATTGTTTAAAGTTATAGTTAATCGAATATTTGAAATATGAATAATTTATTAAAGATACAAACATTTTGTACGAGGTGTGTTCAAAAAATAAGGTGAATTTTCAAATATCGCGGGCAACGTACATTCGTCTTTCAATTATTGTTTTTTTTTATGTTGGTACACCCGTCTCGAAGATATGTTGACGGGTTTATCCATATGCATGTTTGGTTTGTTTTGTGAGAGGCATGAATAAGACAAGTGTTTTGCGTATTTGTAAATTTCTGAGCCAAAGAAAAAAATACAATATTGTTTGTAACCACCGATTAGCTATTTTTAACGTAAATTAAATATTCAGGATATATTTATGTGTAATTAAATAATTAAAATCTATACGAGGAAGATATTACCATTTTCTTTGAAATGTCTGTACTGATTATCTTATTTTCCTATTTCCTAGCATAGGACGCAAAGTGTGCGATTCAGTTTGTATCGTCTAGACTGAGATGCCGAAAATTTTATACATTTCCGCCAACTTCGCCTCTAGAAAATTTTACATTATTTAGAATTATACTTTAAAACTTTGCCATTGATTCCTTAATTAAAAACGAATTATAGATTTGTCTATAGATATGGTAATAAAACATCTGAACTAATATAGTTTTCTTTTTTTTAAACTGGTCTATTTATGTACGTGGTCAGTAAAAAATGCTAAAAACGCAAAATATTCACTAAAACTACTTGTCATAGTTTCATCCCCAAAACTAAAGACTGTCGATATAGTATACATATATGTGAGATGGTGACATATTTTGACAGCTCCATTTATCTGGAGATCAATCCTACATCGTCCATTATTCTAGGGCCCATAGGCGAAACAACAGGGAAAAATTGGTTCGGCGGCGCAAAAAGTCTCCTCTACGAGAACAAAACTCACTTATGGAAATACGATACTTGTCTTGTCCATTCAACAGTTAATTGAAAGCAATATAATACGACGAATCCATTTATCTATTTACTGGTTTCAAAACCGATGGTCTGATAAGGCTGTTAGCTGTTAAATACCTGTCATCTGAAGTGATATTTATTTAGGGAAAGATTTGCCTTTACGAATATGAACCATTTTACAATTGAAGAACGCGTAAACATAGTTAAAACTTACTACAAAAGTGGTGATTCAAAGGTGATTCCGCATGGCCGATTTTGTTTTATTACATGAAAAGTTTGCAGGAAGGATGGTTTTACCTTTTTTTCGACGTCCATTGGCTACCAAGATCATGCGATTTGATACCATTAGACATTTTTTGTGGGGCTACGTTAAAGGCCGTGTTGGCGCGGATAACTCCCAAACGTAAAACTACCTCAAAAGTATCCACTGCTGCAACCAGCAGAGAGGCGGTCATTAAAATGATGGCCAGGTCCAAGCATTAGAATGAAGTAAAAGTTCCATCGAAATCATAGCTTTATGTGTGTTTTATTTAACTTTACTTTTGAAACCGAGAAATGGATAACCCGTATGAATATAGGATGAATATTGGCATACTATATAATGAAACCACTCTAATTGTGGGAGTAACTTTTCAAAAAAATACTATAAATATATCTCATTGGATATTTTATTGGAAAAACGAGTTAAATCGAGAAGAAGATATTTTAGTCATCCTGGATTCTGTGCTCCGCAATCTTTGTTTGCATTGTATAAGTTTCGACTCGGTCGAACTTCTGCCACCTATTCACATGTTCCTATTAATAATATAGGATTAGTACATTACAACTCATACCCAAAAAGAGTTTACCCATCGACCACATAGTTTGAAAAGAACAATGGAAACGGTTGAAAATATACTTGATCATTCCCCTGCAAGGATATACTCGTACATAAGACAAGGCCCAGCCTAAAATAATTTGAATACCATATGTGATACCACCGTTTCTAATGGACCGATACAGAAGGACTTCACATTAAATTAAATTCAATTAAATAACTTGTCTTAATCGCTGTAAGAGGCATTATTCTCTTAGAAAAAAAATGTTTCATTAAAGAAAAAGTTGTACCATATTAAAAATTATAAAAATGTGGAAAAAATACAAATAAAAACTTTATATAACATTAAATTGACAGCTGTTACAGGGAAAATAGGAAACTGTTTATCAAAATACGTTAGCAGGCATAAATGATATTTACATTCGTTTACATACAACTTTACTTACTTTTTTGTGTGAAAGCTGTCAGCTAAAGTAGAGGAAAACGTCTCTTGATCGAATTTAAAGTCAATCCTTATTTTGGGATAATTTTGCGAGAAAGCTATGAGCCACGACTGCATTCTATCGAGAATTTACTGACATAGTTTTGTATGAAGGTTATAAGCCACGGCTGCATTTCATGGATAATTTTCCGAAAAATATTGTATGAACGTTAAAGCTTCGATCGCATTCCATAGAGAATTTTCTGGAAATAATAAAAATATGTGCGTGGTTTTCTTATATACTGCTCCAATTTAATTCACAAAAATAAGATTAGGTAGAAGTAATAAGCGATTTTTGTTTAACAATTTTGATCCAATGCGAATCACCAAAGTGGCCATGTGGGCAAATGCATTATCCTTAATAACAATGCTAACTAAATTCGCACTAAATACATATGTACAATAAAGTTGACTACTTTGCTTTTAGAATTTTCCGTATAGTTGGCGAACATATGTGGTCTCTATTGTATAATGGTAGACATTTATATATATACATGTGATATACGAGATATATATCCAGATAACTAAACTGAAAGCATGAGTGACATTTTATGCACTCTAATATAAATACACATACGAGTATTTCTAAGCATGCTCTTACATTCTATACATATATGGGACATTCTATTTGTAAAGAGACACTTTCCAATTCACAGCATGCTTAACCTTTACTATAGAAGAATAATATGCTAAAATAAGTTTTCAATTAAAGAGTATAGTGTAATACATTGCTCAAGTCTAATTTCTACATACTACGTTCTTTTTATATGTAAGAACCCTTTTGTCCAAACAAGATTTCAATATACAGCAATTAATAGAATATATAACATTTCATGGTTGTCAGCATTTTATCCAACTTGGTAATAATGAAAGAACACATACGATAAGATGAGGCAAGCAACTCTTTAGCAATGTTTTGTTAGAAGCTTTGCACAGTATAACTAAAGCGATATTTTTGGAGAGTTAACTAAACAATAATTCATACTTTGGAAACCAGGTTCTGCATTGTCAGCTACGACAGAAATGTTTTTGGCTTTTAAATTTGTTAAAGTAGTAATAATTAAGTGTGGCCCAACTACACTACAGGGCTATCCATTTTAAGGTTTCCAAAGTAAAGTTAAATGAAATATGTACACATAAAGCTATGATTTCGTTGAAACTCTTATTTCATTATAATGCGTGGACCCTGTTATTATGAAATACAATGCCTTTTAAATGACCGCCTCTGGATTGCTTGCAGCAGTGGATCCTTTTGAGGTAGTTTTCACTTTTTTGCACATTTCCGACTATCCGCGCAAACACGGTCTTTGATGTATCCCCACAAAAACAAAAAAAAATTAAGGACGTCAAATCACATGATCTTGGTGGCCAATTGACGTCGCCAAAACGTAAAACTACGCCTTCTTGAAATTTTTCATGCAGTAAAGCGTGATATCAGTCGTGTTGAATCACGTTTAAATCTCCACTTTTGCAGTAACTTTTAACTATTTCTGCCCGTTTTCGGTTGTTAAACGATCCATATTTGTAAATGGCGAAGCTTTCACTAAATAAATAGCACTTCATATGACAGGTTTTTAAAGGCTGACAGCTTTGCCAGACCGGCGGTTTTGATAGATCTAAATGGATAACCTTGTATTACATTTCATTTATATCCATTTGTTTTCATAAAAAAGTCCGCTTTGACACTGTTTCCCATTTGTTCTCTGCATCCTCCTTTTTCAACCAAAATATGGAAGACAACATTTGACGTCTTTGGTTGTTTTCTGCTCGATCGTAGCTGGTTGGGAATAAAATTGTTTCCGATTAAGGTTAGTAGCTGATTCAGCAAGAGGGAAAATCTCAACATTTAATTTTAATGCGACTACTGGAAGTCACAAGTTGAGGTCGAATGTTATGTGAATATTTGATAGACATTTAATGGTCTGATCCCTCCAATGTAGTCCTGATGTAACTCTGGTTCTTTTAAGCGCCACCAATTACGTTCACTGTCATCTTCGTGCTGGAATATGTTCGCGCATTCATACAACTTGACTTAGCTCATGCAATCGCTGAATTTTGATGAACTTAACTACAATGAAAATGGCACACAATTCATAGAGCTGGATATTTATACATCACTGCATATTCCCCAAAAGTCGTAATAGGCATTTGTATTTTACAGAATATTTCTTTTTATAGCCGTTATAAGTAAAAGTGTTTTCCTACCATAAAGCAAAATGGGTAAAATCACAGTTTGGCACAGCTGTATCTTTGTTATTCGAAATAACCATTACTTAAAAGCTTAATTTCTAGGCTGGAACGAATTAATTTATTGCACCAAAGAACGTTGACACAGGCGTAAATACCATTTAGTCATTCAAATCACAATCGAATTCAATTGCAGCATTAACAAATCATTTTAATGTTTGAAAAGGTTGCAGTAACATTAAACAACATTAAAGGCCGATAATAGAAATATCATTGGCACACTTAAGCACAACAACATTAAAGCCCGATAATAGAAGTCTAATCGGCACGCTCAAGTACACATGACTCTAATTGAAGATATTACCAGGTGTAGGTATTTTCTCGCTATAGACTCTCCTATAGTATTGAAGATGCCACACTTTAGGCTGTCGCCTTATCTAACTGATCTCTTTTGGTAGCGAATAGGTTTGTATTATCATTGACCATCTTTTACTATGTTAACATCATTTTTCAAAAATCTTTTTTCTTTACGAGAAAAAATCATCGGTAGCTTCAGTTAATTTTTATCTTATCAGACTATAGCAGACAACTAAGTGGCAGCACGTACCAATCAGTTGTCCCTATATCTTTCCCATAATAAATTGTTCAAATTTTCCATCTGTGGTTTCCTAAAACTGAGCTATACAATTTCTCAGTTTTCATGCCTACGATCTGTACATTTTTGCTTTCTAGTGGCGATTGTTCCATTAAAAAAAAATGTTTCCTCTGACCCGTTTTAAATTCGCACTATAGTAAGCTACAACTTTGCCAGCTATGCAGCATCGTTCCTCTCAGACTTTATTTGATATTCTCTGTCATTCCAGAAATTCTTGAGGTCAGCTTTTCGTATCCAAGTTCGGTATTTGCATATTGAATACGGTATAGGTTGCTACGGTGTATTGGTTACGTATGGACAAGGGGAGATGTGTTTGGAGTTAGTTGAAATAGGCTCTAAACACGTCAGGAAAATAGGGTTTTATGATGTATAGTCTTCTTTGTTTAGACAAGTTAAATTCTCACTCCGTACGGTTTCTTTAAAACATTTATAAAACATACCTTTGGTTTCCTAATCGTCACCTTCAGCTACGGCATATGAAGAAATCAGAGTAAAAAAAAAATCCATAATTTTGGCGGAGAGATTGATTACGAGATAACACGTCCAGATGCCATGCCGGCGTATCTAAATACATTTCTTAATCCATGATAGCTTTTATATCCCCTAGAGATGATTTCTTTTAAGGACAAAATCGAAATTTGAAAATTCCGGATGTATATCCTTATATCGTGGTCTTTAATGAGCGAGGGAGATGAAAACATCGATGGCGATCCCATTTTATTATTTTATTTCGTGTTTTTACAGCCAGTTTAAAAATGACAGATTTGCGTCGCTCACATTAGCGGCTGCCTATTGATTGCATTAACAACATTTCTTTAATTCGTAAAAAATGTTCGTTCTACATCGCTTGTTTAATGATTTTTATAATAAATTACAAATTTGACTATTCCGCATCCTTAATTGGACTCATGATATTTGCAATTTTATCCAAAGTTTTGCAAAATGAGTACATTTTCAGTTTCATAGGGAGTGATTCATATGTGGCTGGCTGAATAAATTACTCCTTTCTTTTTTTTTTAAGGATATGATGTGACATCCTACGTACTATATGCAATTCACTTTGCCTGAAACTGCGGTGGTAATATCTAGTGGCATTATTGTAGCCACCAGTGATGTAGTTGGTCATAGTCTTCTTTGCCATAATAGTTTATAAACTTTCATACACATACGAGTACACACCTACATGTGTATGTGAGTGCATGTGTGTGTGAAATAGCACATAGTAGTGCGTTATTCCGTTGTATAAACAATCTACAGATTTATAATATTGGAAGCACACAATCCTACATATTGCTGGTGAATTTATGCATATGTGTGCCTGTGTAAACAAACACAATTACATATAACACATGGGAATTTATATACACAATCACGTATTTGCATGTGTGCCTACATTTTCTGAGATCCTTTAAAAATTTAAGATATGAATGTTGATTGTTTTGCATTTAAAATTCAAGATTGTTGTCATATTTGGAATGGCTACAGTGCTACTGAGAGTCATATCAGATCATTCACAATGTTTCCAATTTTTAGTCGGACGTTTGGCAATGCACAAAGGTTTTTTTTCAACAATATACGAGTATAATTGAAAATAGACGAGATATGCATTAAAACTATATGTCCCTGATTTGTACAAATGAATAATATTCATCAGAGCTACTAAAAGAGGTAATTTAATTACGAAAAGATAATTACTGAAGATTGTTATCCGCAAAAAAAATACAAATTAAAAAAGGGCTTCTCTTAGTTTGGGCTTGTTCTTAGTTTTTACTTTTAGACCCACTGACGTCAACCGCTTGACAATCATTCCGAAAGCCATTTGAAGAAACTTTCACTAGACTTAACGATTACTGAATTAGTTGAAGATTTGATGGTTGTATTGTTTAAACCCACGATTATACGTAAGAATGCCGAGTGCTCCAAGTGTTGTGTCACAGTTTGTCTCAGTTCCCCAAGAATACTTTCTGGAAATTCTGTTAGATATTAGTTCTTTAATTAGTTCCTCAAGATTAATCTTTGGAAATTTCATTAGATTCCAACAAATATAGGGTTATCCATTTTTCGATTTCAAAAGTAAAGTTAAATAAAACACGCATAAAGCTATGATTTCAATGAAACTTTTTTTGATTACAATCCTTGGACTCTGAAATTATGTGAGAATTGAGCTTCATCGCTGAAGAAAATTTTGTTCGATTAAAAGCCTATGTTTGAATCACCACTTTTGTAGTAAGTTTTAACTATTTTTACGTTTTCTCCGGTTGTTAAACGATCCATATTGGCAAATGGCAAATCTTTCACTAAATAAATAACACTTCAGATGACAGGTATTAACCAGTTGATAGCCTTGCCAGGTCACCACTAAATTGACAACCGTATGAATTAATTAGACTTTTTATATAGCGATATATGTTTTTTGTTTTTTTTAGAAAATATGTATTAATATTTAAACAAATTATATTCCACAGGTAAAAGCTCCGGATTAGGCCTGAAAACACCAAGTTGTTTTATGCGGAAATAGCTCGCCTGATTGTGATCTACGGTAGGACTGAGAGGTAGAAAGCTTTAGGAAATGGCAATCTCTTAAAAATGTCACGCAAAGCACAAAGAATTGGTGTAAAACGGATCATGGGGGTTAGGAGAGGACCCAACACATTGCTTTTGTCTTTCTGATCCACTGCTCCTTAATATATTCGAGAGGTAGACTGTCCTGCGCGGCTTTATGTAGAAGTAACCTTTTATTGGTAAAGCATGCTTTCTGAAGTAGCCATTCTGTCCTGATGGAAAAGCTCGGTTCAAAAATGGTATATTGAGTGGGAGTTGGTGTCTGCCGACGAGAGCTGCGGTTTAAATGATGGTTGCAGTATTTTTTAAATGGAAGTACTAGTTGTTCAGATATAGCCAGTGAGAGCAGATTTGATGCTGGTAATGGTTGTATAATATATGCTGACAGCCAAACTGCTATTAAACCTAGCAAATCGAAATGGAGAAAGTTGAACATGGTGAAACCATGCAGGAAAAATATTGCTAGACTAAAACCTTATTCTGTCAGTCCCTGCTGGGATCATAGCATTATTTCCGAAATCGTACAAGAAGGTTTTTAGTAGACTGTAGTCTTATGTTGTCAGTCTTTGCTGGGTCCGGGGCATAGGATTATCTCTGGAAACATGGCAACAGAAGAAGCTCTGTTATGCCTTTACAAGATTCTCTATACTATGTTCAGTCCCATATCTGCCACCTCATTGGGTTTATAGGCGACTAGACGTAGGGAAAAGTGACTGGAAATTGATCATCAAGAATAGATTGCGAAACCTTGCGCAACCTCTTCGATAGTGAACTTAATGGTTTAACGAATGAAAAAGGAAGCACAGAAGATCGATGGGCTTGGAATTCTTTCCTTTCCTATCATAATATGTAATAATTTATAATTTAGTCGCTATTCACGTACAAGGACAGAGATCAGCGTTCGTCAATTTTTTTTATCAATTTTGATTTTATTTAAAAGTTTCAATATGTAGTAAAAATATTTCAAATTTTAAGAAAAATATGTTATTGTTCGACGCACACCTTCAAGTCTATCCGGGAAGGCTTCAAACAATACACGAATGTGACCTGATAGTCTTTTGTTCCATTTTCGGTGAACAGCAGTCTTTAAGCAAACTTTACTTTGGCCTTCCGAATGGAACATATGAAGAAATCCATTGGGTTTAAATCCAGGGTATAAGGTGGACGTTGTTGTGAGGAAATGAAATTCGGATCTTTTCATGGGCTTTATGAGATAGTGCCGAGTCCTGTTGAAACGTCCAGTGGTTTCTCCTGAATGTTTTATGTGCAAAGCATCACTGATGCCGCTTGATTTCGCAAAGCAATTCGCCGATCTAAATTGTCTTTTGGTTTGCACTCCAATTATATGCGATAGTTTCGTTTGTTTGTATGTTGCTGAACCGTCAAAAAAGACCAAATTTTCAAGCTCGCCACCGACGTGCAAGTCCT
>JAHXMU010000427.1:59661-106323 GCA_019455685.1 Philornis downsi
GTCTCAATTTTTGCTAATAATTGATAATAATTAATTTTTTTCTAAATGATAATGTCTTAACTTTATTTATTTAAATGCTAATTTATTCAATGTCTCCAATAAGCTGTAAGAATAAATCGAACTTTTTTGTTTACATATTAAAATAAACTTTTAATTTAAGAAGTTTAAAACCTCAAAGTGCTGCTTTATGTTTTAGTGCTATTTATGTGTATTCCGTTGGATTTTCAATGAACAGTCATCACGCTACGATTAAAATACTTTCTCTTCCACTCAGCATGTTGTGCTCCATCATTATGTAGACTTCTCCCAACCACCCACCCCCATGATTACGAATTCACGGTGTGCCGGTTTGTTGGTTTTTTGTTGAGTGAATCCTTTTTGTTCACATGTTATTTATTAGTTTATTTATTTATCATAAATTTGTAAATCTTTTATATTCATAGAACGTATAAATGTTGAACTCATATTCGCGTGTTGTACACAAATACATACTTGTATGACTATGCTACATAACAATGAACATGCATGTACAAGTAGAGGTACATGTGCCCATGTGTACAGGATGTAGGTTTTTGTACATGTATGCGTATATATATGTTCATATCCGCGTGTGGTTACAGATGATATGCGCGATGTTTAACGGACGTTAAAAATGCATTCATCTGGAAATGTGGGCGCCCATAAATAATTGTAAAGACAGTAAATTGCATAGTTATTTGTAGCAAAGTTGTTTAAATGCCACACGTGACAGTAGAAACAACCAAGCGTTTTTGTTGTATTCAAGTGTAATTTAATTCATTGGTGCACTTAATGGACATTGTGCTGTTGTGTGTAAATATTGCGTACTTTGCAACTAATTAGGGGAAAAACAATGATCACGTAATCAGAGTACATGATACGAGTTCGTGGGTGAAAGCGGGACAAAGTTGTCGATATCTTTAGTTTATATAGGTAGGTATGATTGCTGCATTCCTGCCTGAACTAAACCAAAGATATTTAAAAGAAATAATATTACCAAAAATTGCTACTTCGGGATTAAAGTTGAGTGAGATCTTGATAACATTTGAAAAATTGTAATTATGAAGATTTTTTTTCTGTGGTAAACAAAATAGAAACAAGTTCACTTGCAACGATGATTCTGACATTCAATTTGAGAAGCATTTACTAGACTTGTCGGTTGATTGACTACTTGAAGTATCTGTCAGACGCAGCGAGGTTACCGCCGCTAAAAGAAAGATTTAATAGTTGTATCGGAATTGGAACTCACGATCATAATTATAGTAGTCGCATGTTTTAATCAGCATTTCGTAACAGTTTTCCTATATTATGAGTGAATTTTTCGTAATAGTTTCTCTATATTATGAGTGAATTTTTACATTCAATCGAATTCTCTAAATATAAGTTGTAATAAAGAGAAATTCATTATTTTTGCACAGCATTGAAGGCTTGATTTATCATAGGTTAAATAACCTGATTTAGTTAAGATATGCACCGTTTTGTTTGATAATCTGTTGCCATTTTGAAAATATATCACTGTCCATTATGCCACTCTCATAGAAACACTCGTTCTTATTGCAAAAAACTAGGACGGCCGATTTTTTATACTAGTAAGCTTCTCTTGAGCCGAATTATTCATTAGCAAAAGTATTCTCCACAGAGAGGAACTGGTGGTAAGTACCTTGTGCCAGGTCCGACCGCTATGGTAGATGCACGAGAACCTGGCAACTAAGCATCTGAAGTTTCTAACGAGTCTCTATCGATGCATTTGGCCCAGTTTTAAGTTTCTGGCGAGTCTCTAGCGATGTGTGTGGCCTAGCTTTATCCTGAAGGAACACAACTACTCTTTTATTGGTCAAATGCTTTCATCAGAGGTCTAATTGTTGTTGACAGCATTCTTCGGAATTAATAATTTGACATTAGATGAGCAGGTCATAGTAGACAATTTCCTGCCTATCTCACCAAATATACTGCAAAATCTTCCTGAACGTCAACCTCGGTTTGGCCACTGTTTGCGCGGGCTCACCGTGATTCGGTTACCACCTTATTCACTTGACATTGTCATAAATGATCTACTTTTCATCATCAGTCACCACCTGCTTCAGAAATAAGTCGATTATATTGCGGTCCAACAGCAGGGCTGGAAATTCAGTTAATGAAGTTTTTTGTCTTAACTTCCATACATTAATCTTCTTTTTATATCCTGCCTTATACGAGTGGTATCAACTGGCTTTTGGTGCAAAGTTTTACTCCTGGGTAATCAAAATGAGGCTTACGTGGCTTACGTGAATGAACTTGACGATTTCCATTAATTTATTGACATTTTCGGCAATTCCAGAGGGTGGTGCATTTTTATTTTATTTTTTTTTTTACCATTTATTTTTATTTTACCAGAACTAAATCGATGAAGCCAAAATTGCCCGTAATTGACTGTTGAAATATCAGGACCATAAACACTATTGTGGTCTCACCATCATCGAAGAAAATCTGTAAAATATGCCGTATTTTTTTCGCTGCGTCCAAGTTTAAGGCGCTCTCAAACCACATTGAGCCAAGCAATCACAAAACTGGCCAGTTTCTTGAGTACAAAATCTTATCTTTCTTACGCCGTTTAAGGTAATCCGATCACTCCTATATAGCGTGAAATACAGATAATGGATTTATATTTACTATATTTTATAAATGCGTAACAAGCATGCACCTACTTGAATATAATTCTCCTGTACGATTCTACAATGAGGATGAGACTTCCAATTTTGGACGTCCTGTCACAACCAGGCTACGTAATCGAAATGAGTATTTCGCTGAACCAGTACTCAGGCAGATATTTAACATACGAATTTCCATTAATTAAATATTTTTCATTGCATTAATTATATACAGATCAAGCTTTTATATAATCGTAATTTTATTGAATTTTTAGACATTTCATCATAGAAAGATTTACCTCGGCAGAAGCTCGATATCTCGATAATATTTTGTTCCAAAAAGACTGCTTTAGTTGTCACACAACTCTTCAAAATAAGACTTTATTGCAAGGACAATTCGATGAACAGGAAACTTTACGCTTCGGACTGATGAATTTTGTAGCCCAGGAATTAAAAGCCAGTGTCTCGCTGTTGTTTGTTTTATAAAAATTCAATTTTATTATGGAAACATGTTTGAAAATGATTCATTGAAGATGTTGCCCATCGCTAGTTACTACTTTTTCCCATCTTTCTGGCAAAGCTCGAATTCCGTCACGTTAAAACTGTTCATTTTTTGAGCCTATCCACGAATCTAGCCATTCCTGGATGTCGTCATGTAAGTAAAACTGGTGGTCAGCTAGACCGGTTTTAACGAATTTCGCCACGTGAGGCCGAGCGTGGGCGTGGGCGTATTGTGGGCGTTTCTCGCACAGAGCTCGGCTCAATCGCATTAATTGAAGTCAATCGAAGATCGACCAGTGATGATTTTGCTTGGTTTCAACAGCTCATTATAAATAACACCGACCTAGTCCCACCAAATACAGAGCGTAACCTTCGCAGCGTGAATATTCGGCCGAGGCGACGACTTAGAAGCATGACCGGGCAGCCTGCATGACTTTCTTTTCTTTAGATTTCTATAATGCATCCATTTTTCATCACCCGTTACAATACGATGAAGAAAACCCTTCCTTTTTTGTCGCTGAAGCAGTTGTTCACAGGCAAAAAACGACGCTAAACGTCTCTTGGCTTCAGCTCATAAGAAACTCAAGTTCCTTGCTTTTGAATCATTCCCAAAGCATCCAATCGGTAGGAAATGGCTTGGCGAGTAACTTCTAATATTGAAGCAAGCTCTATTTGAGTTTGACGCCGATTCCCATCAAGCATTGCCGTCAATTCAATGTCTTCGAAGGCCTTAAACATTTTGAAGCTCTCGATGAGCTTCAGCCATAGTTTTCTTCGACTGAAAGAAGAAAATTAATACTTCCCGCATATGACGATTATTTGGCACAAAATCATACATATTCACACAACCAAAAGAATATGATGTCAAAAGAGAATCACTATTGTGTCGAGGCGGTATGTTCAAGGCGTCAAGCTTGGCTCATGACGTTTAGGTTATGGCAGAACCGACTAGAACTTACAGCTGGCGCGACCTATTTGTAAACAGCGGGAACTTAGTTGCAAGCCTAATGGCATAAGTCAAAATGCTCGAATACGTCATCGGAAAGTGAAATTTAAAATTGGATGATGTTAGATACAGTTAGGGCCCATATTTGAAAGAAATAACGTTTGGAAAATTAATTTAGTAAACGGCTCTTTTGAAAAACATACTTATAAACGAACTGCCTTGCATGAAGTTTGGGGAGTTCGATCGTAAATTAGTCTCATAGGCTTCCTTTTATCCCTGTATTTTTTTTAAGATTCCGGTATTTCTGAGGCAGTATGTGGGTTGTATAATATAGCTTGACCGCATAACATTTTAAATCTAGTGCTTAAAAATGGTTAAGTTTATTATGATGATTAATAAAGTACGACCTTACTTGAGGATTATTTTAAAGAGATTTTAATGAGCAGATTATGGCACGAACGCTTTTCTTTAGACGGCAATAATTTTGACGAAATAATTTCGAATGGATTCTAGTGATCAGACAACAACCACCAAAACCAAAAGCATCAGGTAAATAGCAAATTAGAAAATCTGGAAAATGCACCTTTGCTTGCGATCAAAGAATGTAGAACATAAAGTATGACAGCTTCGAGAATATTAATAGTAATTATATTTTCATCGGTTGTTGATGTGCTGGGTGGGGTGTCCAGAGCGAGCGTCGTCATTCACATCTCGACCTTCTGTGAAAAGCTTGTACCAATTGTAAACAGTACTCTCATCGTATGATACTGCCAATATTGCAAGTGTTTTTGAGCACTTAATTCCATTTTTTTTACACAAAAAATTACTCGTATAATATAACCTATGAATATGAGCTTAATCGAACGAATTTTTTTCAGATTTTACGAAGAATTATAGGTAAAAATAATGGACAACAATTAAGATCCCTACAGTTAACGAAATAAAATTTACATGGAAAAAAATTGAATTACGGAAAATCGGTTAATTTGTACCAGATGATATACCCTATGTACAATCCTTAGCTACTATCTGACAAAATATTCGGTTGCGGCAAGTTTTAGGAGACTTAATAAAGATTTACGGCATTTATCGTGTGCACCAACCAGCTAGTTAGCTAGCCAGTTAAGCGAACATTGCTCAATCGACTTGAAAATTTAAGAAGCACATTTGTTTAAGAGATACTTGTTACCTTAACGCTTCCTTCTAAGTGTTAAATTTTTCCTATATCGAACGAAATGTTAGCTAAATCTTATCCATCATTATTTCAGCTTAAAAGAAAGCTTAAAGAAAATATAAGTTTTAATTATGAGATTTCGAATGCGCTTTTGTAATAATCCAAGTTCGAGATTTATCTAAAAATACTTTGTAGGATTCAACCAAATTTTTTCGCCTAAGGCGCTACAGAAATGTCAATTAAGTCACTTATTAATGCTTATTAATTTCTTCCGAAAATTGTTGTTTGTGAATGTATATAGTATACGTTTATATTCAAGTTTAGCTCAGAAAGAATTTCAAATAAAGCATCATATTTCTGATTTCGAAATTTTATTGTATCTGGAAAATATGAGCACTATAGTTTGATATGTCGAAATCTGGCACTAAATTTGAGAAATGTTTCCTGTTTAAAACTACCCACAACTGAGTCATTAACAATTCATTTTTACTACTAAAAAACGTATAATTAATTACAAATTTTATTTTTACTTAAATATTATTAGACAAATTGGTGTTTTATTTGTAATATGTTAGTAATATGATATGATTAAGGGGGAAATGGATCAATTATTCGAACATTCGCATAATTTCAGGCCAAAATGATTGGTTTAATTAATGATTTGCATTTTGCTATTAATGATAGTTAAATTGGGCACTTTTCTAATTAAACTGTAAAAGGGAGAAGCGAAAACATTTGGCATATGTGCCAAATTTAAAGCCTTCTTAAGGACATGTTAAATTTATTTTATTCTCCAGTAGATTGAACATTTTGAGGAGGTATGTCTTTCAACAAACAACTCTGAATGAAATTGAATAGTACCAACAAATGATTTATAGGAAAACATGACCACGGCAAATGTTGTCTTAGTGATAAAAAATCCATAGAAATTCAGAATAACTTGATTATATTTGTTTTGTTTTCTTATCGATAATCATAAACGTATCAAATTTAACTATTCTTAAAGCTGTACCACAAATTGAAATTCTGCATCATTCCAAAATCACCACGATTAATCATTTAGGCATCCATCCAATTATTTATATCCTATACACATTCACAAATATCGCTGTATATATATTACCTTAACGATATCCTCTTCCTTTGATGATGCCAACAGTCTAACGTTCGAAAGCTTATCAATACCACATTACCGCTTTCCTTCGCTTCATCTCTGTTACATCGACATCACAATATCCTTTATGCTGCTGTTTTGGTTTATCTTGAAATATCGACAGTCATTTATCACATCATAAATTTATGATAGTTCCAATTGTTCACTGACACTTTTTCATAGTTGGCTATGTTAATGTTTCTGTTGTTGTTGTTGTTGTTGCTGTCGCTGCTGTTGTTTTAGTTGTTATTTTAAATAAATGTTTCATATTAATCTCAATTGCTTTTACATTTCACAAACTAAGTAAAAACTGCAGTCAATCACTAAAAACTTTGTAAAAAGTGGCTCTTTGGGAATTCGCACATACATATGTATGTGTGTGTATACACTCACTAACATACATACGTGCGAATATCCTGACCACACATGCTGTAGTAGAGTTAAACGGGGAGCCTAGAAGAATACCACTACGTTTCAGACACTTTCAATGATCGACCACAGTGCAGTTCCACATCATAATCATCATCTTCATCGTGCAAATCTCCGTCATCCCCACAAACTTCTTCATCATCAATCGGTATGGCAATTGGCGAGGATTCGCTAACAAAGGTATCCTTTATTTCAGACTATAAAACGTCTGCACGTCCGTCCGTCTGTGTTTGTGCACTTGTTCGACTGGGGGAAGCGACGACGTGTTTGTCTTTCTGTGTGTAATCGCGCGTTTCGAGGATATGCGTTTTCTTCTTTGTATGAGTTACGACGACTTCGATTGCCTTGCCATGGTGTGTGAGTCTCATTGTTGTTCCGTGTGAATTGTTACGCGTATTTACTTTTATCCACCTTTGTTGCGTGTCAGCGTGGAATGAACGTGAAATCTCAGTTGATGCCGTGTGAAGGTGTTGAAAACTCTGAGCTGAGATTCATCGGCGGCACCAACTCGACAGACAAAGTTCGCACAGCAGCAGCATCTTTGGAATTCTGTATTGGACTCTCGGTCGGTCGTTGATTGGAAATAATCGCCTTTGTGCTTTCAGCATTTGCCTTAAAACTTTCCACGACCCACTTTGTTTTGAATGGGAATGAGTACAAAAGACTAAATAGTGTCCACACATGAATGGGGGGATGACATGGTTAGGGATGCTTTGTTCTGTTTGTGTAATTAATGCGCACGCGCATACTTTTTTGGAAGTAAAATGCCACAGAGCCACACAGTGTTTTTGTTTAGTTCATATGCACACAGGCAAGGCACGAAGAAAAAAAGAACGAATGTGGAGGAGAAAAACGTGTTGGGGAGAGACATGGGAGTAAAAACATTCTGCACTCAAAGAAATGAGTGCCCGAATTGTGGAAATGTTTGATGGGAAAAGTCAGTAATATTAAGTTATTATTCCTTCCGAATTATAAGCTCCCAATTCCCAAATAAATGACCCATTGACTGTCAATTCGGAACATTTGATTTAGCATTTAATATTTAGAAATGCGCTGATCTGAGTACTGATATTTCTATTTTTGTTTTTTATGTAAAAATTGATGCGACTCATCATTTGGAATAGAAAATTGTACCCATTATATGACGCACTTGAAAAAGAATTCTAAGTGGTTCGACCTTCTGCACACCTTCTTAAATTCATCACAAGTTTTGGCAATGCTTCAAAAACTAAAACCTCTGAATGGACTTTTGGTTGCCCCACCTGGACGCTCCTCGTGTCCATTGTCGAAGCCACTTCATACAGGAGCGTTTTAGTCCATTCAAAAAACATGAGCCAGCAAACGCAATCATAATATTTTTATGACATTATATCAAAAGCCTAGATCTTCCAATGGAGTCTTGGCCAACTTTTACTCCGACATACCGGTATATAGCTTATGACTTATACGACACTGTTCATGATATATTTCCTGAGTATTTTTGAGCACTTCCATAACAGTGCTGTGCAGCAGGACATATAGCAGTAATTGTTGTCAGACGTTTTTGCATGTTCAAAATACTACAAATGTTGGCAAGATGTGGAATCGTGTTAATTTAGGTGCAAAACATAATTGTTTTATTACTCGTATATACATTCAAATGTGATTTATAGCGTTGATTTAGTTCAAGAAGTTCTGTATTAATATTGTTTATAACAATTTGATTAATTTCTAAAACATGAAGTTTCTATATATTAAAAAATATATAGTTCCATTTGAATGATCCATTTTGCATATGTTTGCAATACAATAAACTAACCCACCGTCATATTCTACCTATATAATCGTGTAACTCTCAACTTTCTACCTAAAATAGAACTTGGATTGTATTGTCACTAACATAACCATTTGCGCAATCTTTTTCGGGTGTAATTTGATTCGGTCCTTAACAAAGTATTATTAAAATTTTATAAAATTCGATGCCAAGTGTCATCAGAATCCCATTTTTCCTAGGTCTAATATTTCCTTGTCTTTCTTAATAAATCGCACATATTTATCTCCAATATTTAATGAGATATGGCCGTTTAAATTGTTACGTTGTGTGGGCGGCGTTACTTCGTAATCATAACCTAACTTAGCTTAATATAACTTCGTAATTGATATCGGCAAACTGCTTAATTTTTATTAGGATCAGCTGATCATTTTGGCTACCTTAAGAGAATTAGAAAAGGGTGGGCTTTTATTCGAACATATGTATTTTTTAAGTCAGTAGAATACACACCAAATTTGTTCTCTATCCCTCTATTAGTTAATTAGGTATAGCTGTTCAAAATTGTTATTTGTATAAGCAGTGCCATGCCCCTTTTGTCCAATCACGACTTTATATATGAATCCTTATCCTATGAATCCCATGAATCCTTTCTGGGTGACAAAAATATATTTTTCATCCATTAGTTTAGACGCAAATACGGAATGATGTCACAAATATGCAAACATACAAATATTCAATTTTTAATATCTAGAATTTTACTTTTTACAAACCTTTTAAAAACATTTTGTGGTCTCAACGCAAGTTTGGACGCAAAATATTGAAGCACTGTTTGACGATTTGCAACAAAGAGTTGCTTTAAGGCATTCTAAACCAGATGTGAAATGACAGTTAAGACAAATCATTCAGATAGATAAAAAATTTCACTATTGCTTTTCCTACTTTGCCTTATGCTAACGATCAATTCTAACTACTTTATTATAGATGGCAGTTTTGACTTACTATCGTTATTATACTATAGTTGCTATCGATATATAGTCGAATTTGTTTCCAATGTTCGTTTATTTTGTTTTAATATTATTCAATTCATTGATTTGAAATTGTTGCTCTTTTGGAGGCCTTTTCGGATTATAATTTAGCATTTATTTGTATACCCTAAAGCATTTAGACCCGCCAACCATATGACCGCAATAATCCGTTTAACAATACGGCCATAAATATTTTTTTATTTTTTTTATTAAGCTGGGTTCACATTAACTCATTTCTGATGTGACAAAAAATAATGTCCATAAAAAATACGTACGCAAATTCTGGCAATACTGGCTTGAGAACAATCTTATAAAATACCGCTGAATAATTTAAGAACCACTAAGTAAATCGCCAATCGCAATCCTAAAACTTTCGTCGCCACAAAAAGATTTGAAGGAGCTACATTTGGTGACAAATCGTTGGATCTGACAACACTGTTTTGAAAAGCAGTGTTCCACATGAGTAGGCTTATTGATTGCCCAAACAAATAAATAGGTTTTATCTTCATTTACTGCTAGATCTACTTTTAGTGGCTCTTTCTCAATACATGAGAAGGCTACAGCAACGCCTAGCAATATTATATTTTTCATCAGTGTGCGCAAGTGACATATAGATTTCATTGAATATGGTATTATCTCCAAAAGTATGTTAATGATATTGCGCTATAGACCGTGGCCTTGTATAAAACCTTACGTTGCAAAATCGCTCGGAAGCAGTGTTGCGTATGTTCGTTGAAGACTTAGCCTACTGAATTCGTTGTAAAAAGATTTTCTTATTCCGTCAGATTTAATGATCAAAATAGAAAGTAAACGCGAGCTTGAGTCAATGTTATGAAAACTTAAGGGAGTGGCATGCTAACAGATTGGGTTGGCAGATTTGAATCTATTTGGGAAAATTGGCCAACGTTTCGTATGAAAATTTAATCAAATTTGTGGTCATAAGGAAAAACAACCTAATTGGACTTAGAGCAAAGTCGAGTTTAGTCATTAGTTTATGTTATACTTATTTTGCTGCATATTTACGGCCAATCGTCAATCCAAAATTCAATGTAGTTCACAAGTTATACCAATTTTCCAAAACAGCGATTTTTTAAAAATTATGCAATATCTCTAAATATTAGTATAAAAAGATGTTTTTTTTATTCTTGTTGGTAATGTCCATAAAGCACATTTTGTCGCCTTATTACGATTTCAAAACTGTGCATATTTTGAAAGTTATAACAAATTCTAATAATAGCGATTTTTTTTGGTAAAAAGCTTAATAACTCGAAACTGATAAATTCCGCATTAAGTCGTTTTTCCTTGTAAGCACCCAAAATAATTCATAAAAAGGATTTAATTTGTTAGATCGATCTGTTAATATGATATCCTCTTTATCGTACATAGAAAAAATTCCGATAACGGATTTGGTGTAAAAAGTTTTGTTGCGGTGTGACAGAAAATTTCCGCCACAAAGCCTGACTAATCAAATGGTAAGAGACATGAGGCATCTCGATGATGAAACTCTGTCACTCACTTGACAAAGTCCACGGTGGTTTTATGTGAGTCTCGCCGTGAAGGCGGTGTGCTAATCACACTGGACATATTACAAAGTGATTGCCAGCGTCCTACAGGGATAGCCAAGCGAGTTTAGATTACTTAGGAATAGGAGTTTTAGATAATTTTGTGGTGTCGTCGTGTAATTAGCTCTGTAAATCTTGAAGCGGATCATCATTTGGCTACATCTCCAGTTGCTCACTATGTTGGATAGAACGAAAAGACGTGCGAGACGAAACACATAGAGTGCTAATCGTCGCAAAACGTCATGAACTTTAGACAGCTACCGACTTGTCATTTACTACTACACAACACTCTCTGCTTCGTCCCAATATAACAGTGGGGTGAAAACATATGTTGCAGATATATGAAATTTTAATACATATCTTTACTGAACCATAATTAAAAAAATAAATCACAATTTAGATCTTTTCAGAACAAGTCTTTTGATCGCCTGTATTGTCTCTGTCCTTTATAATTTTAATTTGTTCACAGATTGAGGCATGTGAAACATACCATAATCAGTTAATTCCAATGAATACTTCGCAACACCAATCATAATTTCCAGGTACAGATCTAAAAGTAAAATTTTAAGGTTTAAGTTTTATAATAGTTTGAATTTTCTCGCTAAAACTAAAGTTTTATATTTTTTGGTACAGCCTGTCCCACTTTTCTCTCTGCCCTTTATCATTTTAATTTGTTCACAGATTGAGGTATATGAAACAGATCACAATCAGTTAATTCTAACGATGATTGGACACACTCCATGATGACGAAGCTTCGCAACATCAACCATAATTTCCAGGTTTAGATCTAAAGGGTGTCCCAACAAGAACGCAAGATTTAAATTTGGCGCCATTCAAAGTGTCATTATTTGACATTTGAACAATTGTAATTGTTTGCTAGTAGAAGGTACGAGGTTAGTAAAAATGGAGCGCTACACGAATGAACAACGCATTCTTATTGTGAAATTGTTTTACCAAAATGATGAAAGTTTTGCGGCTACAGTTTGCAAATTGCGATCAATTTGGGGTCACAATAATGCTTCAAAAAAGTCAACTGTAAAGAGATTAATGGATAAATTTGCCAAAACTGGATCTGTTAGTGATGTAAAGACAACAACGCACCTTCGACCAGGTCGGTCGACCGAAAATGTCACGTGATGATGTCGCTCAAACTCCATCCACCTCAATTCGACACCGAGCTTAGCAAATTGGTGTCTCCAAATCCATTATGCTTTTCAACAAGACGACGCCACATGTCATACAGCCAGAGAAACAATTCAATTGCTACATCAGTCATTTAAATATTGCGTTCTTGTTGGGACACCCTTTAAAAGTCAAATTTTAAGGTTTTTGTTTTATAATAGTTTTTTTTTTTAAATTTTCTCTCAAAAATTATTTTGAATTTCCTGTACGCAAATAGAATTTATGTATAAAGAGAATGTATGCTATCATATTAGCTGCGACTTGACCTTTAAACAATTATAATGTACATAACTGCCGGAGCTAGCATGACTTGCTGATCTATCATCCCATTCATAATGTTTTAGGTTATTTTTGCCTGAACTATTAATTCATGCGGCGTAACAAATCGGAGAGCTAGTGAGAGGCATTGTAAGATGGTAATGTAAGAGAACTACACTCTTTTGTTAACATCTGGCAAATTCGTAGGAAAAGAGCACTCATGCTTGGAAAACTCGTTGTATTAAAAAATTAAGGCAGGCATTCTGCTAATCCAGACTAGATTTTTTGATTATATTAAAGATGAGCATTAGTCAGTTCCATTAGATTCTGTTGTAGGATGACGGGTGTAAATTTACAACCGCAATTATGATTTTCCCTCTGTAGTGATTAATGCAGTTAATAAATTTTAATAAATTTTGTGTTAATATTTTGTAATTATTTTCTTATGCACAGACATGTATGAAGCTATATCAAAAAGTGGGCTAGATAATTTACGATTTCTTAAAATTATTCGAAATATTTTTTGTAATGAAATATTTTCAATTATCATTGTTAAATTATAATATTTTTTAAACTAATTATTTATCGTAGGTATTATAAAATAAAAGGTTGTCTAAACAAATTACTTTTTTCAACAATCGCTGCGATTTCATAACAATGGGTTTAAATTAATAGTAACCTAACAAATTACAACGCCATTGACGGGTAATGAATATTTTCCTTTATTATTATTTGAGACCTTTATTGGATTTTCATTAATTCAATAGCAATAGAATGGCGCAATTTGAGTGAGATTTGCAGAAGAGGGGGTTCGTACCATCAATACTATTTCTTTGTAAAATAGATTTTCGCAGAAATTATTTGGTTTTGAAATCGTAGAACTTTCATTAATTTTCCCCGTAAAATAACCATAAAAAATCTGTCGATTGTACAAAAATTAAAGTTTGTTATTGATATCGACCAGTATGCAATAATTATAGAAGAGCGCTTTGCCTTTAATCCATTTAAATATTTAACAACTCTTAACAAATTGAAATCTGTGAAGTTTTGAAATTTATCTCGAGTTAAGGAAATTTTTCAATACTTTTATTATAAAATTAAATTTTGATATTTCTGTCTAATTGTGGTTCTTTTAGACCATCTAGATTAAATTTGTCTACCCTTGTAGTCAGATCAACCTATTAAATTTTAAAATAAGATTTAGCAAAACTGCTTAACTCAAGTAAGTTGATACTTAGTGGAAGATACTCCAAAAAATTATAAACTTATTTTGGCAAATTTTTTCATTTTGATTTTGGAAAAACGATTTATGTCTTCTGAAGATTATTTATCAAACTCAAAATCTAAAATGTGAGATTTTGTATATCGATATAAGTGATTTCGTGAAAAGTATAATATATGATAAAAAAATCTAATTTTATTTCTATTTAAGTGCTTTTGCTTTTCATTTTTCCATCAAATAGTGTTTTGACAGAAGCACTTTTTTCTTTCTTCGGTCATTTTCTAAAAAATCGATTATGTTAGAACGAAATTGCACAGTGGGTACTGATTCTACATTATTGTTTATCAATACCAGCTATTAATATCCCTTTGAATATGTGCACAAAAAGTTTTGCGCGATTTCAAAAGTGTTGTTTGCTCCCCTTCAAAATTAGCGTTTTGAAAATAGATTGTTTTGTCAAAACTCCGCAGAAATGATGGAAAATAAATCTCAAATTAATCAAATCAAATACCGACAGTGCAAAACGTTGGAATGTTTCAAATATTTTATCAAAGTTTTGCAGAATTATTTCATTGTATAAGGCAATGTGTTTGCCTTATCGAATAGCGACAAAAAACCGGTTTGGAATATCTTACGAAAATTTTTCAGAATTATTTCAACGTGTTTAACTCAAAAGCAGTAAGAATAATTTTAACTTATATCATATTTATGTTGACTCGGATTTCGTGTAGACTGATTACTTGGTGATTAGTTAAAAAAATCGTATATTTTATTGCAAATATTCTTACATCAGGGTTTTTCAAACAATTGTTGTTGTGGAAAGTTGTTATACCTTACGTAAACTGCGACAAAGCGTGTCCTAAGGACATAAACAATAATGACCAAAAACATATTCCTACCTACACGAATACGAAGGTATTGCGTAACATTTCAAAAATCTTTGCTTTGAAAAATTGCTATAACTTGTGAACTACGTTGAAGTTTGGAACAGGAATTGGACATAAATAAATATGCCTCAAGTAATAATATCGAATAAAATCGACTTTGATCTAACTCCACTTAATTTTTTTTTTTTTTGTGGCAATAGATTATTTTTGCAGTTTAATTTGTCAATACAAATTCAACACAAAGTACAAATATATTACATTATATTATTAACATAGTTTGATATTTTACATATAGTATTGCAGCAATATATATATATATATATATATATATATATATATAAATAAATATAATAAATATATTTGTTTACAAGTTAAGGAAAAAGTAGGGAAACCCTTTATTTTTGTTTAAAAAAGTTTTAAAATTTTCATCTTCTATTAGAAGACTGAAAAGTGATCATCAGTACAAATTTTTTATTAAATCAATATTAGAAGATTTAAATTTTTTTCGAATCTTTGTATTATATCATTTAGAAACTCATTAACTAATTTGTATCTGAACTTAGAATACAATCGATTCGATTGAGTATCTTCTATTTAGGTTATAAAGACATTTCAAGTTTTTGTTTTGCACAATTTGAAGCTTTTTCAGGTGACAGTTCGCCAAATTTGGCATCCATATGATAAAATAGGTCGAATGGACATTTTAAAAACCAACAATTTATTTTTATAGTTTAGTTCCGATTTCCTACTTATTAATTTTTTTATTTATTTATTTACTTATTTACATCTATTGAGCATTTGCTCTTACAGATTACAAAAATAGGAAAAATTGAATAAAATAACATAACTATAGGTAACTATACTTGTAACTATATAACTATACATATTTATTAAGTAGTCAGTTGCGATAGATTACAAAAATAAATTACAAATTTAGTAAAAATCTTCAAAATGAGGTATCAGATAAAAGTCTGAGTACAGCTCGTCTAAATGAAAATCTATTGAGAGTTATATCGACAGTATTGGCCACCAAATTAAATATTTGCAAACATCGAGTAATTGGTTCATTCCTTCAATAATTAGTTCGATGGAATGGAACAGCGAACAAATGAGTTTCTCTTAAAGACCGTGTTGGTATGTGAAAAGGTAGAACGGATAGCAATTCGGGCGGATCAATGTTTGAATCTATAATATCCTTTATAAAAATGATGTCTAGAAGCTTTCTGCGGTTAGAAAGTTCCATAATTCCAAGAATATTGCAACGACTTTCGTACGGTGGCATGTTATCAGAAGAAAAGTTCTTTCGAAGGGCAAATCTTGTGAAGCGCTTTTGAATTTTCTCAATCCGATTGATACCTACTTCATAAAAAGGACTCCAAACAAAGCTTACGTACTCTAAGTGAGATCTTACCAAAGACCCAAATAAAACAGTAATAGCTTCAAAAACATTTTGGTATTTCTTTTTAAAAACCCAAGTTGTGAATTGGATTTAGAAACTATGTAATTTATATGATCTTTAAAAGTCAGTGCGCTATCAAAATATATACCCAGATCTTTTACGATGCTCATACGCGGAAATGTTTGATCGTTTTCATATACGTAGCTGTACACAATTGGTAAGTGCTTACGAGTATAAGTCGTAATATTACACTTAGAAAAATTTAAAAATAGATGGTTGCCGCGGCACTATACTGTTAGTGCTGCAATATCTTGTTGAAAGTGTACGCAGTCCTGGATAGATGTTATATTATAAAATAGTTTCAAGTCATCCGCATATAACAGGCATTGACAATACTTTAATATGTTAGGGATATCATTGACAAACAAGAGGAAAAGCAATGGGCCGAAATGGCTACCCTGTGGTATACCCGATTTCACGTAAATTGGATTAGACTCAGCTTTATGAACTTTAACAAATAAAATTCTTCCCGAGATGTAAGAATGTAACCAGCTCAATAGTGACGAGTGAAACCCCATTTTGAAAAGTTTCCTTATCAAAATTGAATGATTAATTTTGTCAAAAGCTTTTTTAAAATCAGTGTAGAGGGCATCTACCTGGTTACCTTTTTCAATGAAATCATGACAAAAGTGAATGAATAAACAAAGATTAGTGGCAGTCGATCTTCCATGGAAGAATCCATGTTGTTGCGAACAAATGGTATTTTTTAGAGTTACAAATAATCTTCGATTTATGATTTTATCCAAAAGTTTAGGAATAACAGACAATTTTACAATGGGGCGGTAGTTCCCCACCATATCCTTCCGACCAGACTTGAATACAGGGGAAATGTGAGCAATTTTCCATTCATCTAAAAATGTCCCTTCTGCCAGAGACTGGTTAAAAATTGTAGTAAGAACATGCGAAAGCGAATATGCACAATTGCGAATAAACGAAGGTGGAATAAGATCATGTCCGGGACCTTTGGTGACGTCGAGACCAGTTATTGCTTCGAATACTTCAGATAATAAAGAATAGTAATGGGTACCGTGCTCTTCCGCATTTAATAGTTTTGTCGCAAGCTTGTGTTTTAATATTAGTTTTTTGTCAAATATAACACCTAAATATTTTACTGAATCTTTCAAACTTATGTCAACTCCTTGTACAGATAAACTGATACTAGGGTTTCTTTTAGGGGATTTGTTGTACGTAGAGTTGGTTTTAATTTTCCATTTTTCGAAATATTTTTGGGATACCATAACTGCTTTTGATATATTTTTAACAATAGCATTCGATACCTTTCCGGTGGTGATTAGCGCTGAGTCGTCTGCGTAGAAAGCTACAGACTGATTTTTCAGAGTTTTAAGATCGAATGTAAATCTCGATACAAATGCGGGGATAATATCGATCTTTGTGGTACACCCGCTGATCGTTCTGTAGCGATACTGTCATTTACCTTTATCAAAAAGCGATCTGTCAGACAGAAAGCCTTGTATTATTTTTTGCAAATAAAGAGGATAGTCAAACTGATTCATTTTAAAAATGAGGCCATTGTGCCAGATAGAATTAAAAGCCTTTTCTATTTCCAGGAACACAATGAACGTGGATTCCTTGTTTTGTTTGTTTGCAGTGATGTAATTTAATACCCTTTTTAGTTGGTGTATGGTTGAGTGATCTTTTCTAAAACCAAATTGTTCTTTATTTATGACACCATTAAGTTCTGAGTAATCAAGTATTCTGATCTGTATTATTTTCTCAAATACCTTGGCGAGTCCGCATAAAATGCTTATTGATCTGTAGCTGCCTGCTTGTTTTGCGGCTTTTCTACTTTTTAAAATGGGAACTACTTTGGCTTTTTTAAATTGTTTGGGGAAGTATCCGTTACTTAGGAATCAATTAAAAATTAAAGCTTCATGAAGAATATATTCGGCATTTTCTTTAGGAATACTGGTCTAATAACATCAATACCATCAGTTTGCTTGTTATTTAAGTTATTAACAAAAAATGTTATCTCCTCATCAGACACATTGTTTGGTATGTTTTGTGAGTCTAGCCATTCAATATGTTTAATTAACTTTATTTTCCACAGACGAGGAAGAAGTATTTGTCGTTTTATGACCATTTTTTCTTCTCATATTTTTTTTTCTTTTTTTGTGTCTAAATGTCTAAATGAAATGAAATAAATGCTATATTATCAACCAATGTGTATAAAATTACCAACATAAGAAATCTTACAAAAGTGAAGTATAACGAAACAACAGTGTCTAAGAAAATATGTCAAATATGCCCTTTGTTTTTATTGAAGTAAAAAAAATTAATGTTGCATCATTCCAATTTTTTCCCCGACAATTTCTAGAAAGGATTGTCATGAGTCTTTTCCTACATAGCTGTTTTATTTGCCAGCACAATTATCAAAACTATTCAATGAATAAACTTATATGGAAAGAATTACGAATTGTTGTAAGTTTTAATCATTTACCCTATGAAATATGATATCGTTTCCATATCGAGGACCTACAAAAGAAAGATATTAATAGTTTTACACTGAAAATATATCGTGCTAAGAGTATATTTTTAGTATATCGCAATCTCCTATAACATCAGCAACACTTTTTAAAAAATTATCCAGAAATGGCGTCGTGGCGACCAATTTTGTGGATGACGCAACCGAAAAGCACTGGCAGCAACCGATTTTGATTGCTAAAAATTAATTTCGCTTAGAGCAACTTCGTCTAATAAACCATTTAGTTGTGAAAACTCGTAATTACCCTTATTTCAGAAGCAATCGCATTATTTTAGTCCCGACAGCCAAATTTGATATTGACTCGATTGTGATAGCCGAATTTTTGTTAAGATAAACAAATTAATTTTAAATGTGATTGCCCCAATCGAAATCGATTTAGTTAAACATATTTTTTAATTGATTTCAGTTTGTAGGCTGAGATAATTTTATTTACAGTTCAATTTCACCAACTGTATTTGCGGTTGCCCTGACCGAAGTACTTGGTTGCAGTCATCTATAAATTTTGCTGTGACAGCTGCAAACCAGTTTTAAATCGAAACACTTATTCTGTTTTTCAAAATAATTGTTAACTAAATCGCTGCCTTCAAAATATGCCAAAATAGCTACAGAAAAATATTCTTGAACAAAACTAAATCTTTCATAATAAGTCCGCAATCTGCTGTATTTCTAGTGAAATTGGAGTACTTTTTTTTCAAAATTTATTTACCTTCAAGCTTTTTATATCGGCCTTAACGCTGCTTTTCCAGCTTGAAATGTTGGCTTTGTTTCAAAATGTTTTATGGGCTACGTCGTTTAATACTTTCTCAACACTCCAATGCAAAATTACCCCAATGCAAAAACATGCTGAATTTACAAAGAAGCGAACGATTAAATTGATCAATTCAATGAATTAATAATTTTTGCATTAATATTTACCCAAGGATAATGAAAACTTCAATTAGACAAAATTATAACGATCCAAATCAAAATCATAAATCAAATTTTTAAAAGTAATTGCCATTTATTTCAGTACATTTTGTACATCTGTGAAACTACTTTGCAAGACGGCCTTTACGCGTTGCCTTTGTAGCCTTATTTATGGCTTCTCTAAAATATCGAGTTTTGATCCTCAAATAAACTGCACAATTCTGCCTGGACCTTTTACTTATTATAATATTTTAATGTTCAGATATCGAACTGATATAACATCAAATATTTATTTCTATGAATATTTATTGTTACCAAATCCTTTTACATGTTTGAGACAAAATTTCTTGGCCAATTGGCAAAGTAATCCCTAATGTTAGAACCACATCCGATATATCTTGATTGCACTTCAGTTGCAGGCAATAAAACTCATGGCATTTTGCAACACAATTCATTCTATGACTAAATTTCTCATTTTATTTTTGCGATTTTTCCTGCGGTAAATTCACCAAATGTCAAAGTTCCTTCATAAAGTGACAAGCACGTGTTCATTATAACCAATGAATCGAAAAAAAAACTACGTAGTTATTCCTACGTCGTCAGCGAAGGACGAAAAAAAAAACTCATGCACCAAACGACATTTCGTTCATGCTTCTCTTCTCAGATAGTAAATCCAACCATTGATCGGGAATAATACCAGCGGGCAAAAAAAGCCTCAAAAACCAAGTTCGATTTGGAAAAAGCACTACGATATTCTTATGGTGTTTGCGAAATATTTATTCCACTCGTAACGACTATGAGGACATAACATTCCATTCTATCAATGTGACCCACCGAACGCGACCGTGAGAGGACCAGGGAGAGAGAGAGAAAGAAAGGTTTCATATGCGCTATGGAGCAACATTACCGACTTCTGGCAACTATGAACAAAAGCGCAAAGAGCCATTTTAGCTTGGGTCTACCAACAACAGCAACACTGGAAGACATATTAAGGGATGAATCCATGCTGCCGCTTCTGTTGACTCTTTATGTGCACATTTAGTGGCAGCAGCAGGACCAGCAACACTGATACCAACAAACTGTTAAACTCTCCCTCACACTTACTCTCACCAGGCACACAAACACTAAAACACAGGGGTTTAGAGTATATGTATGGATATACAGACATACATACGGACACAGACAGGGCATTATCATAAAACTACCCTTACTAGGGAATTTCGTGCAAGGAACAACATCTTGCCTGGTATTTTGCCCACTGCGATAACAACAAAAACTCACAGAGCTAGTGACAGCAGGAGCAGGAGCAGGAGTAGGAGCAGGAGCATCTGCAAATGCACACACAAAAAATTTCCAATACTCATAAAAAAGGGGAAGTTTTTAAAAATCGATAAATACGCTATTGCCGTTCCCGCTATTGTTGTTGTCTGGCATAATGGCCGTGCATCTGAGTACTCACACACATACGTACATTCGCAAGGATGCACACTGTTAGAGGTCGTATATGTATATTTGGGTAAGTATGTACTTTCTTTGTCGAAGGATATTTGCAGATTCTATGGGATTGCGTTATTGTACACTCCGAAAAATGAAATCGGCACGCAAATGCTTCGCTGAAAATGTGCAATTTGATTAGGAGCCCCTCTGTGTATAATTGCGTAGCAATTCCGTAATAGCTGCCTTACTTACTGTGATGTCAGGTGGGATGATATTCGGAATAACATTGTGAAAGATAATTTCGCAGGATTTTGGAGGAGGACCTTTAAACGAAAGCAGTCGTTTACGAAAATTTGACTAGCAAAAGCTGTTCGCCTCAAAGAACTGTCAATAATACATGGTTGGAAAAAAGGAATAATTACTTTCATTGCTTTACTTTAATTCTGTAAAGTGTCAATTGCTAGCAAGTTTGAGTCTTAACTTTCAGATCCCTAGAGTAAAAGTTCAAATCTTAACTTTCAGAGCAAAAGTTCGAACGCTTGAACTCGTAATCCTGGCAATTGAGCGTTTTCAACGTTTGCCAACATCTAACATGTAAATTAGCAGACTACTGGAGCAGACTACTGCCACTACTGGAGTGCAACGACACCGAAGCTCAAACATCAGAAACCACTTCATTCGCTCACAGTGTTCACATGGCTGCGATGTCATTCAATGCCCGTCGATAAATTATTGGTCCTTACTTTTTTGCAAATGAAAGAAAACGTGCAGTTACAGTGAATTTACAGTGTTATGTGGAAGTGTCAATCAACTTTTTGTTGCCTAAATTGCAAAACTTTCCTGGCTATAATCAAAGAACATGATTCCAAACAGACGGAACAACGTCACGCTCTTCCAACACGTCGAATTTTTCTCTGGCAAATTGACATAAATTGTCCTACAAATTCTTAATTTACGCCCTACGGACTTTTTGCTATGGGGTTATCTCAAGTCCAAAGTTTATACTAATAAACTGTTCACAGTCTGAAACATTTAGAGGAAAATATACTTCACGAAATGCCACCCATCACGGAGTCTACTTGCCGAACCGTGATAAGAAATTTTTGTTGGTTGATGTAATGGAAAAAGTTCAATGAATCAAAAGCTAGATATTTTCGAGTGATACCTACTTCAGCTTCTCAAAAACCATTTTATTGTTGTAAAAACGTACTCCTTATAATAATAATATAAAAATTATTTTCTTCAAGAAAATGAATGATGGCAGAGTTAAAGTTAAAAATTATGATATTTAATTTTCCATAGTAATTTTTCGCAAAATATTTCTAAGCGATATTTTAATAAATAGGGCTGCCTGTCGAAACATTATAACGTATATAAGAATACGCTGTGTAATAAAAGTAAATCCACATATTTTATTCATCAAGTCGCATTTAAAAATTATCGTCTCTTACATACTAAATTTTTGAAATATATTGGAAAAATAATTTTTTGCTATATCTTAGTTTTACTATATCTTATATGAATAGTATATTAATTTAATAATATACTGATATATTATTTCACGTAAAAATTTTTGAAGAGATGATTATTGGCTATCAGTATTTTACGAAATGTTTTATTACGAGAGATGAGGCCTTGGTCTGTGTTTATGATACGGAAAAAACCGACTCGAATAGCCTGCCAAAGATGAAGTAAGGTCGAAAAGACCGCACAAAAGTAGGTTAAAAATCAGGGGTATGCTGATAGTTTCTTTGAAAATCGTGGTATTGTGCATTTAGCCAGGGCAAACTGTTAATACGCGAAATTATTTGGGCGTTGTGCGTCTTTAGCAGAAAGTTATTCGCAAAATGAGTTCGGTTTATGCGCCATTGGCTTGGATTGGTTCTTCGTGAGTTTTGTGCCAAAAATTTAACTAATATCTTCAATAAGACTTCTGAATATATTCAAAACGGAAAGGATACCGTTTCTTTCTTGGATACCGTTTTGGTTGAAGAAATATAACATGAACCGCGGCATACTCTGAAGGCCATACCGGAAGGTGAATATTAGTCGTACTTCGAGAATTGGGAGAAACGTTGGGATAAATGTATGGGGGCGGTCCCAAAAGTAGCCGACCTAACAAAGAAGACACAAAAAAATTGCGAAAATTTTTTTTTATTTTTCAACATAATCTGCTTTTAGCTTAAAACACATTTTCCAGCGATATACAATAGCTTCTATACACTGTTTATAGTAAGAATCGTCCAGCTCCTTAAAATATCCATCAATCGCAAACTCCATCTCTTCGTTGTTAGCAAATATTTTACCACTGAGCCATTTTTCAAGTTTGGAAATAGAAAATATTTCGAGGTCACTAAATCTTGTGAATAAGGTGCGTGATGAAACAACTCGAACTTTAATTCATTAATTTTGGCCATCGCAACAGTGGATGTGTAAACTGGAGCATTAACTTAATGAAACAACACTTTTTTTCTTTCCCTTTTTTCCATAATCTCATCACTTAAATGGTACAATAAATTAACATAATATTCGCCTTTGATGGCTTTTCCTTTCAGAAGATAATCAATAAAAATAATTTCATGCGCATCCCAGAAACCAGACGCCATTGCGTTGCTTGGAGATGAAACCGACTTCGCTTTCTTTGGACACGATTCTCAAATTCCAGTTTACTGCTTTGACCGTTTCTTCGTCTCAAGTGTGAAGTGGTGCACCCATGTCTCATCCATGGTTTCAAATCGACGCAAACCTTCGGCTTTATTGCGGTGAAACATCGCCAAACACTCTACTGAAACATCTTCACGATGTTATTTGTGCTCTATTGAAAGCAAGCGCGGCACCCATCTAGCGCGCAGCTTTCTCATCTTTAAATCTTCGGTCAATACACGATGTAAAACACTTTTTGAAATGCCTATCATTTCAGGTAACTCATGCAGCTTCAGTCGACGATCACCCAATACCATTTCTTGGATTTTTTTAATCGTGTCTGGCGTGCACACCTCAATTGGACGACCACTACGGTATTGGCCATGACAGCTCGTACGGCCTCATTTAAACTCTGCAACCCATTATTTTGCAGCCGTAAACGAAGCAGCAAACTCCCCCAAAGTATAATCTAGATCAGCTTTAATATTGGTTGGGCTGGAACCTTTCAAATGGAAAAAATTGAAATTTTTCCATGTTTACAAATTTACTGAGATTGTTTACGTTTGATGGCTAAACTGAAAACAAAACAACGCGCCGCCTAGAAACTTAAAACATATGTTTTATAAGGTTTCGACTTTTCACGAAAATAATTTTTTTTAAACTGCTGGCACCATCTATACGTCAGGTCGGCTAGTTTTTGGACCGACTCGTATAAGTGTGTTCGTGGGGAATATTTTGAAAGTAATGAAATGAATTTCGATGCATAAAAAAATGTAAAAACAAAACCATAGCTGGTATTGCTTTTGTAATATAAATAAAAAGCCCGTGATCACCCTATAAGCATTTTATCCTTCTTAGATTTTAGTTTTTATGAGATAGATATGTACAAATTTTGTATAGAATTCAAAACATATTTCAAAGGAGAAATAAAACTTCTATAGAATTTGTATGTAATAAGCCAAGTGTAAAAGACATTCACAAACTTTTCCGAACTTGTTCTAAGAAAGACACAGAAAGAGTTTAAGAGAATTTTGCGAGACTATCCATTTGGGGGATCACAAGATGCATATTCTAGTCATAACACATAGTCAAGATTTTCTGCCTAATTTTATGAAATTTTACTTATTATACTACCGATTGAAGGCTATTTTTATAAACGCTAAAAAAGTATTTACAGTATTTTTCAATAACATATAGTAATATAGCAATATATAGCAATAACTATAAGTAATCACTGACGTTTAATGTTGGTTAATAGAATTCCTTTTAATTTGCCTCTCACGGAGGGCACCGACAAACTCGATCCATAAGACCCAACCGCCTGTCTACTCCTAGCACTTCTATAGTTTTTCCTGTTAATTTTACGACAACTCGTCTGATCTGCTTCTAACCCCACACAAATACATGCGTACATACAAACGCGCACTCACGTCCTCTTACAAGCATCGCCAGATTGCGTATGGTCTTTACCGTCTTTTTTCATTCAGGACCCAATGACTTCACTTATTACACCCAATTTTGTTGAAGGCATACTCTGTTTATTGTTCTGTTGTTTCAGCCATTTGCAATATAGACGAGCATTTCATTAACCATTTGCCGGTTGTAAAACTGTTCGGCAGAAGCGCTTTTAGACGCACAGACACAAGTAAAAAGTTTCAAAAGCAAAAATATAAACATAAACACTAACAACAAAACAGACTTACGCAGTAATGACAGATGGACTAACAGACATTACTACGACGTTTGCATCTCGTACTCGTTCTTATGTATCCATAAATGCGAATAGAATGCAGACAAATTCACAGGGAAGTCCCTTGGACACCATTTAGGTGGAAATGATGTACCTGCTCTTTATACTGTTTTGTGTTTATTCCCAAAATGAAGTGTAACTACATAAAAGCTCCGATGAGCACAAGTGTTGATAAGTATATTTTTATAGCACTGAAAAGGAATTTGATCAATTATGTCTTAAAAGCCAGCAAATTGTGCCCATCGAGTCCACTGTGGTTTTCCAGATGTCCTTCATGCGACTGTGTTAAATAGTTTGCAAATTGTCAGAGACATTTCGATAATCAAATATTGATTTACATGTTTAAACGTAAGTGTTTCAGTAATTGAGATATTAGAATATCTTGGACTAAAGTTTAAAAAGCTGTTTATACGGATTAATCAAGACAAAACTGACCATATATTGAATAGTAGCTAGTAAGTAGACAAAAAGCCTGCATAGAATTTACTAGGGTGGTTAAATACTTGTTTTTTTTCACTGGTTTGCGAGTGTTTCAAATAGAGGCAACTCAAAAGATTAAGTCTTTAAGTCTAGCTTTCTCCAAAGATAACAATTGCAGAGTGCTATTTTACGATTTGAGCAACAGTGGCGCAATGGTTAGTAAATGCGCTATCGTTTGCATGATCGCAAATTCAATCCAGCATACAGCCGCCTATCATTATTTGAGCGGCAGCCAACTCGAGCAGTCCAGTAATCGACAAAATACTTCCCAAACCCTTTAATTGAGCCTAAAAATACGAGGGAGGTCCCTAAACTAGCCGACATGACGTATAGATGGTGCCAGTAGTTTGAAGAAAATTATTTTGGTAAAAAGTTGTAACCTGGTAAAACATATCTATTAAGTTTCAAGCCACCATATTGTTTAGTATTTCTATTTGAGCCATCAAAAGTAAACGGTCTCAGCGAATTTGTAAACATGGAAAGAATTTGCCACTTTATGTAATTCAATATTCCCATTTGAAGGACCTCAGTCCAACCAATATTAAAGCCGAGCTAAATTCTACTCTGAGGGAGTCTGTTCTTTTGTTTACGACTCTAAAATAGTGGGTAACAGAGTTTAAACGAGGCCGTACGAGTTACCATAATGAACACCGTAGTGGTCGACAACGCCAGACAAGATGCGTGCAAAAATATTTATTACTCTACAATGCCTTAGATTTATTTTAACCATACCTTTTGTATTTATTTTTTAATCTATTTTTTAAATATGCACGTTCCATTGCGCCATCCTGTATTTTATTATTATTATTTTAGAGTAAAACAGGAAATTTTCCTATTCTGTGACGTTCGAAATCGTCGATAATTATGTAGGACGCGTTAATTGAGTGTAAAAATATGAGGGAGGTTTGAATCGGTTAATATTGTCAGGTTGAGCTAAAACATGGCCGATCATTATTTGGAGGCTACAGCAAACAACAGACAAGACAACGGATCATTTTTTACAGCTACCAGTAATAAAATCAAATTCTAATTGACCGTTAAAAAGTTCTTCAAAAAGCTGGTCCGGTCTTCCCTTAGTCTAAAAATAAAGGAAGAAATAGTAATATCTTCCTTTTTTATTTTCTAATAATAATAATAATTTAACTTTATTTCTCACAATTCCTTTTAAGGCGTTGAGCATGCAAATGTAGCCTCAACCTCTTAACCATTTTGAAAGAGATAACATATCATTACTGACTGAACTCTTCCATTATTTAAAAATAGACAACCGAACATACCCTGACATTTGGTCATTTGCATTCCAATACTCAAGTATAGTTTGGTTGTGAATGAAACCAGTATATTCTACCCATGGTCCTCTAAAGTTTATGTTTGCATTTGTCATTTGTTTTTGGCTTAAAACAAATGACTGCAATTTTTCTCAATTATCACAGAATGGAAGAAACATTCGAATGCATATGAGTGTATCCTTTGGATTTAATGCGATGCCATATCGTTGTAATTGAGGTGTATTTATGCGAGTTACTATGCAATGCTATTTACTTACTCCCATGGATGGAGTTATGTCCGAATAAACTCAGTTGTTTGGTGAGGTCAATTTGTCAAAAAGAGTTGTTCCCTTGGTTTTTCTGCCGGGGTTTCCTAATAATTTAATTAAGTGCGGTCATTAGTTGAACTAAGAAATAATTTACAGGAAATGGATGTTAATTACTTTTTGTCGCATTTTTTTCCTCTCCATAGATTTGTCCTTACGTTGCCGTGGTTTGGCTTGTAGGGTTACCGAAAGGGAAAGAGAATCGACTACAGTAATTAGTGAATAATCAACGTACAAAATGTTATGGAACATTTTTGGGTTTAAAGTATGGGTGTAGTAGTATTCTCACTATTACTCCGGTAATGTAGGTAATATGTTAAACTAAATAATGAAATAAATGTAGGGATAAAAGTGACATTTGTGAATTCAGTGACAAAAAAGGGCGCTTGGAAGATATAAAAGAGGGCTTTTTTAGGAGGCCGGAATGCATTCCGACTGCATTTCATCATAATTTCGATGCCTTACATGGTACTTCCCCACTTGCTTTTAGTAGAAGGTCATCCAAAAAGTGAATTGATGGCCTTCTGGAGGAACTATAAATATTTGTTTAGTTTAAAAATTTATATTTGGGTAATACATTACCATTACAAAAATTGAGATGGCCTAATGCTGCCGATTTAAATTGCATTTTTCAATTTATAGATATAGGTTCGTAATATTTATTACCATGTATTTGTTTTTTAATTTATTATCCGCAGAAGTACGAATCTATGATCTCCTTCCCGATAGTCCGACAAGTTACCAACCAGATTAAATGCTCTTCTTTTTGGCTGATAACGGAAATGGACACAAGATATCTATAATTTACTTATGTCCACAAAGGAGGCCGTCTAGAATGCGTTGTCAGAGATGGGTGAAGAAACGATTGATACTTGATTGATTTTTTCATATTCACGCCTTTTTAGAGAGAGGAGAGATGAGAATGAGGTTCAGAATGAGTATTAGTATAAATTTCTTGTAGAAAGGGTCATACTGAAATGAGCATCAGAATTTAAAGAAAGCATATTAGAAGGCCTACCTTGCGAAAGTATTCGATGTTTCCTCGCTGTTGCAATTTAAAATAATGTGATTGCATTTCGATAATTTTTGTATGAATGTAAATATGCCACGTTGTAGTACGTAATATCAAGAACCTTTGCAAAAGCTCAGTATAGTTTCGTTTTTGATTTTGAAATTGTATTTAAAAGCTGACGTGGTTATTTTGATCATCGCCTCATGCTTCGATGCGTTTATCAGTGTAGATATTTCATACTGGAAAATGACATTAATTGAAACGACTTGCTCTTCAACCATCGCACAGTAACCAAATTCGTCTAGAATTTATTTGTACCTCAAGCAGTTGAGTTAAAACGGGCAAAGTTTTGTCTCAATCGAATGAATGATATATTCATGCAATTACGATTCGAAATACGATATTTATTTATAAACCGTAAATGACTGCTAGCAGAATGTTGCAGACTATTTTCACAAGTTGAATGAAACGAGTGTAAAACATTCCAGAAATTATAATTTATTACCCTTTACTAATTTACTAATTTTGCAAGGCGATGAGACCAATATTAAAGAGACGATAAGCATTAAATATGACTTGATGAAAAAAATGTTATAGACTCAGTTTCAATATGCACCCTGCAACATAAAGGGTGTTCTTATAAATATTATAATATTTGGTATTCAGCTCCAGTTCATAAAATATTGCTTAAAAAAATTTTATGCTCATTATTACTTTTCTTCAAAAAACTAGTTCTTATAACTTAAGAATTTCAAATATATTTATGTTAATTATATAAATAGTTTCTACATATTCAACTTATTAACTTATGAACTCTTAATTAATTTAGAATACTGTTACAAATCTGTATGAATTCAAAATTTTTCGAACCATTCGACACCTGCGAGGGCGGTCCCAAAACTAGCCAACGTGACGTATAGATGATGGTGGCAGTAGTTTGAAAAAAAAAACTATTTTGATGAAAAGTGTCAAGCTTGTAAAACATATGTTTTATGTTTTAAGACGCCACGTTGTTTAGTATTTTTATTACAGCAATCAAAAGTAAACGATCTCAGCGAATTTGTAAGCATAAAAAAAATTCATTTACGGCTTTAAAATATTGGGTAGCGGAGTTTAAACTATGCCGAACGTGGTGATAAAACGAATACTGTAGACACGGATAAGATAATCCATAAAAGGGTATTGGATGATGAGCTAGCTGAATTGATAGACATTTCAAAAAGTGATACCCATCATATATTGACCGAAGATTTGAAGATAGGAAAGGTGTGCGCAAGATGGGTGCCGCGGTAGCTTTCAGTAGATCAGAAACATCATCCCGAAGATATCTCAGTAGAATGTTTGGTGAAGTTTCCCCGCAATAAAGCCGAATTTTCGCATCGATTTATAACCATGGATGAGACATGGGTCCATCATTTCACCCCTGATACAAAGGAACAGCCAAAGCATTGGACTGGAATGGAAGAATTTTGTCCATCTGCAGGTTATCGACAACAACGGCAAATGTTACGTTAATTTATTGCATCTTTTAGGTGATGAAATTATGGAAAAATAGCCACATTTGCGAAAAAGAAAGTGTTGTTTCATCAAGTCAATGCTCTAGTTTACACATCCACTATTTCGATGGCCAAAATTAATGAATTAAAGTTCGAATTGCTTCACCACGCACCTTATTCGCCAGATTTAGTTTCCTCGAACTATTTTCTATTTCCAAACTTGGAAAAATGTAGGTGGAGTCTGGGATTAATGGTTATTTTCAGGTGTTTGACAGTCTTATTATAAACAGGAAATAAAAGGTGATTTTTTAATCGTAGTTTTTATAAAAATCAAATAAAACACTCAAATTCGCATCATGTACAAAAATCTTTTATTGGGATCGATAAATTCGCCTTTGCTATTTAATTTTTAAAGATAATTTCATGTAAATGTTGTCTGAGGCTCCGTCTCAAAATGTCCATTCGGAAGGTCCAATTTTTCGTCACTTTTTCGAGCATTTAGGCCTGTATTTCACGAATAACGCGTATTATGTTATCCTGTAAGGCTTTAATAGTGTTCGGCTTGTCCACATAGACTAACGACTTGACCTAACCCCACAAGAAATAATCAAGAGTTCAATCGCAAGATCTTGGGGCCAACTCACCGGGCAAAATGGAGAGATAAGCTGCTCACTAAATTCATTCCTCAACATATCTATTATTTCACGAGCAGTGTGGCATGTTGCACCGTCCTGATGAAACCACATATCAACCAAATTCAACTCAGCCAATTGGGGCAAAAAAAATTCCTTGAGGTTGAGTAAGACATGCCCGCCCAATCTCTGAGAACGGCGACGAATTGACATTTCAGGATCGTCATTAACACTGGTCGCTACGGCTGTAATATTTTCTTCGGTACGCACTCTACGCATGCGAGTCGATGGTTTTACATCCAATACGGTAAATTTTGTGCGAAATTTGGAGATAACAGCACGAATTGTTGATTCAGCAGGTCGATTATGACGACCATAAAATGGTCGTATCAAATAAATGGTCGTAAATTTCAACGATTTGCAATCGTTGCTTGTTTGTTAGTCTTTCCATGATGAAATGGAAGAGTATACTGCACACGTTTCATTTTGGCAGATGACGTTTGGACGCCATTATTAACCAGTGCTGCCAACCTGAAAAACTTAAATCTTAAAAAATCACCCTATATAAGCTAATGAATATCGCTGGAAAAAATGTATCGAGCTAAAAGAAGATTATGTTGAAAAATAAAGAAAAATGTTCGCAACTTTTTTGTGCATTCTTCGTTAGGTCGGTTAGTTTCGGGGATCGCCCTTGTATTGGCGGTAAGTCAACATTTTACTGTTATACTTTGATTCCATCAGATTTTAGTTGAATGACCAAATATTGTTAATGTTATTGTGAGTTTCATGAAAACTACTTCCATTTGAATGAAGAACGATGACAATCAGAAAACTATTATTGATTGAAGCGATAAAAAAGTAACTCCCTGAGAAGTACTTAATTCTTGTTCTCTTTCTAGCTAATTATCAGAATATAATCCTCTCCGGAAAAAATTAATCAGGTTATAGCCCAAAGACTAAATATTATAATTTTGAACAAAATTCTTAGAAAAGCAAATGTGCAAATGCCTTGTTTCTTGTTAATAAAAAATTGTATATTCACCACTAAATCACCAGAACCCTTTATTCTCATCTCCTGTGTATTCCAGCTCATTGTTTAATTAAACACAAGTTTCATTTTAAATTTAATAATATTTCTTTTTTTAGCTATATTGAAGCAAACCACGTAATACCCATGCACCTGTTTGGGTTTCGCAAGGGTCATGGAACGATAGAACAAGTACACTGTATAGTGATCCAGATCAGAAAAACATTCGAAGATCAGAAATATTGATTAGCTCTCTTTATAGACATCTCCCAAGCCTTTGATAAAGTGTGGTATGAAGGCCTTATTCACAAAATAGTCTCTTTTTTACCTACAAATACCCACAAGCTCCTGGAGAGCTATCTAAAGGATCGATTTTTTGTAGCAAAATCGAAGGACTCTGTTTCAACTCAAAGAAAAGTTTCAGCAGGAGTTCCGCAGGGCAGTATACTAGGCCCTATACTATATACCATCTACACCTCTGACATGCCTGTTCATTCCCTAATTCAAACCTCAACTTTCGCTGATGACACTGCATTCATGAGCATTAGCACTTGCCCATTAATGGCTTCTAGACAACTGCAGTCTCATATACATACATTAGAATCTTGGCTCGAAAAGTGGAAGATAAAAGTAAATGCCACTAAGAGTGTACAGGTTACATTCTCTCTTAGACAGAACAATTGCCCAGCCCTCACTATTCACGGTAGTACCATACCCGTTCATAACCATGTGAAATATTTGGGTATTTACCTTGACCGATGTCTCACCTGGAAAAATCACATTGACTCAAAAATCATACAATTGAAATTAAAAATGGGTCAACTCCACTGGCTTATTGGCTCCCAGTCTACACTCAGTTTGGAAAATAAAATCATCATCTACAAAACCATATTGAAGCTAATATGGACATGTGTACGGCATCCAGTTGTGGGGCATCGGCTTCTAACATAAATAAATTACAGAGAAGACAATCAAGAATACTGCGCCAAATTTGTGGTGCCACATGGTATATTAGGAATGATAACATATACAAGGATTTAAACATTCCTTATATTTCCGAGGAAATAAGAAAATTAAGCAGGTCATATATATCGAAGTTGTCCTCTCACTCAAACCCACTCGCTCAAAACCTTCAACATTTTCCCGGTCATACACGGCTAAGAAGAAAGGACACGCTAGACTTGGTCCGGTGATAAAAAGTTCGGCTCACCAAAAATAAGATCCGGCAATGGCAGGACACTTTAGTTTAAGATAGGATTAAGATTTGAATACTTATTGTAAATTTCAAAAGAAAGATTCAATAAAGAAAATGAATGGAGAAAAAAAATTATCAGAAAATAATCCCCCCCGGAATAATGAACCAGTGACTGAATATTATAATTTTGAACAAAATTCTTAGAGAAATGAATGCGCTTTCAGATTCACCTGGTTTCTTGTAAATAGAAAATTGTATATTCACCACTAAACCACCAGAACGCGTTATTCCCATCTCCCGTGTATTCCAGCCCGTTGCTTAATTAAACACAAGCTTCATTTTAAATTTAATAATATTTTTTTTTTTTTTTTTGCATTTTTGGTTTTCTTTCTTGTTTGCAAACAAAATTCAAACCCTTAAAGAAACGTCTTAGAGAACTTACATATTTACGAGTATGCGTAAAAACATATACATACATACATATTCTACATACATATAACGTCGTAGACTGAATAAAAAAAAATTAAGTGGATTACATTTAATTCAATTAATGCACTAAAAAACCGAATTAAATTTGCCGAAAAGAAAGTGAGAAAAAACGCAATACATTCTAAATAACACATAAAGAGACTTAAGTTGTTTTCATTGTGCCAAAAAATAAACAGATAATGCGAAAAAGCTTATGGCGGCAAACACAACAGAACGCCAAAACGCGAGGGGGAGTGTTAATGAAGAACTACACTAACAAAAGTACATACTCATGCATGCTCATGTCGTTGTATGTGTATATGCATGGACGAGTAGAGTGAGTGGAATTTAAGCCGGCCGTTTTGATTTAACTTAACTAACTTAGTGTCTGCCGATATCGTTGCCTTTATGCCGGAGCAGTTAGGTGGATACGCTTATATACATACTTATGTACTATGCAATCCGTTGTCCGTCAGTCAGTCCGTCAGTCAATCAGCCAGTCGTAGTAATCAATTTAAATTAATATGCCACCGGCACCGGAATGACGGGCTGGAAGAGATGTAGCCGGGCATCGGCATGGCCCAATTTGTTGGTGGCATTGCAGTAATAATCACCATAGTCCAGTTCATTGATGCTGGTGATACGCAAAACGGAAGTGGTCGTTTCGTGCGATGACGCCGTATTCGAAATCTCATAATTCGAATTTGTCTGCAATTTTGCGCCGTTGCGATACCAGAAGACAGCGGGTGCAGGATAAGCCTGTACAGTACACTCCATTTTGGCGGCATGACTTAGCATTTGAGCAATTTTCGGTCTTTTCACTGAGATCTGTGGGCGGAATTCCACTTCAACGTTAATGAGACGACGATCGGGTCTGCCCACACCATTGTCTGCAATGCAGTAGTAACTGCCGCGGTCCAAACGATGAGATTGTTTGATGCGCAACGTTTGTCCATCGAGGCTGTGACCGCCGGCTGGCATTATGGCTTTATTCTCACGCTCCCAAGAAATGGTGGGTTGGGGGAAACCATTGGCATAGCAGTTAATCTCTAGATTTTGTCCCTCCGTCACTCGACCCGATTTGGGAGTGCGTTCTTCTGATATAATGGCCGGATGTTTAATGGCCAAATTAAGTTTCTTGGTTATTTTATCGGTGGCTGTCAGAATCACCTGGCATTCATAGATGCCCATGTCGGTGGCTTCAACTTTGGTGATCTTAAATGTGTAGGTGGCAGTATTGCTTTTGTCATCCGTAATCTCCGCAATGGAATAACGAGGATCACTTAAACTGAGTATGTTGCGCATGGAAAGAACAACCGAGCCAATTTCACTGGTGCGCTTTGCCCAACTAACCGACATTCTACCCACATTTTCCACCGTACAATTAAATTCCACATCTTCCCCTACACTGGTCACCAGATCCTCGGTTATATCACTAATCACAGGAGTAGCAGGAGCGGCCGTCGCCGTTGGTATTCCAAGATGAAAGACGAGACACAAACATACAACAGTACCGAATGCATGCAAATATGTATGCACCATATTGACTTTGCTCGATTAGATTACGGGTTCCGCTTGAAATGTGTTCCCTAACGCTTACGAATCTTGACTGATGTGAGTCTTTGTGCGGGCTTAATACAAGAAGTTGTTTATCTTTGTTTTTTTTTTTGTTGTGGAAGTGATCTTTGGGTCGGTCGTTGAATTGTTTGGGATATTTTCTCTCCGGCTTCTAGACGGATACTATTCTCTTGTTATCAGAATTCACTTTCGTTTTCCGCCGTTCGCTGCTTGCTTGTGCATGTGGTCGTGGGGTTCTTTACAGAGAACCGTTTATCATCTCTTTCTATATGCGGGCTGGGGCGGACATATCACAATCATTTTTTCAATTTCATCGTAGTCCAAAGAATTTCTTTTATAAATTTGTTTTGATTGCAGTTCCTGTTATCTGTTCTCTCTGAAGTAAATTGTAAATTGTTTAAATTGATTTGTTGTTGCTTTCAATTCACAGACGAGGACTTTATCGTTGACAAATTTACTATTGCCGCTGCTACAAATTGTGCTTGCTGCAGATATTACTGTTAACTTAATAAATAGTTGGGAAAACTTCAACGGTTCTTTAAATAGCCTGTCCCAATGAGAGTTCACTTTTCAGTGATTTTAGCAAATGTTGCACGTTCATCACTTACTATGCAAGTGAAATGAAAATTCGCTTTTCACCTCAGTTTATATGTGAATATCGATTTTCTACTTAACTTCCTTTCGTACACCTTTGACCTTTCTCCCAAACAACAACATGCAGCGATAGTAAAATCGCTGAGAAAAGGAAAATAATCATTAGAAAATTCGTGGAACACGAAGGCAGAAGTAACGTCCTTTCCCTTCTTTTATACAAATTGTTTTTGATTTATGACCGTGATTGTGTTTGCCGCTTGCCTTTGTACTGGCGTGTTAGCTCGAATGTGTTCGAGTGTAGAATGGAGGCAGTTTAGGTAAACGTGTGTAATATCGTCGTTGTATTGTTGTCTGGCCAGAACTTTACGAGGAAAATCCATGGTCATCTAGATGAAGATGGTTTTGCATGCTGTTTTCCGATTTGTAAAACCAGTTGGAACATTTTGACATAAATTACCCAGAGCAGGCAAATGTTTGCTTTTGACCAGCAGCGATACGTTCACACATACGATGACCTCAAAAAGACTGTGTCGACCATATGTGGTGATATTAAAAACGAAACAAATTTCCATTATATTCCATCGTTTGAATATTGGGAATTCTAAAATTGTATACTCATACACTTTAGAACGGATCATTAATTTTAAAAAAAGTAAAGCCGAAAGTCCATGCTAAACTTGTTACCAGCCGATTAATGTTGAGAGGATTGTTAAAAAATTACAATTTTCCAATGCCCGGATTAACCGACAAACAGATATCATATTAAATTAAATAAAAATTAATTTGCTTTAGTCGAGAAAATCAGTATTATGTACGATTTTGAAAAGTACAAATCCGGTTGTTATAAGACTTATTACAAAAGATTTATAGAAGTGGGCTTAGAACTTCAGAAAAATATGTTTTAAAGAAACCTCTTAACTCCATGGTAAAATCAAGTGAGTTCAAAAACTGGACCTGCTCCTGAGCTCCCGCGCTCCTGTTATTTATTTTAATATCACAACTCACAATTCCTCCAGACTACGTTTTCGCTTAGATGTCAGGGCGTTTTGAATAAACTTCTCGATTGGCGCAATTGTTTAGAAGCTTTGACATTTTGAATAAGCTGCTATGGGGGTTCTGCTCTTGGGGTTCTGTGCCCCTGTTATTACATTACGCTCTCGCTTGAGTGTCAGAGCATTTTGAAGAGGTTCCTCGAATTGGCACAATCGTCTAGAAGCTATTGCAACGCTTTGAATAACGCGCTATGAATAAACAAACCTGCTCTTAAGGTTCTGTGCCCCTGTTATTTACTTAGTATCGCTACTCCTAATTCCACCGCATTACGCTTCCTCTCAGGAATCAGAAGGTTTAAATGTAGTTCCTCAAATTGGCGCATTCGTTAACAAGCTGTAACAGCCAAAAAACAGATCTACTCTAGGGTTCTGTGCCCCTTTTATTTAGTTTAGTATTGCAGCTCGGAACGCTGCAACATTACGCTTCCGTTCAGGTGTCAGAACGTTTCGGAGAAACTCCTCGGATTGGCGCATTTCCTTAGAAGCTATTACAGCGTATTCAACAAGTGGTTTGGAAAAAATAAATTTGCATTTCTGTGCCCCTATTATTTAACTTAGTGTCGCTACTCACAATGCTGCCACATTACGCTGTCGCTTGGAAGTCAATCATTTCGAAGAAATTTCTCGATTGGCGCAATGACAGCGTTTTGAATAAACAGTTATGAAAAAATAAACCTGCTCTTGGGATTCTGTGTCCCTGTTATTTAGTTTAGTATTACAACTCACAATGCCGCCAGATTATGCTTCCGCTTACGTGTCAGAGCGTTTTGAAGAAGCTCCTCGAATTGGCGCAATCGTTTAGAAGCTATGACAGCGTTTTCAACAAGCGGTTATGAAATAATAGATATGCTCTTGGGATTCTGTGCCCCAGTTTTATGATTGCTTGTCTCAAAATTGTTTGAATACGCGCCAAAGCTGGACATCAGCAAACATAAGATACGCCAGCCATATTTTAAGGATTTTCTCCACCACGGAAGGCCACTTGTCGAAAACGTCAATAGAATAATTAAAATCGTCAAGTCCGACTGTTGTGTAAGTATTGTTGCGATTGCTTAGGAGCTATGTATTGCTAACAAACCATTTGGAATCATTTAAATAAGACAGGAAACAAACAAACTCGATGTATGGGTGCTACCCAAGTTAATGGAATTTCCATCTGAAAATCAGTGCTGAATCGCAACAAAACCACTCGTTTCTGAAGCTGATATTGACTGGTAATGAAAAATGGGGACAAACGGTGATCAAGCCAGGTTTGGCGGTTAGAAACTTTGTTTGTTTGGTGGGATTGATAGGAAATAAGCTGCTGCCGTACATCTTAGTACTCGATACTGACCTGTACTGTCAACAGTTGGGCTGTATGAAGCAAACAATCGTCTAGAAGCGGTCAGCTCTGGCCGATAAGAGATGAGTTATATTCAACCAGAGTAACGCCAAGCAGCGCTTATCGATAGGGACTTGCCAAAAGCTCAGGAAGCTCGGTTATGTGCTTCTTATGCACCCATCTTAAAATCCGGACCTGGCACCAAGTGATAGCCACAAGTTCCTGTCTATAACGCTTCAAGAGGAATTTAAAGAAAATCTCTTGTTCAAGCTTTTTGCTAACAGGTACGACGATTTCTATGACAACAAGTAATCGAACAAAATGCGGCACATTTAATGTAAATGGAATCATTGTAAATACGATGAATAAAGTCTTCATTGTCATGCAAAAATAATGAATTTCTCTCTACAGTACCTTATATGAACTATAGTCACGTATTGCTACTAATTAATGAATAGCTAATAGAATTGTTGAAAAAAAAAACACTGAAAATTTTCCATTATTCCATTATTTCCCTTGTATGGGCAAGTATTTCCCTATTGAAACAATTCCGCCTATTTGTGCCACCTGGGGTCCATAGTGTAGAGAATGGTGTGTCCGTCAACCGGCAGATGTCACATGTAATAGTATTAAACCCGTTTTATCCAATGAAAATGTACACTCTTTAGAAATTTTTAATAATAACACAGTAGCAACTCCTTAAATAGTGTGTGAGTTGGGACAGAGTTTCCCATTACGTCTACAATACTATCGTGCACTGCTTTCTATTACCATTTAAAATCGTTGAAATATTCTGAAAAATGCCCTGCGTTTTAGTCATTGGTTCCGTTCTAGTATGAATAAATTTGTTCCTGCTGCGTCGATTTTGTCCAATTTCCAATTTAATCTGTCTATAAGATTCAACAAATAAACGGACTGACGTTCTGATATGTTTAAATCGCTATAGAGTTTTTTACGTCAATCAAGAGAATATCTCTTTATGGTTCTTATGTGGATATTTCTAGTTGCTGCAAACGGAATAACAAAGCAAGTGTATCCTTTATTCTAAGATGGTGCATATAAAACAAAACAGAAATTCGTGGTACCGTGTAATCTATCACCGATTACAAATGCAAATAGATTTTAAAATCATCGTGTTTGGATGACCTGGTTTTCCGATTACTTTAGCCATTTGTGTTCGACAGTGGCACGACTATCGTTCGCATAATCGTAGGTTGAACTACGCATAAATGCTTCTCAAACTGTGATGTTCGGAATGGTCCCGTTGGGTAAGTATAAAATTAGAGTGCGTGTAAGCATACTGAAAGTAAAAAGCTCTCCCATATCTCACTTATGAGAAGCAAGGGAATTTGTTGTTAGTTATTTGTAAACATCAATGTATTCACAGAAATTTCAGACAAAATTTTCCTTTGACAGAATTTTTCAACCCGATAATGTCCTAATCATTTCTCCGATGGCCTATGCTTTTCGAAAGAATTTTATAAAAACAATATCTCGCCTTAAAATAAAATTAATTGTAACTCTTATAGGAGAATTTTGATGTTATGAATTGCATTCATACATTTCATTTCATTTCCACTTTAAGGCTTGCTCTAAGTAGCGCTCCTTTGCTCTCATCCTCTTAAACAAATCTAATCCTTTATTTTTGCCACAATACGTTTATTAACAAATCCTAAAATCTTTTGAAATTTATTGTAAATTGTCTGCTGAATCCACAATGAAAGAAAGCGGCAACGTTTACGTTTTTATTTGTTTTCTTAAATGTTGTTTAGCACACTTAATTGTCTTTAAGATGATTATGCTGGTAACTGTGACGGTGGTGATGGCAGCGTTGAGCATGATGATGATGATGATGATGATCATCGTATATTTGACTTTTAGATTTGGATTATGTGTGGATTTTGTGTGGCATGCTAACTGCTGGGGCAAACTAAAAGTCATTCTTCACAAACACACTTACACATGAGGGCATATATGCACATACGTATATGTACATATATGCTTATACAAACATAGCCAGTTGAACACATGCAATATAAACTTAACATAATAATAAGAAATCTTTTAATAGAAATCTCCTTAAATACACTCACATAGACGCACTCTACGTCGCTCGTACTCTCAAACATTGGGCCAAGCATATGCACATACATTACGTGCAAATATAAATGTAGTATTTGGAGGACGTTTATGAAGGGTATACACGAACACACACACATACACACACGGAGCAAGCAACCCCGTACTGTTCACACGCACACACGCGTACTCAATAACACGCACACTTATAAACTGTACGAAGTACAAATAGACAATAACACCAAAGTCACTAACAGAAACAGGATTCAAGTAATAAATTACAAAATTTGACATTTTCTGTTTCAGATCCGCTTTTAGTTGTGAGAGCCGCTGCTGCGTTCCCATGGCCATGGGCTCTATTGTGCTCATCACATGAAAGTCAGCAACAACAATAGCAGTAAGATGGGCAACATCAGTATCAGGAGCAATATCAGACAGTGGTTCAGAACAAACAAATTGGGTACTTCTTTTTCGGCAGTTGCGCACGATCATTGTATTTTATCTACGTTGGCTGGGTCATGTTGTGCGGATGGAGTCAAATGCTCCGGCACGGAGTTTTCGACAACGAACTCAATGGACGGCGCAGAAGAGGGCGACCAAAATTCCGTTGGAAGGACCAGGCTTTTGAAATACTATCGAAAATTGGTGTGACGAATTAGAGGAAAAGCGCAGAAGATCGAAGCGCTTAAAATTATTTTCTACGGGCGGCGATTAACAGATAAGGATGTCTATTCCAGTCGCCATCGAAGAAGAAGAAGAATTGGATTGGTTTTCTTATCATTTAAATTATAACGCCGAAAGAAAATGATTTAAGAAATGCCAATATCGCTCTTTACTAATCTTTTACGTCGAGATGTACTGTTTGAAAAAACAAGCAATTTAAATTAGAGGCCCTCACGAAAGTTCAGATAAGTTTCGTTTCAATTTTGATTTTTTGATTTTATTTAAATGTTTAATTTTGATTCATATTTGGAATGCACTTTAATTTATACCCGGACGTATAATAATGCCGTCAACTAGTCTTTCTTTGAACGGCTTAAATTGATGACAAACACTTTGAGTAGTCAAACAATCAACAGATTTAGTAAAAATAGACGCAAGTGTAAGCTTACCGGGAGAAGCTGTCCCATATCTCATTCATAACATGCAAGGGAACTTCCTAAGAAACGACTGTTGTCTTCTATGTGAGGACTAAAACTTCCAATAGATGTCTTTTCCACCCAGTTGTAAAATTATTCTTACCCCAATATATCAAATTTTGTTTCGTTTGATTAATAGCTGAAGCCATATGCTTCAAGGTTTCTCAATCTTTGGCATCCGAACTATAAGTTGTATTACTTTATCGTAATAATGTACATTTACGATTAATCGACTATTCGTGCCAAATTATTTATCTTATGTTATTATTCAAATTATCGATAATCGGAAAAGTTAAATTTTAAAAACGGTTATTTTGAATATGCTGCAAATATGGGGAGACCACTTTTATAATTTGCTAGTTCCAGAATCTCGACCGACCGTGGCGCGATGGTTAATACACGCGACTATCGTTAACCTAACCACGGGTTCAATCCCACATACAACCATCTAGTATTATTTGAGCGACCCCCACCTCGAAGTAATCGACAAGTTTGGTAAATGCAGCTCAAACTATGACGTTCAGAATCGTCGTTAACCTGTAGGCTCCGTTGAGTGCGTTTAAAAATGGAATGCACATTCACTGAATGTGAGAAGCTGTTCCGGAAATTTGATTTTTTTTTTTCAGTTCCAAAAGGACAAATAACACCAATTATCGGAATAGCTGTGTTGGAACATATGAACAACAACTCAGCCAGTTGAATTATTTCAGGCCGGTGGCAATGACTTCAACGGCTTCTAAACACGATTTCATGAATGCAAACGCTCTAATTCCATTTGAATTGATAGGAATTTGAGTGTACTCTGTCGTGCGTTCAAAAAAGGCGATCCGAGTGGGTGTAAAAATTTTCTCCTGTCGAGTGTGATATGTGAAAGACTAAAAACGATTCTAGCTGACCTGATTAGACCTCATCAGTGGGGCTTTAGACTTGGTAAATCAACAACTGACCAGATATTCGCACTACCGCAAATTCTGGAGAAGACGCAAGAAAAACAGAATTTTAGCGAATAACGCTGGCTTCGACAGTCCGGTGCGGCCAAGCCCGAGTCTGGAATTCCCGCGAAGCTTATACACTTTTTTTGTAGAATGACACTGAATGACACGAAGTGAAAATAGGCAAATACCTTGGCAAGCCTTTTTACACCAAACGAGGATTTAGACAGGGCGGATCTCTTCAACACACTGTTGGAGTTGATTATAGGGAATGCTGCAACTAACACGCCTGGTACCATCTTTAACAAGCCATATGTTACTCGCGTATGCAGACATTGTTGGCAGAAAACTTTAAGATGTTAGTACAGCCTTCTTAAGCATAAAAAAGGAGTCAGCGAAAACGAACCTGGCGGTAAACGAGGACAAAACAAATCTATTTGTTTTAATGAATAAAGAGTTTGCTTGCTTGTGTAAAAGTTGAAAAAAAAACGCCATATGTTACCCGCGTATGCAGACGATATAGGCATTATTAACAAAAAACTGCGAGATGTTACTGCAGTCTTCTCAAGCATTAAGAAGGAGTCAGAAAAAGTGGGTCTGATGATAAAAGAGAACGAAACAAAGTAATTTGTTTCAACGAATGCTGCGTAAACGTGGACAACTATAATTTTAGAGTTATGGATGGATTCTTCTACCTCGATTCCGCTATACCTATAAACAAAACGAATGATGTCAGCATGAATACCTAAGGCAGAGAGTATTGCTTGCTAACAGATGTTACTATTGGATAAGCAAACCCTCTCCTGACGAACGAAAATCCACCTGTACCAGACATTGGTTTTACCAGACTTGTCGTGTGGTTTAGCATCCTGCATTATGCTAGGAGTTTTCAAGAGAGGAAAATATTCCGAAAAATATATGCAGAGCATATGTGTCGCATGAACAATGCACTATGTGAGCTGTGTACCGACATTGACATGATCAAGCGGCTCAATATGCAGCGATTACGTTGACTGAATCATGTTGTACGGATGTATCAAATTTTCCAATACGAAAAGTTTTCGACAGCGGACTCAATGGACGGCGCAGAAAAGGGCTTTAAATAAGGCCAGGTATATGGTAACCAACGACTTTTTTTGCTTCCTGACACTATAAAAAGCGTATTCAATGCACTTTTCATAAACACTTTTTGTAGAAACTTTATATATACAAAAAGAGTGTTCGTAGAAACTTTTTACAGAGAAAAGTGAATCTATAGGAACATCTTATGCTGAAATGTATATGCATTCAGAAATGCAATGTGTGCATATAGAAAAATATTTTCATTAACATTTTCCATATAGAATTGTCTTCATATTGAACTTTTCATATAGGAATGTTATATATTTCATACGCAAATATAATTTCGAAATATTGCATGAAGTAAAAATAAATTCCCTTGCATCCTATGAATGATGATTTTTAGACTCACTTAAGGGGAGCTACGGTTTAACGACGATTTCGAACGTCACCATTTGAGAAGCTCTTACCCAACTTGTCGATTACTCGATTCTTCGAAGTGTTCGCCAGACCGCCCTTGAAATAATGATAGATGGATATAGGCAGAGTTGAACCCACTATCACGCGAACGATAGTCGCATGTACAAAATATCAAGCCACGGTCGGTCAGATTACATTATATAGAATGCAATTATTTAATTACTAGAAGAATATAGGGATGTAGTTACAATTTTTGAAATTCAGCAGAAAATATTACCAGAATAATAAAAAAATATGCTGTATTTGAAAATTTCTGAAAATAAGTAAATATGTATAAATTTTCGAAACATAAATCGAAACAAATGAAAATGTGTGGTATATAATTATCCCTTTCCAAAAAAAATTTAAATATGTATATAACTAAGTTCTAAAATTAGTTTGCAAAAATTTAATTTTTTTTATTTTTGCGTATTTTGCGTCACAAATATTATAAGCTTCCTATCTTATGTGCAAAACAATTAATAATCTTTATATTTACGCAGTATTATCAATTGTTTTAATTCAAATCTTTTCTTAGAAGTAATATCAAAACCGTGGCACAATAAATAGTGCGCCCGGCTATTGCTCACATGATCACGGGTTCTATCCCGCATACATCCATCTATTATTATTTAAGCGGCAGTCACATCGATGTGTCTGATGAACATTTTAATTAGTCGAGTCATTGACAAATCTGGTAAAGAATTCTTAAACTATGACTCGGAGTCATCGTTAAACTGTAAGTGTCGTTGAGTGAGCCCAAAAATTGAATGCGTGTGAGCTGAATGTGAGAAGCACTCCTATTTCTCTTTCATATTTTTAATACCAAAGCTATTTCTGTTTAAATATAATTAAACGTATTTGTACCTAAATTCAACCACCGCTAGTTTAAATTTGAAACCTTCTAAACCACTGTCGGATCAGCAGCAGTCGCTGCTAAAGTATCAAAAACATCCACATGGACTAGATGGCTGAATATCCATTCGAACACAAAACGACCCGTCACAACAATGAAGATGCAACGATGGACCAGAGTGCAGCTTTCCATTGCAAAGACCACGACACAGAGTGAGCGATAGTTCAGGGTATGTCAGTGTGTCGGTACGGGACACCCATCCACATTTACAACAAAGTGATGCGTTGAAAGGACACAAGTACGAAAGGACGCATGCTGAGGTCGTTGCTGACTATAGATGGTCCAAACTCTGCGAATACAATGGCCAGCAGGACGGCTAGATGACTGGTTCTGTGGCCATTTGGTCATTTGGCTGGCTGAACGTTCAGTCGGTTGTTCTGCGAATTGGTTGCATGACTGCATTTAGTATCAGTTTGGCATTTACTGCCACTGATGCCACTGCCAGCCGCATCTACTGATACTGGTTGTATGTGAGTACCATAGACTGCATAGAGCTGAACTAGGATGTATTATTTGTACGAATGGAAACATCTAGCAGCGTTTTCTACGTTCATTTTCATTTCACACACATTTGCTGATGCTGTTGGAGTTTTCATTATAAAACCAAATGAATAGAATGAATTTTTATGTATGGCCATTTTATACGATTGCTCGGTAAGACAGGCGGGACAACTGAAGGAAGTATGGACGGACGGAAGAACGAACTGAACTACAAACGGTTGAATCGACATTGGATTTATGTAGATACATACTTAATATATGTATACATATTTATATGTACACATGTGGCTATTTGTATGTATTTGCACATCCATACTTAGTTGTTCATATTTAACATTTAATTTATTATTTTTGTACAAAAAATTCGACATCGTTGTGGATACACGAAAAGGGTTAAGGTATGAGAGAATGATCAGTTTTCCTGATAGGGCTCTGTTTTCATAGCAAAATGTGAAATGATAAATTAAATCATTATATGATTCAATTAGTACATTCTCGCAGTTCGCCCGAGGATTCAATATGACTTCCGGGTGTAATTCAGAAAATATGACGAAAGCATTTCGACATTATAATTTAATAGAATTAGAAAGCACCGGTAAGCACCATGGCAGTGCAAAATCCGGGAGTGTTTAATTGGGAGATAGCTGCACAGATAGTTTCCTGCAACGCTTTCAAAAATTATTAAGCGCCACTTGGTCGTATCAAGCAAATTTACTAAATTTGACAAACATTGAGCAGTATCCTAGTTTTTCAAATCTTAATTAAAAAGGTATTATTGTGAAGTCTTTATTAATTTATTTTATTAATGCAAATTTTTCATTTCTAAATTTTTATTTATGCATTTTTGATTAAATTTACTAAAATAATAATAAAATAATGAGAAGTTTTATGTACAAACTTTATTTTTGGTTCATCCAGCTACATCTTTAAGATTCATTTTTAGATAAATGAATGTGTCAAAAACAGTTTCTTCTCAAACGTAATATACGAGGACGGTCCCAAAACTAACCGACTTAATAAAAAAGCGATATTCAATAGCTTCCATACCCTGTTTGTAGTAAGAACTGTCAAACTCCTTAAAATAGCTATCAACCGCAAACTGCACCTCTTCATTATTGGCAAATCTTTTACCACGTAACCATTTTTTCAAGTTTGGAAATAGAAAATAGTTCAAGGGAGATAAATTTGGCGAATAAGATGTGTGATGAAGCAATTTTGGTCATCGCAATAGTGGATGTGTAAGCTAGAGAGTTGTCCATAATTTTATCATCCATAATTTCTATAATTTCTTCATAAATTAGCATAATGTTCGCCGTTGATGGTTTTTCTTTCTGAAGATAGTCAATAAAAATAATCCCATGCGCATCCCAAAAAACAGACGCCATGACTTTTTGCCTCCAAATGGGACCGTCTCCGTCTTCTTTGGACACGTCTGTCTTCCTTCGACTCAGATGGGAAATGGTTTATCCATGTCTTATATCCATGGTTACAAATCGACGCAAAATTCGGCTTTATTGCGGTGAAACATCACCGCTGAAACATCTTCATGATGCTGTTTTTGCTCTATTGAAAGCAAGCGCGACACCCATCTTGCGCACAGCTTTCTCATCTTCAAATCTTCGGTCAATATACGATGTATAGCACTTTTTGAAATGCCTATTATTTCAGGTATCTCACGCAACTTCAACTGACAATC
>JAHXMU010000429.1:0-15348 GCA_019455685.1 Philornis downsi
CGGCCATTGTATTTCGTACATAATGGTTAAAGGTCCAAGCATTATAATGAAATAAAAGTTTCATCGAATTCAAGGCTTTATAAGTGTTTTATTTAACCGCAAACCGGATAACCCGGTATATACCATCCCTCTATTGAAGGTTTTTTTTTTTATTTTCATTCTCATTAACGCAATGACCACTGAAACTATTTGTAATTTTTTGATATTTTATTGTAGTTGATATCTATTTTTATCCGTAAATTACAACGTATTAAAACTACCCAAAATGTAAATAATTGAACCAAATTGTAGTAACATTACGTGTGTTCAAATTGATTCAATGATTGCAATTAAAAATTTCGCCCAAAAGTCAATGGTCGGAACAACTGAGTGTCATTTGAGAAATTACAACTGTGCTGGCAGTAAAACAAATTTGAAGCTACAACTTTTAATAAATAATAATTTGTTGATTATCTAGTTTATTGCTTGGTAATTATTTTTTTTGTTTTTTGTTTTTTTGCTTTTTTTTTTGTTTTTTTTTTTTTTTTTTTTGTTTGTTTGCAATCAACATTTCCGCCTATAATTTAGTGTTTTTTACTATAATCATATGAGAAAAAATAACATCATCTTTTTTGTGATTAAAACAAAATGTTATTAATTAAATCTACAACAAATTAAACACTTTCATCTAAAACCAAACGAATGAACAAAAAAAAAAAAAAAAAGCGCCGCTACAAAATAATTACAATAAAGAAAAAAAAGCAATAGAAAAAACTACAGACTCATCATCATCGTATGCTGATTTATAAATAAAACTATAGAATATATAGAAATCATTGACATTCGTGAGGAAACGCTGTAAATGTACAACGGCAAATTCAAGTTCAAAGTTTTTGAGATTATTTTGGTTTTTTCTGTGTGTTAAATGAATAATATATATATTTTTATAAAAATATACTACATATGAGTATCTGTCCATGTGTGTGTGTGTGTGTGTGTGTGTAAACTAAAGGAAAACGTTTAAACAAGAAATAATATGTAGAAGAATGAAACACAAAGAAAAATTCATTCAAAATAAAGAAGAAAAAGAAATTTAAATGCCACAATAGATTAGTTCTCTTTTTGGCAAATAACAAAATAAATACATTTCTGTATAAATAAAATTGTGTATGTAATAAAATTTAATTTGTGGAAATGATTTAAATGCAATCAGCTACCAAAAATACCCTATCATACAAATTAATCGTCTTACCTTATTTGATAACAAAAAAAAAAAAAAACAAACTTTTGAGTCTTAAATCGTAAAAAATGCATTGTAAATTTAACAATGGAAAAGGAAGTGACGTTCAATATCTGTGACAGTCTGTGATACATCATTTCAATATTTCTGGTTCGAAGAACTGCATGATTTTTATTGTTAGAATTTTTTTTTTTTTTTTTTAAATTCAACAAAAGAAATTTTTCTTTTTTGTTTAATTACAAAGAAAAATGTATAAAATTTTTAAATAAAATTGAGCAGCTGAAAGTAAAAACTGTGTCACTTTAAGTACGATATTTTCAGTAAATCAATGTTCTTAATTTCATAAATGTCATAAAAACAATTAATTTTAAGTAATGAACAAAAGAAATATCGTCTCTGAAGTGATTAAACGTGCATCAAAACAAATAAGCGCAAAAATATAAATGCAAAAATAGATTTAAATTAAAAGTGATGGCGTTGAGAGAGCAATATAAGAATAGAATCCCTAGAAAATAAAAACATGTAATTTTTCCGTTGATAATTAACTCAAAAATCACAAAACATTAACGCCAAACGTTCATCTGCTGAGAAGAAAAGCGAATATTCTGGCAAAACACAACTATTCGCGTGTGTAAACCTCGCCTTAACCTAAAGAAACATATGTAAAATATCTGCCTAAATTAATCATTACGTACTTTACAGTACTTGTTTATTATCGATTTGTTTAGCAGATCATAGTTAAATCGAACTGACCATCGACTGTAAGCTGCACATAAAAAATAATTCGATTTTCTACCCCCATTTCCTACTCATCGCATTAAGATGGTATGAATTGAAAATTTATAAAGTGTATCTATTACTTTTCGAAAGTTTAACTTTCTTCAAAAAAAAAAAAGATTAAATATTATGTTTGAGAACTATTGGGAAAATAATATTAGGTGCGCAACTAAGTTCCCGCTGTTTGACAATAGATGGCGCTAGCTGTAAATGCCACTCGATTCAGTCATAACCTGAAAATCATGAGAAAAGGTTAGGCATATTGTTAATATGGGGGGTTGATCGGACGAAGTTTTTATTTCATATGAAAGAAAATGAGAAACGTGAGGGTTAAAGACATGTAGAATCCAATGCATTTCATTTATTGGCAAGGTTTTACCTTTTATTTCTGGCGTTTATAAAATGGAGGTTATTTTACCAAGCAGGAACTTTAAACGCTCAAATATGTAGTTTGTTTATCGGATTTACAATGAGTACTGATATTTGGGCGATCGCTAGCTGAGAGTTATAATACCGCTTTATTACACTGCTAGAACGGTGGAGTGAAAGCTCTTCTATTAGCCGTGGTGGGCGTGTACTTAAAAATTAAAACTTACAACTATCAGGGTAAGGAAAACTGTGCACGTAAACACGTATGGAGAACGTACCGCCACGACACAATAGTGATTTTCCTTTGACGTCATATTCTTTTGGTTGTGTGAATATGTATGATTTTGCGCCAAATAATCGTCAAATGCGGGAAATATTGATATTCTTTTTTCAATCGAAGAAAACGGCGGCTGAAGCTTATGGAGAGCTTCAAAATGTTTACGGAAATACTGGTTTAAGTGAAACAACGTGTCGAGATTGGTTCCGTCGCTTCAAAGACGGTGATTTTTATGTTAACGATCGTTCGCATGAAGAAAGACGAAAAACCTTCAAAGACACTGAATTGAAGGCATTGCATGATGGGGATCCGTGTCAAATGCGGGTAGAGATTGCTTCAGTATTAGGAATTACCGGCCATCTCCAAGCGTTTGCATGCGTTGGGAAAAATTCAAAAGCAAGGAACTTGGGTTCCTTATGAGTTGAAGCTAAGGGACGTTGAGCGTCGTTTTTCGTCTTTAGTGATAAAGAAGGAAAGATTTTCGTCATTGTATTGTAACAGGTGATAAAAAATGGATTCATTACGGCAATGCAAAGAAAAGAAAATCATGGAGGCTGCCCGGTCATGCTTCTACGTCGTCGCCTCGGCCGAATATTCACCTGCTCTGTATTTGGTGGGACCAGGTCGGTATTATTTATTACGAGCTGTTGAAACCAAGCGAAACCATCGCTGGGGATCGGTATCGACTTCAATTAATGCGATTGAGCAGAGTTCTGCCCAAGAAACGCCCACAATGTGCGGAGAGTCACGAAAAAGTGACTTTTCAGCATAACAACGCTCGGTCTCACGTGGCCAATGCCGTTAAAATCCACCTTGAAACACTGAAATGGAAAGTCTTACCCCATCCGCCATATTCTCCAGATATTGCACCGTGCGATTATCACTTGTTCCGTTCAATGGCACACGGTCTGGCTGACCAGCAGTTCCATTCATATGACGACATCAAGCAAAGGCTACATTCGTGAATAGCATCAAAAGATGAACAGTTTTACAGTGACGGAATTTGAGCTTTGCCAGAAACATGAGGAAAAGTAGTAGCTAGTGATGGCCAATACTTTCAATGAATCATTTGGAAACGTGTTTTCATGATAAAGTTAAATTTTCATAAAAAAAAACAACAGCGAGAACTTAGTTGCGCACTTGAATAGTTTTGCAAAATTAAATCTTTTGTGCAAAATATGGTTAAATTATTTTTTCAACGACTTCAATTTTTTTTTTTTTTGATTTTCTGCCGACCTATTCAATGGCTTGGACTGATTGTTTAATGGGTATACATTAAGAGGAAATTCAGCTTCCAAATAATAGGCATAATTTTGCAAAATGACTTCAAAATATAAGTAATTCTTTTTATTAAATTAAAATATGTACAACATCTCCGTCCAATCCAATTCATTCTTTTTTACGCATTCATATATCCTACATTTTATCCTCAAGCGTAGACGAAAATAAGTTCTTGCTTTAAGCCATACAATAAAAATTACTCGTAATTTTTTAATAGTATTTTTACTGAATTTGATTTTACCCAATGAATGCAGTTTCACAAAATAACTTTAATATTGTTGCTTTTACGTTGCTTTTACAAATTTTTTACTATTTTTTACAGTAGTTAACAAACAAGAGTTTGCCAATAGGGACGGATAGATTTAAAAACTGGATAAAACCACGCAAGAATGTAAGGAATATGATATCGTTCTAACGGTAGTTTGAAGATGCTCATATGGGAAGTTAAGTTATCAATTACTCTGCGCCAGAGATTAGAATGGATTTAAGCACTTCCTCGCATTACATGTATGAAATATAGGCGAGTTTCTCACATTCAGTGAGTTTACGTGCATTCTATTTTTAGACTCACTTAATGGAACCTACAGTTTAACGACGATTCAGATTGTCACAGTGTGAGAAGCATTTACCAGTCTTGTCGATTATACGGTTATTCGAAGTGTTCGGTAGACACATCAAGGTGATTGTCGCTCAAAAATAGGTAGGTGGCTGTAGGTGGTATTGAACTCGCGATCATGCGAACGATAGCCGCATGTACTAACCATATGGCCACAGTCTCGCGGTCAAAAATTAGTTATCATCGATCCGTAGAAGGTGATAACAAGAGAATTAATCAGTAAATCGACTAAACGAAATTCTAATTACTCAGAGCTATGAATTATCAAATAATTTTAATTTTTGTTAATCAGTTTTAAATAATTTTTTTTTTAAATCCGGAAATTTTATATAAGACCAAAATTAGAAAGAAATATATAAGAAAAGAATTTAATGCGCCAAAAAAAATTTCGGTGAAATATTTTGAGTTGAATACAATAAAAAATATGAAATTTGCAATACTCAGTTATTGACGTTTTCATTATTCCACAATGCCATTAGTCAATTAATCGTGAGTTTTGAGTAATCTATATATTGATTAATCAATTAATTTCATTTATAATCTATTTAAATATATGGGGTTGTCCGTTTTTCGGTTACAAAAGTAAAGTTATATGAAACACACATAAAGCTATTATTTCAATGAAACTTTTATTCCATTATAATGCTTGGCCCATGCCATTATGTACGAAATACAATATAATTTAAATGACCGCTTTTGGATTGATTGCGGGAATCCATATTTTCTAATTTTTGCCCAATTTCTACGCATTTTTTGGCTATTAAACAATCCATATTCATAAATGGTTAATCTCTCACTAAATAAAAAACACTTCAGATGACAGGCATTAAACAACTGGCAGCCAGCCTTGGCAGACCGAAGATTTTTGAAACTACTAAATGAATTACCGTATATTAACAATAAATGGGAAACAAGTAAGCACTAATGTACACTACTATATTATGGTAGTATAGAGTTAAAGAGCCCGCCTAATGGCATTTTATGACTATTCATTAATTATTAATGAATTAGTGGAATAACATCAGTTATTCTAAAAGAAAAAAGATAAACAAACATGTTTAAAATAAAGTGATATGTTTGCAAGAAATAAGTTAATAAATAAAAATGTCTAGAACGAAGTGAGATATTCGAAAAGGCCTGTGACGAATATATCGCTTCGGCTAGTGAAAGTGTGGCGGATAATTCGAACTTCAATTCAGAGCGCTATTCCCGTATGATAACCAACTTTTTTTGGCCTACATTTGAAGGTTAAGAACTGAACGATATGCGGTTTCAACATGATAGTGCCACGAGCCATACAATATGACCGATTTCAGCTTTATTCATCTGCGTAATTTCACTTTTTAGGCATATCAATTGGACACCAAGATCATGCGATTTGATAACGTTAAACCTTTTTTTGTGGGGCTACGTCAAAGGCCGTGTTTACGTAAATAATCTCTAAACGTTGGAGTATTCGAAAACCAATATTCGCCAAGTTATCGCCGAGATACCGCCCGAAATGTGCGAAAAAGTGGTCAAAATCTGGCTCAAAATGATCCGCTGCTGCAACCAATCCAGAGGCGATCATTTAAATGACATTATATTTCGTGCATAATAGCAAGGTCCAAGCATTATAATGAAACAAAAGTTTCATCGAAATTATAGCTTTATACGTGCCTTATTTAACTTTACTTGACAACGGATAATGAATAACCCTACATACTCGCTGTCAAAATTTATCAGAGAGTCAATAGGCTCGTAAAGTTCTGTCAATCAGCTAGAGATAAAGTAAATTAGATAAATACACCCTAACAATTATGCGCTTCAAACTTTGGATATCGCAGCTCTAGTAAATGCATAGAAATCCTGGTTATGTGTTACAAAATCCAGAAATCAGTGAGTTGCCTAATTTCTTAAACAAAAGACATTTTACGGCTCATTGCCGTCCTGATTAAATTTTAGAAAGCAACTGAAAAATCATGCATATTTTATATGGCTCATGTTCAAACCCAATTTGAGTTTTTATACTGCCCTTCAACTACGCAAGTGTGTATAAGCAATTAGTTAGTAAATACAGGGTGTCCGTCGGGAAGGTATACTACTTTGTTTGTTTATAATTTTTGATTAAATGAAAGAGAATGGATCTCATATTGATAAATGAATTATTTAATGTCGGCAATTATGTAAGGAATACAATATCAGATAAATGTCCGCTTCTGTTAACCTCACAAATGCGAGCCCTTTTGAGCATATTTTTCATTACATTCTCCCACATTTCATGCGATATTTCATTCATTTCATCACGAATACTTTGTTTGAATTGCTCAATCGTTTCTGGTTTGTTTGCATAAACCTTGCTTTTCAGATATCCGCCCCCACAAAAATAATTCCGGAGCAGTCAAATCAGGCGACAGTGGAGTCCAATCAACATCACCATTCCTTCAAATAACTTGTAGAAAGAGGTCTCGCAGTAATTCCATTGTAATCCTGGCTGTATGCTGTATGTATGTGGCACCGTCTTGTTGATACCACATTTTAATCAAGCCTAAAGCATGCAGTTGTGGCGTTAAAAAGTTTTCAATCATATCACGATATCGCTCCCCATTGACAGTTACCGTTACGTCGTATTCAGTTTCAAAGAAGTAAGGATCAATAATTCCTTCTGACCAAATTTCGTACCAAACTGCTACTTTTAATAGATGCAAAGGTGACTAATGAATAATTTGAGGGCTTTCCATTGCCCGGAACCAACTATTCTGTTTGTTCACGTATTCTTTCAAATGAAAATGTGCCTCGTCACTCATTATGATTTTTTTTATGAAAATCGGGATTGTCATGAGCGGGCTATAACATCCTATTGGCATATGTACGGTGGCGTAAATGGTCTTGTGGAAGAAGTTCTTCTGTCAACTGAATCTTAAATGGGAACAAATGCAAATCCTTGTGCAAAATTCTGGCCAAAGTTGTTCTTTGAAGACCAAGCTATTGAGCAGGGCATCAAATTGAGGTTGATGGATGTTTCGAACACTTTCTTGAGTAGCAATAATGTATTCAGCCGATCTTGCAGTACGTTGTGTTCCCTGTTTGGCCCTATCAGCTACAGACCCTCTTTCTTCGAAGTCAGTCACTACACGATAAATAGCGAGTCTTGTTGGCACGTTGTTTCTCCCAAAAATTTCACGTAACTTTCTCATCGTCACAGTAATCGATGATTGATTATATGTTTGTTGATAAAATGTTTTAACGATTAAAAGACGTTGGTTTACCGAATATTTTTCTATAATAAATTTGTCACGTCTCCACTTCACGACTCCCAAATATGAACTGTCAAGACTAATGTTTACCAAAATGGCGGCAAAACAAAGTAGTATACCTTCCCGACGGACACCCTGTATTAAATAGGAATTCCAATACAGATTTCACATAATTGTTGTTTAATTAATCAACGGAAATGTACCACACAAATAAACAGGTTAATTCATTTTGGTGACACATTTTTATTTTGACTACAATACAGATTAAAGAAATGTGCGAAGGGTTAGTTAAAAAATTATTCGCACGCGAGAAAATTTGTTGCCCCCGTTGTGTACGATTTAATTCACCTGTGTAATCAACAAATTGTATGCAAACACAACAACAGAAAACTCCAAAAAAAAAAAGTGCTAAACAACTGATAATCACAACAATAAAGAAACTAAATACAATAAATACAACGTGTACGCGACATTTTCTATAAATAAAATTGAAGTGTTAACTACTTGAAATATATAAATTTCACTATCCGTCCCAGAAAGGAAAGGAAATAACAAACAGATATTTGATTTATTGCGTCAATATCACATTACGCTCGAGTGCCTTGGAAAATTACGCTATTCTACCACTGTGGATTCAAAACATATAAACGTAAGTACAGCATATTTAAGCACAATTTTGCTTACGAGTTGTGGGAATGGGTGTTGTGTTTATTTTGCCTACGGTAAACATTTCACATAATATTATAAGCTTTGTTTCATTTTTATCAACACAATACTCATGTCTTTGGTAGACATGCAAGAAATCAAATTAGGATTTTTTTTTTTATTACAGTTGACAGAGTTTGAATACATTTATTTTATGTATTTACAAATCAGAGGGGATGTGCTCTGTATATAGATAATTCTAAATTTTACTGCAATAGTTTGGTGAATATCTGTGGTCACAACCCATAACAGCCTAAGTCTGTTTTTCAATATTTTCAGTGCAGGAGTTTAAAGTTTTGAATCTTCACTGAAAATCAGGAGAAGGTGTTTTTTGGAAAACTTTGCTACAGATTCCAAGGAAACGAATTTCTTTACTTAGTTGTTAACAAAAAATATTATCGAAAAAGACACTTAGGCTCTTAAGAATTGTTGAACGAAGGAAAGTCAAAAAGTTCAAGTTGAGTTAGGCTATTATTCCAGATTAAATAAAAAACTTTAAGTGCGCCTAAATTGACATAAATTATTATTACATGTCAAAATATTTCAGATTCGATCTCTCATGTTGAGTTAGGTTGTTATTCCTATATAAGAATTCATAAAGTTTAAAGACTTAACGACTTAAGTTGATTTAGGCAATGATGAAAAAATAATGTTTATATTTGTTGTAATCCTAAATTGACTTAGGCAGTTATGCCAAAACCGTCATTTAGAAAAATAACTTAAGCTATTAGGTTTTTTAGGATTAATTGCCTTCCTAGAAGAGATACAAACATGACAAATTTAGAGCAAATAAATGTAGATACGCTGAATACGATGGTGCTAATAACTCAATTGTGTCCTAACTCGAGTTAGGCTGTTACGGGTTGTGACCACAGATATTTTTACACATCACAAAGTGATTTTAGTAGCAAATCATTCATGTTCGCTGATTTCAATATGTGAGTTACATTATTACCATTACAAAAATTTAATCCAAAAAGAGAATTCTTCATTAGAAATTTATGCAATTTTTCACTTCCACAGTGCTAGAAAATGTGTGCAGAAGTTCAATTTATTTAGCATATTTTTTACTTTAATCGACTTAGATGTCTTAAGCCAACATTACTATTTTTGCACCAATTTGATATCAAAATTTCAATAACTCAAATGTCGTTTTTAAACTAGAGATGGTTACTACATATAGTGTTCCAATAAACGGCTATTTCTGGAAACCATTTTTTAAGTTATTCGAAAAAAAAATTTAAACTTTTCCAGAAATGCGATTTTCGGGCATTCGACCAACAAACAAAAATGGATTAAACCGCTTTTTATGATATTTTTTTTTATTTTTTTTTTTTTTTTTTTGCACGGATTAAAAGAAAAAATACTCATATTTCTTCGGAAAATGAGTCTTATTATTTTCTTTAAAAAAAAATATATATATATATAAAGGGTGTCCCAACAAGAACGTAAGATTTAAATTTGACGCCATTCGAAGTGTCATTGTTTGACATTTGAACAGTTGTTATTGTTTGCTAGTAAAAGGTACGAGATTAGTAAAAATGGAGCGCTACACCAATGAACAACGCATTCTCATTGTGAAATTATTTTACCAAAATGGTGAAAGTTTTGCGGTTACAGTTCGCAAATTGCGATCAATTTGGGGTCACAATAATGCTCCAAAAGAGTCAACTGTAAAGAGATTAATGGATAAATTTGCCAAAACTGGGTCTGTTAGGGATGTAAAGACAACAACGCGCCTTCGACAAGGTCCATCGACCGAAAATGTCGCAGCTGTACGTGATGATGTCGCTCAAGTTCCGTCCACCTCAATTCGACACCGAGCCCAGCAAATTGGTGCCTCCAAATCCACTATGCAGCGAATTTTGACTAAAGATTTGCATCTTCATGCACACAAAGTTCAATTGACTCAGGAACTGAAGCCAGCTGACCATGGACAGCTAAGGAGTTCGTTAATTGGGTATTGGAGAGACAACATGAAAATGCTGATTTTGACGATAAAATCATCTTCAGTGACGAGGCCCACTTCCATCTTGATGGCTTCGTCAATAGGTAGAATTGTCGCATTTGGGGTGAGGAAAATCCTCGAGTGATTTACGAGAAGCAAATGCATCCTCATCGTGTCAGTGTGTGGTGTGGATTTTGGGCTGGAGGAATCATTGGACCTTTTTTATGAAAATGAGGCTTGTCAAGCGCAAACAGTCAATGGCGTTCGGTATCGTGATAACCAGTTTTTTTGTGCTTAGAATTGAAGAAATGAATGTGGGGGGCATGTGATTTCAACAAGACAGCGCCACATGTGATACAGCCAGAGAAACAATTCAATTGCTGCATCAGTCATTTCCCGGTCATGTTATTTCGCGTTTTGGAGACCAGAATTGACCGCCTAGATCATGCGATTTAACACCATTAGACTTTTTTCTTTGGGGTTTTTTGAAGGCGATGGTTTACGCGAATAAGTCGACGACGGCTCAGGTCTTAAAAGAGGGAATTGAACGCTGCATTAATGAAATACCGCAGCATTTATGCAAAATGGTCACTGAAAATTTCATTAAAAGATCGCGTGTGTGTCAGCAAAGCCGCGGCGGCCATCTGCCCGATGTGTTGTTCCATACTTATCCTCATTCTGTCTACTTTACGATATAATAAAGTTTCACGATTTTTTTTTTTTTTTAAATGTCTGTATTTTATTTAAAACTTAAACCTTGCGTTCTTGTTGGGACACCCTTTATATTTTAGGTTGAGGACAGTTAGAAAAAAAAATATAATTTGCAAAATATTTTTGTATGAAATATAGCTAATTCAATTCTTTGGATGATTTTAGTTTTTATGATTTTCTATAAAATCTATAGACTTTGGTTTTTGTCTGTTTATTAAAAGCAAATTTATCTAACAAATAATGGGTAACTTTTGCAAAACAACTTCATTTATTCCAAAACATCAATAATTCCTTTCAATAAATTGAAATATTTGCTTCATATATTCTCCATTTTATCCTTAAGCGCGTAAACAATACAACTTTAGTATAATTTATACGATACTGGATTTGTTTTTGATTATATGTTAAAACATTTTATAACATTTGATTTGTTCAACAAATGTAAATCTTGTTTAGCTTCTTTGACTATTTGAGTTAACCATTGAAATGAAGCTCAATATTATTATTTCCGATTTATCTACATCAAATCATATGTTCTGCAATATTTGAAAATTATTTGACATATTTTTTTTATTCTAAAGATATTTTGCGTAAAAGTTTGTCGGTAATTAAGCTCAATGAATGTGAGAAACAAAACAATACGACTCGCCAATTTGAACTTAAATCGAATACACCAATTCCGAATTAATTGTACACAAATTATTTTGATTAAATCTGTCATTTTATTTAGGACGTAACAGTCTTTTTGCCAGTCTTTACTGAAGAGAATTCACATAGAAGTTTATGGGACCGACCAAATTGTGGACGTACCCAGGAAAAAAGTGCATCTAAAGTAGCAAATAGTCATCACAACTTGTGAGGCGGAAGTGGCGAAAAATTGCGTAGTCACCAATGAAATTATTATAAGGTCGTCATAAGAGAGAAACATTATTTTATGATACTTCTTCCCTTCATATTCATGAATGAAATGAGTGTAATAAAAATTCAAATTGCCATTATTTAAAAACAAAAAAAAAAAAATTGAGTATTTATTGCATTTTTATTTGTATCAAAAGTCAGTTTCTTAAAAAATTGGCCGCAGATCTCGACGGATTTTGTATTTTCTATTAAAAACCGGATGGACATGCAGTGAATTAAAAGGAAACCTAATATTTCATAGGGTCGAAGTTTATACAACCTCTGTCATGGACTGCAGTTCACGGTGTGTAAATGCTTCATTTGGTCTCTGAGTATCATATAAAGTAAGATAAAGTAAAGCTTTAAGAGGAGCTTCTTTAAGCCGACTATCAAAAATTATATCTTCGGCTCATATCATATCCTTTAGAAACAGTTTTTGGGGTACTTCATTGGAACACGCTTTTCTTTAATTGTTAGAAATCACAAATGAAAATAAAAACAATTTTTCACTACTGCTGTTTTGGAAGTGGTTCAAAACTGATTCGTTGGAAGTGATGCATGGATTGCATCTATATTAGTGGTAAAAATGTGATTCTTTTTGAATGATTTCAAATTTTGTTATTAACAATATGGGTAGTATTTAACAATACTAAAGATATTCATTTTCATTAGAAATTAGACTAAGTCGATAAATAATGTTAGATAAGATGACATTTGTAAAACGTCGATTAAACTGGAAATGAGTCAGTACAATGTAGTCTTATCTATGGATCGCATATGCAAATAGGCGAAATCGCTCAAATAGAAGACAAATTGTCCTTATAAGGGCTGAATACAGTTCTGGAACTACGAGAATTTTTCGTATTTCTTCAACAATTCTATTTTTTAATTAATTTATGATTGTGTTTAATAGACAGTTGAAAGAGCCATCCCAGGTCATAACATTTTTAATGAGCTGCCCTGAAAAAATTTTAAAAAATGATATAATTTTCATTGGAAAAATTGGCAAGTCTATATAGTATGTGTGGAAAAAGCATAATTTTGATAAGCTAATTTATTTGGCAATGAATCGGTACATTCTCTACGATGATATGGCTCACATTGTAATAACAAAATAAATTAATCCGTTGTGCAAAAACTTGCTCATACAAGGACTAACCCCTATTATTGAAAAATTATCATTTTAGAGAATTATTTCAACATTTGTACTGCTTTATTTTTGTTATTTAATGGATAAGGGAAGGAATAATCCCAATTTATATAAATTTGTAATGTGCCCCTTTAGCCCTGGGATTGATTTTTGAATAATGTCAAAAAAAAAAAAAATAGATATTCCGATGCACAAATAAAATTATTCAGTTGCTACCCAGCAAAAAAAAAGTGAAAATCTTTCCAAAGGATACTACTTTCATAGCTTCCACAAATGCTATAAGAGCAAATTTTCGACTTCCTGGGAAGGTCTTTTTAATTACACCAAAGTGATCGACGAAATCACGGCGTTACAACCTACAGTCGTTTTAAGGATATTAAAATTTTTTTTGTATGTTCAGCGCAAAAATTTTGAATTCATTAATATTTATTTAAAATTATTGATTAACTGATTAACAAAAAGAAGACAAAAAAAAAAAAAAAAAAAATAGTCATAAAAACGACCTAACAAGTTTGCATTTCTATAGAAGATCTGCTGAAACTACAGTGAATAGATGCCAACAGTGATAGCATCCCTCTTACGACAAGTCCATGTTAAAATAATTGAGGATTATCCATTTTCCACCCTTTCTAGACCACGATCAGCGGATCATTGTAATTTCCCTGGATACTCTTTATTCGTTGCGACAGGCATATACGACTCAATTTTGCGTCAGTCAATTGTTTTCGTACCAATTAACTAAACTTTCGAGAGTAATCGTAGCCCAACTGAAAATTCTCTATTACAGATATTTCCTGCAAAATGCATAAAATCCAGTAATGAATACTTCATTTCAGCTACTCAAAGGATACGAATATCCAAAGTAGTCCGTTGTAACCAACCACTGCGAAACTTTAGTTAAGCCTGAATACCTGACAATCCGAATATAAGGTTTACAGCAACCACATATATGTATGTCTCTATACAATTTAATTCAAAATAGATATCAAGAAATCCCAATATAGATCTAAATTTTCCGAAACTATCCCACTGCGTATCATGCAAAAATTACGTAGCAAAAAAAAAAAAAAAAAAACTGGAGGTCATTCAAAAAGAATCACATTTTCAACACTTCTATAGATCTAACCCATGCATATTTATCACTTTCAACGAGGCAAATTTAAACCACTTCCAAAACCGCTACAGTGAAAAATTGGTTTAAGTTTCATTTGTGATTCCTAGCAATGAAAGCGAAGCGTGCTCCTATGCAAAACCATTTTTAAACGACATAATATGATCCGAAGAAGTAATTTGTGAAAATTGGCTTAAAGAAGCTCCTTTTATTTACCCTCCTTTATACAGTGACCGATAATCTAAGTTTGTCATTCTATTTACAAAAACCACAAATGAAGCCAAATGAAGTAAACGGTGTCCCAACAAGAACGCAAGATTTAAATTTTAAATAAAACACAGATATTTGAAAAAAAAATCGTGAAACTTTATTATATCGTAAAGTAGACATCATGAGGTTTTGTATGGAACAAAAAATCGGGCAGATGGCCGCCGCGGCTTTGCTGGCACACAAGCGATCTCTTAATGAAATTTTTAATGACCGTTTTGTACAAATGCTGCGGTATTTCATTAATGCAATGTCCAATTTCCCCTTTTAAGACTTGAGTCGTCGTCGGCTTATTCGCGTAAACTATCGACTTCAAAAAACCCCAAAGATGGTGTTGAATCGCACGATCTAGGCTGTCAATTCTGACTCCAAAACGCAAAATAACATGACCGGGAAATGACTGATGCAGCAACTGAATTGTTTCTCTGGCTGTATGACTTGTGGCGCCGTCTTGTTGAAACCACATGCCCTCCACATTTATTTCTTCAATTCTAGGCACGAAAAAACTGGTTATCATTTCACGACACCGAACACCATTGACTGTTTGCGCTTGACATGCCTCATTTTCATAAAAAAGGTCCAATGATTCCTTCAGCCCAAAATCCACACCACACAGTGACACGTTGAAGATGCATTTGCTTCTCGTGAATCTCTCGATGATTTTCCTCACCCCAAATGCGACAATTCTGTCTATTGAGGAAGCCATCAAGATGGAAATGGGCCTCGTCACTGAAGATGATTTTATCGGCAAAATCAGCATCTTCATGTTGTCTCTCCAATACCC
>JAHXMU010000430.1:0-20905 GCA_019455685.1 Philornis downsi
ATGCTTCAGAAAGTCTGCTGGTGAAATACAATCAAAGAATCTCAGTTGTTGTGAAATTCTTATCAAACACATGGGTCACTTTTCCAGAAACTGTAGACTAAAATCAAACCAACGGTATAAGTTAGGTTAACGCAGATGGTGGTATTTTTACACAGTAGGTCAACATTTAATTATTAAGGAGGGAAATAAATCAAGAATCTCAAGTTCTTAAAAAAGAATGCGATCTAGCGGTACTTTTACAATGTTTTTGAGAAGCTGCCGTAAAATACTTTCAATTTGTGCAATATTTGATTCAGTTTGTCAACGATCTTTGCATATTAACGACGTTAAGAACATGGCGAGGGAAAAGTTTGAAGACAAATTAAAAAGTGAAATAATAAATGACTTTTTTGAAGCAAATTAAAATTATTTAAATTAAATTAAATGAAAATTAATAGATCCTGCATTTGCCGGTTGATAAAGAAGTATCGACAGACAGGAGAAATGAAAACCAAACATTTAGGTGGAAGACCTCGAAAAACTTCACCTCGGACTCAAGGACCTGGTCCATTTCATAAAATAGATGGAATAATGAACGGTGAGGGATATCGAGCCATACTACAACACCAAATGCTACCCCATGCAGAGTGGAATATGCCACTTCGATGGGTGTTTCAACATAATAACGATCCGAAACACGCATCGAAAGTGGCAAAAGAGTGGCTAACAAACAATAGGATTCAAACTCTTGATTGGCCGGCACAATCACCTGATTTGAATCGTATTGAAAACCTTTTTGGCATTCTTAAAAGCAGAGTGGTAGGACATCGGTTTTCCAACAAAGAGGAGCTATTCAACAAGTTGAAAACTGAGTGGGAAAACCTTCCGGAGGATTGTTTTTATTCATTAATTGTCTCGATGCCAAAAAGGTGCGAAGATGTTATTAAAAACAAGGGCGGATACACAAAATATTGATTTTGTTGCTATTGTTTTGCGCAAGTGAATTCCGGCTCTGCTGTACATTTTTTCATATTTCTTTTAAACGCAATTGTTATTGTTGTTGTAATGTATTGGTTTTATAGCTTAATAATACCTCAGTGAAAATAAATGCTAAGCTTTGTTTTAAATATTTTGTTTTTATGAAAATTATATATTTATAGTCTGGAGTACATTTTGTTGCTTTTGTTTTGCGCAACACTGTACATAACTTAATGTTAAATTCATTAATAGTTGGTTGTTTCGTACTTTTTTTTAAATAGATAAGGGGAATGCTTACAGTCTGAAGTGCTTTTTTCCAAAACATTGTTTTGATACAAAATAAGTTACCCCAGTTCGTCAAAAAAAAAAAAAAAAAACATTATTTTGATTTATGTTCCCAAACTTAATGTATTAACAGATCTCTGAATGACAGAGCTAGGCAAAAACATTTCGTTCTCGTCTTTGCTGGTTTATTTTCGAATTTATCTTCAGGCACATCAATTTTCTGCAATACATCTAACTAAGTTTAATAAATTTGAGTTTTAATTCTGTGTTAACAGAGTTCATTCTCTGTGGTATTTTATTTTACGCCTTCTACTTTAATAAATATTGGAGACAGGAATAAATGCTTACCTTAAATTCTATTCTTGCCCAATTATGCTTTCAACATAAATAATTCAAATGTTTTCATCACTTGCTGTGCATTGTTTTGGTTTTATTCTCCAGCTCTCGCATTTGTCCCAAAATTCTTGTGAAGACAACTGCTTAGTATTTTTCGCACAAACATACCATTTAATTCTTCACGGCTTTGTTTTAATGAAAATATGACTGACGTTGTATTGAAAAATACTCTCCCGGAATCTGTTCTTGCATTCTGTTAACTACAGATTTCAAACGATGGATATTTGTTAATCCATTTGCACTTTCAATTTCTTCATTACTCGTATTGACGACCGAAAACGAACAAAATACATATAACGATAACAACAAAATGTAAACACTGTTAGAGCAAACACTCTACGAGTGGGGATTAACATTATCCAAAATTAGAACATAATGGAATGGCAAAACTTTATACAAACACAACAACAAAACTGTTGTTCCTTAATGAAACAGAAGTAAATTGTTGCTTTTCAGGAATTTGTAAAACGAACTATACTCGTACATAACAACTTGAAAATTTAATTTGCACACACTCTCACTTCCACAATAAATGTTCTCTTTTATTAGTGTATGAATGTGGAAAAAGAATGAAGCAGTTGCAACTCGCTGTATTCTTATTTTACAAGAGTTCTTGCGGTAGATTCTAGTCAAATAACTCTTCACTTTATTGCGTACACTCTGTTTAGTAAATTGTTAATTGATTTATTGAATTTAACGACCGAAAACTGTTTTTTAACTGCTAGCCCGATCGAGACGTCTGGATTTGTTAGAACGAAGAAAACAACTAAAAGAAGATAAAAAGACAGCTTATTACTATTAGGCAGAGTTGCCTGCGTAAAATATATTCATTCATCATCATGGGTGCTTTTTTATTACCATGAATATTGTAATTGTTTGTTTAATCGTTGGCGGTGAAGTTTTGCTGCATTTAGGATATGATGACATAAAAAATGGCATTATTCTCTGTAGGACAGCTATAGTGTTGAGTGATTTCGGAAATAAAACTAAATCAAAAAGAAAATGCTAGAAATTCGTATTTTTAAGTCGTAAAAGCGAGATAATGCGGCACAAAAAAAAAAACGGATTTTTTTGAGTAAAAGAATTTAGTATTGGGCTTAAAGCTCGAATCGCGATAATTAAGATATGCATAAGAATAAATATTTGGAAATTCGTACTTTTAGAAAATGTAATAGAGAAGAGAGGGCACAGAAATTGTTCAACCGTCTAGCAACAATGGCTGAAGTTGCATGAAACGAGGAAACTACATTCAAGAATTAGAGAAAGCGTGCGATTAGACTTTTAGGAAGTTGGGCGGTAAAGAAATTATGAATGCCAATTCCCCTTATGAGGAACTTTTTGAAAGGATCAAGGGGGCAAAAACACAAAAAGAAAAAAACTCTACAGCTGGAATAGGCAAAATTTCGTCTTTGGTGAAGGATCACGATAAACCGATATTTCGAAATACTTATTTTTAAGGGATAAAACTGGCAAGAAAGGGGACAAAAAGGGTACACACTCTTGAGACTTGCGGCTAAAGCTTCGATCACAAAATTAGGAAATTATATTGAGCTTGGCTTCTGCCATTTGGACGGAGCTGATGTGACCGATTCTGTCAGTTAGTCGGTAAATCTCGCACAATTTTATATATACAAATTACGAAGTGCGTGCTGTAGGTAATAAATCCATAGCAAATAAATATAAGAAGTTTTTGTTTCTTACGGCACCTTGTTTCTAAAATAAAATTCCGAATTTTCCTATTGATATTTCTCGACGAATAAAATTGTCATATAACATATAATCCAGGATGCCCTTCGAAGATGGTCATAGCTATTTCAGAATATGAAAGCATTACGCGTTTTCATTAATGACTGTGCAGCAATATTTACCTTCTAGCTTCTTAAAAGTGATGTTTGTATTATTTTCAGATTTCACTTAGTCTATCCGACTGAATTCAAAAGTTGACAGGTGACCCTATCTTTCACTCCATTCTAATCGACGAAATATCTTCAACACACTCTTGGCATGTCAACATCCACGTGGCGCCTAATCAGAGTCAATTTAATGATGTCTCTCGTTCTACGAATGTCAAATCACTTGGAACACGCTTTGAAGTTGACCGATAGATCTATAAGGGACGTCCAGTTAATTCAATGGCACGGGATATAATCTGCCCACATTGGGTGTATATTAATCCGGCAAAGTTGATAGACATTGATTATAACGCGAGTTGATCTTTTTAGATCAATTAACAGTAGCTGTTTATTTTTCGCTTACATCAAAATTAATGGCGTATATTTTTGCTTGGAGAAACCGATTTTTTTTTTTCAAAATGTGCATATTTCCAATATGCAGACTACCAGTTACTCAAAATCGTCATCAACAAACATTTTTTAAGCAAATAATTGCAACTTGTATGATAATAAAAAAAACACCTGTAATAATGAATCAATAAATTTTACGCTGGCAACTCTGCCTAATAATAAATATTTACAAAGCAATCTTTTTGTCTTCCTTTAGTTCTAGTTATCTTCGTTCTTACAAATCCTGACGTTTCAGTGCCACGATCAGGTTAACAGTTAAAAAAAAATCTAAAATCTAAATTGATTAGAATCTACCACGAGAACTCCTGCAAAAACAGAATGCAGTGGACGATGAACTGGCTCATTCTTTTCCCACATTTCTACAGTGTCTGGGGACACTAATAAAAAAAATCATTTGTAATGGAAGCGAGAGTAAGAGTGGGTGCAAGTTAAGTTTTCAAATATGTGTGTGTGGATCTTTTGACAAATTTCTGAAAAGCAGCAATTTGATTACTTATTTTATTAAGGAATAACCGTTTTGTTGTTGTGGTTGTGTAAAGTTTTTTCATTCTATTACGTTCCAATCTTGGATAATGCCAATGCCCAATCAAGCAACCATGGATTGTTTGCTCCTACAGTGTTTACATTTTGTTGTCGTTCATTCATTACGAATCGTGTTGTTGCCGTTATGTTCCGTTTGTTTTCGGTCGTGTCAATACGTGTAATGAAGAAATCAAAAACGCAAATGTGTTGACAAATCTTTGTCTTTTCGTTTATTTTCCCACTTAAAGATAATAAAAGTTTAAAATACGTAAAAAACATTTGTTTATAATTTTAAAAAAACTTTGCAACAGATGTTCGCTTATAACGAACAAAAGTGGTCGATCCCTTCGAGATCGTTATAACCGTGGTCGGCCATATTTTTGCAACTGTAAAATTTGTTGTTATCTAATCTTTAGTCTAATTTTCAGCGAATTACGGTGTATCGTATTTGGCACACTATTCCATATGCTATAATTCAGCACTAAAACCCGCTTCCAAATTGTTCTTTGCATATTTACAGTAATTTCTTTGTATTTAAGTTTGATTTTGGTTAATATTGCAACTTTTTTGCCCCAATCTAATATCAGACCATTTTAAACTACATAGTATATTCAAATTTAAGAGGAAAGATCGCTAATTGAAAAATCAGTTTATTTTAGAATTTTGTCAAATGTTTAATGTTATTTCGAACAATGTTCACTTTTAAACTTTCAATTTAAACAAAAATTAAGAATTGTACGAGTGGGCATTAGATTTAGACTTTTCCAAACTCAAAGTTATCAATGAAATTTGAAATAATTAGGGACGTACGAAATTCGGATTAATCAATTAATTGATTGATCATGCATTTGCATTTCAAACTCATAATTAATTGATTAATCAGACATTTGAATAATCAAAATTTGAATAATTGAATATATTGTGTGCCGCTTTTGGCACATAGAAAGCATGTTCGTTGGATATTTCTTTCTTATCAGTCTCATATATAAAATATTTAAATTTTATTGAATTTATTCAAATTCGATTATTCAAAATTCAAGTTGTTTGATTAATCATAGATCTGAGTAATCATAACTTTCGATTAATTGATTAATCGAAATATGGATTAATCAACAAGCTTGATTAACCGATTAATCCATCCACATTCCTAGAAAAAATTTGTTTCAGACTGTGATTTAAATTTTCGTCATTGGAGGAGCTTTGTGAGCTTTGCTAAATCCAAAAATTAAAAAATACACAAAACCTCTGAATTTGTGAAAATACAAATTCAAATCGAATGTATGAATAGGGTGTTGCCGAAGCTGCTCCAGCAATTTCTCACCGTTAATTAATGTTTAAATTACTACACTTGTATAAATAAATATTAATTCCTACATTTATTGGAAACGAATACTACAAACACGCACATTTTTGCTCATACCGTGGAAAAGAAATAAGGCTGCGCTTGGAAAGTTTTGCCTCGAATAAAATTTTAACGCTAACGTGGTGCCAAAGTTTTCACTGGATCCAGGGCTGCTATAAATTCTCTCAGAAGAATGCAAAATTATAACAGTTTTTATTGTGTTGTATGTGAATGTGTGCTGTATTGCTTGTTTTTTTTTTATGAGACAAAAATCGCCTGACAAAAACGTCTTCAAATACAAAACAAACACTATCATATGGAAGCAGCGCATTTGCGAGACATTAATACAGATGCCAACACTTGCCAAAGCAGCGGCTCTGAAAATTCGTGTTTAAGTCTGTCAAAAAATGTCATCTCGCCATTTGAAACGGTAAAACTATAAAATTTATTTAGCCATACAAAATTAATTTTACTCAAATTTGCCACTGACTCAAATATTCCATTATGTTCATACAATCTTACCACTAAATAAAATATTCGATAACGTTTCCCCAATCTTACCACTAAATAACACATTTCGTTTAAAATACATCCTGATGGGGTGAAACGGAAAGAATGATTTTCCCCTCCTTTCTTGCATCAATCATGTGACAAAACTTTTTGTTTATTACGTATTCTTATGGTACTGTATCATAGAGATTTATTATCTACTAGAGAAATCTTCCCTCTCTGGGCCAAGGGATAAAATGTTCAACTAGTAGGTTCAAGCAGATTTCCCTTGTTTGATAGAGTTTGGCATCATTTTGGTTCATGCCCATGCTATTTATCGAAAGCGGGGAAATGGCGTTATTACAAAGACCATTGCTATTGATTTCACACGTGGATGGATGTTTGAAATGATTTATATTACACCTAAAAGTAGGTAATGGTGGTATTATAGGGGCAATTTTTATTGATTTAACATGGCCGATAAGCGGTTAATTGACTCTAACTAAAATGCCGCCAAATTCTGTCAAGAAAAATCTGCTTCAGCTTACCAGTCGAACATTCTCAGTCCAGTCCAGTCCAGAAAGAAATGATTTCTGTAGTAGGTACTCCTAATTTAACCTCTTTGGTATACATGCAATTCGTTTTTTAAATCATCATGTTCAAGAGAAGCGTAAACTTTACAGAACTTAAAAAATTCTGAACGGCCCCAGCATTGACTTTTAAACAGCTAATTTTTTTATCATAAATTCCTAAACAAACAAATAGCAAGAAAATAGAATGCAAAAATCATGAAGGAAAACAAACGAAATTTCACTAGAAACTAGCTCTTGACGAATATGTAATAAACACAATGCACAAATTTTTTTTATTTCCTAGGCTATCGAAACACAGTGACTGAATAATGGCATTAGTTTTTATGAATCTGTGTTTTCATTTGTTTATCGTCAAACACATGATTGTAAGGTTTATAAAATATGCAATTTATTTGCGTTAGCAATCCTAAAAGAATGGCCGATGTTCGCAAAAGTAACGATGCAAAAATTCAAGGCTTTGTATTTGTTTCAACCTTAAGTGTTCCCATGTTTGTAAAAACATTATGAAGCTAAATCTAATGAGGGGTTAGGAAGCAACGCTTCGGCATATGAGAAAATGTAAACAAATGATTATTATAAACAAATCAATCATAATTTCAAACGAATGAATCATTTAAAAATGCAGCTAAAAAAGGTCAAAAGTAGAACTACAAATATTTGAATTTCTTTAATTTGATTTGAATTTCTCATTTTCATTTTATTTTGTTTTATTTTTTTTTTATTTAATTATTTATTATTATTATTATTATTATTATTATTATTATTATTATAATTTTTTTTTTTTTTTTTTGTGAGACTTCGCAGTAATTTGCAACAAACCCACCATGTAAAAAACATCCTACTTTAGATACGAAAATAAAGCCTTGAACTTCCAATATTTATAGGTTTAAAATGGCACTTGCACAACAAGTAGCAATGTGCAAATGTGTTCGCTGTAGTACGAATCTCATTATTCACATATTTTAGTTAGGCGTTCTCTAAAAGTTTATTAGTCCAAATTTAAATATGATTTTGTTTTGTTATGTAGGCTTTGTTGTAAATTCACTTTTCTATGGAAAAAGTTTCTATGAATGTTGTTAAATTGTTTCACGGCAGATGTACGAGCCGCCAGTTAATATTTCAATCGGCGGCTGCCGACTGAATGCAATTCACCGTCACCGTACATTTTTGATCGTCCTGGAACTCTGGTTCTGACATATATCGTGGTGAATTGTAAGTCAGAACTACACAAAAAGTCCACAGACGGAGTGTTGGACGTCTTTGTGACTTTCTCGAAAATATATGGATTTTCCATCTGCGGACATCAAACGACATAGTGATTGATTTAAAACTGTAATGTTGCACAAAACACCTAAGAGCGGATTCTGGAAATTTGTCAAAAGCAGTGCCAAGACACTTTTTGTAATTGAAGCCGTCTGCTTTGCTGGCTCATACGCAGTTTACTATCGCATGAACACGGACAGAGGTGGGTAATATTTATGTAACTGCATACATACACATGTGGGTGATGATGGACTTACCGTTCAGTCCGGGATGACATATCATGCTGTAGCCGGTGACTCATTCACATAGTTCGGCAGACTATATCTGTGGCATATCTGTCTGCGTCCGTCTGGCAGTCGAACAGTGCATGAAACGGAGTAGTATATTGTTTTTTCATTTCGTTTTCAGAATTCCGTGAATACATGAACGAAAAATACCCCTTTGTGCTGGACTACTATTATAGAGTGGGAGAATTGATCGGGGATAGCAACCTCCGAGAAATTGACACCGCAATCTGGAAGGCACAACAAAAGAAGGGAAACAACGAATAGACACACACAATATCTCAAGTAATTGTACATTATCAAAGCAATCGCACCATTATCAGAAATACTGTTGCCGGCACTGAAGGAAGAGTTAATGCACCACATACGAGTGTAAATGGCATCTAATCCTTATGTTAAATCTCTAATATGGCTGGTTTCTTTCGGCGGACTTGGTTATGCTCTCATGCTTTTAACTGAGCCCTCCCAAGAAAAATTGGCCAAGATAAGATCCGCAACGGGCCCAGTTAATTTGAGCGAAGAAGAAAAGAAGAAGATTTTGTTTATGAAAAAATTGCAAGCAGCTGCCAATATCGCTGACCAGAAAAGGAACAGGGACGACTAGAATTTAATGCATATACTTTGAACATGAACGCCCACCAAACGATAACTTTGCAAAGTTTAGAAGTTGACGCCGTAGATGCGGCTGCACCTTCCAAAAAGGATCAGATATTAGAGCGTTTAAATAAGCGCAATAAGGAGAGACAAAATTACCTAGATGTTAAGTTGGAACAACGACACAAAGACAGTCCGGATGCAGAGGGCACCGATTATTTCTCCGAAACGTTTGCGCACAAAGTGAGGGAAATAGAAATTCGTGTTAAAAATGTTAGCGAAGCCGCATCCAAAAGACCGGCGGGCGAGGGTCCCAGCATAGATTTAGCCAGACACTTTGCAGACATTACGTTGGAAATTCAGGAACTGCAACGGTACTTAACCAGCTCGACTATGTTTTTGACCGACTTCAAAATAAAGGCCTGCCAGAGTATAATAAACGACCTAATGCAGACTTGTGAAGAAGCCAGACTGAGACTTATGCCCAAAAAGAAATTTGGCTTCAGCGGCCGCAAGGTAACGCCAAAACCATCTTTAAATCCGAAATTATCGAAAAATGACGGCGAGTACAGCAGCCCAAAAGCTGAAGCTTCTGGTCCCAACAGTAAAGTGAGCTGGACGCTGTCCAACAAAACAAACGAATACATTTGTCTCAAGGGTGCCGAAATCAGCGGTAAAGATGTCACCATTGCAAACCTACAAAACTGTTTCGTCGAGCTTCAGGGTCCGGCAGGTTCTGTGCAGGTCTCCCATTGCTCTGAATGTACATTCCTATGTGGTCCAATCGCTCGCTCTCTGTTTGCGGAAAACTGCAACAATTGCATCTTGAACGTTGCTTGCCAACAGATGAGATTGCACACCTCCACCCTGTGCCGTGTGTATCTACATGTTACCTGCCGTGCCATCATTGAAGATTGCAAAGGTATAGAGGTGGCACCCTACAATTATGACTATCCCGATATAGAAGAACACTTTAAAGTCAACAACATCAATAAAGAGCAAAACAACTATGCAGATGTTGCAGATTTCAATTGGCTTTCGCCGGACGTTCCCTCGCCCAACTGGCATTTACTCAAGGATTGTCCTACCATCAATTGGCTGGAGAAAAGACAACAGTTTACCACACGTTACGTTGACAATTCATCATTATAGTCCTTGGCACGACGAGGTGGACTTGCCACGATTACAAGGACGTGCCTCAAGGGTGCATTGTGGACCCTTATTTTTACCAGTTCACTGTTTATTTGTTATTCAAATGTGTACTGTTTCTCAGCTTAGCATAGTCGCAAGTTTACGATAACTACACGCTGTTCTAAGGATACAGCACCAATTTTTGGAGACAGTACTAGTTACTAACATCCAATCCAATATCCAAATTAACATGAAATGTATATCGCTACTATAAATTAATAAATGCATCATTATAGTTTATATAAATGACAAAAATTTTAAGAGTCAGATTCGTATAGTCAACGCTACGTATGATGGAAGCCATACTAATGCTGCTGAGAGTGGTACTCCAAGCGATGACGCTTCTTCCTTTGTCAAATTAATTAAGTTTTTTTCTAATCACATGCTAACTTTAATAAAAATGGACTGGTTTATCACTTCCATAGGCCAAAATTTTCATTAAAATTTGATTAATCTAATTCACCTGATACATTATCCGGACCTTAAGAAAATTGTCCTTATATCAAACTTTGATTCAAATATAAATTAATTTTAGGCATATAACAAATTCCCTTGCATCTCATGAATGAGGTATGCGAGAACTTCGCAAATTCAGTGAGCTTAGACGCATTATATTTTTAGATTCACTCTACAGTTTAACGATGACTGCGAATGTCACTGTTTGAAGAGCATTTACAAGACTTGTCGATACCCGACTACTGGAAGTATTCGTAAGACACGTCGAGGTGACCGACGCACAAATAATGCTTGGTGGCTGTATGCGGAATAGAACCCGGGATCATGCGAACGATAGTCGCATGTACTAATCCTCCCATCACAGCCGGTCACAATTTTGGGCACATATTTCGGCATAATCCCATAACAATTCTAAAATGAAAATAAATGCACTGATTACAATTAAGTCCTGTACCTCGAGTTTGTTTCTAGTTTTCGATTATTTCTGTAGAGAATATTCAGATGTTGCAATATGATGCTATATTTGAAATTAATTCAGAACCCCATAATTTTAAAACGTAAAAATTAAATCCTTACAAATGAAGATTTTTGGCATTCCGTTGTATTTTCTGTTCCTCTAGATTGGTTGGTTGTAATTCTAGAAATGTCTTGGGGCTTTTTTTCAAAAATTGTACAAATGTGCTGCTTTTTGAGAGTGTTCTGAATGCGTATTTATATTAAATAGAAGCGAAACATTGGACGGGAATTAAATAATTCATGTCTTATTTACATTTCAAGAAAAATTCGATGAATGTCAAAGACTTATGGCCACTTGTAAGCACTTTTTGAAATATGTGTTTTAAAGGATAGTCTTTAATAAAAAAGGGCAATAAGATTTTCTTTTTATTTTTACTATGCTCAGAGAAGTTTGGGAAAAATTAATATGGACAGCTTGATTTATAGCGTTTATATTTTCTTTTTCTTTCACTGCAAAATTTGTTTGCGGATTGTAAGAATCGATTTCAAATTATTTTTCAAATTTTTAATTTTGGTTGTTCAACGCAAAGTCATCCTTAAAACACTTTTACAATTTTCCAAAAATCAGAATCTAGAAACGGTTAGAAAACCGGTTTCGGTTTTTAATACCGTAAATGTAGACCGAACTATAAGCCATTTGTTTGCTTTGCGGATATAAGTTTGTGGTTTGAGTTCTGAGCGAATAGTTTTACAAATCCAATAAAGAAAACGACGAGGACGATCCCGATGTTACCCCCTCAATATCAAACAGTGGTAAACAGCCAGGAAAATCAGGATGATCACATAAAATCGATCAGAATCTGAGGAAGACAAAACAAAATCGATCGGAATGGTAACTACGGAATTATATATAGTCCGAACGAACTATGTGACAGGTTTGTTAATTATTTATTCTAATTTTGAGACGATTGCTATTTTTAGCAACGGACTCAATATTCAGACTTCCAGAATTGCTTCGATGCAATGTCCTTGTTGTATGCGAATGAAGCAAAATAATCGCGGAGTATCGTTTCCGAATTTTTCAATTAGAATTTACTACAATTATCGAACAAAGATAAGTTTATGGATATAAGTCAAATTAACTGTATCTCAAACACACGGCTAGGGTTGTTAAAGGCAGGTTGGAGGAAAATCAAATCAAGGTTATGTCGTGGCCACCCCAATCTCCCGACCTCAACCCGATTGAGAACATGATGATTGGATAACGTAATATCGGAAATGTAGTATTCCGAGATGATGATGATGAGCTTTGGGTCGAGTTGGAAAATGCCATTTCAAACGATTGCATTGAAAAGCTTATTTCTTCAATGCCTAAAAGATGTTCGGAAGTAATAAAAAACAACGGCTATGCCACAAATTTTTAGAGTTTTTTACGAGTTGCAAATGTTTTGAACACTTTAATTTCGACTCATTTTGTTAAAACTATTTTGTTTTTTTAAGGTAATGAATATTATTGATTTTGCAATATATTAAAAAAAATAATATAACTTAATAAAAAAAATAAATTAAGAAAATGAATCAAAACACCTTATTTGATTAAAAAAATTTCATTTAAGTTGTAAATGTTTTGACCACCAATGTATATGAAGACCAATCTTCTCTCTGGATAAAAATAGCGCAGCTGATGGTCGTTTGACAGAGTTGAAATAGCGCAGCGGATACAAATCTTTTTTGGGAACGTTTAGTGAAATGAAAATGTCGTTATTGTAATATATTTACTTGCAAATATGTCTATTTGCAGCTATAGCTATGGCAGTAAATAAATATTAACAGATAAATAACAAATGGCACAATTAAAATGGAAGCAATTTGATGTTTCCTCTTTCCCCCTTTTTTTACAGTAAAGAAACATATCAAGAGAATTTTGTTCTCTCTGATGGCGTTGAAATAGCGCAGTGGGTAAAAATTTCCCCTTTTTAACATTGAGTGAAATGTAAATGCCGTTATTGTCATACGTTTACTTGCAAATGTGTTTGTTTACATAACAATTACAATGGAAACAATTTTACATTACCTCCCTTTACCTTCTTATCCGATTTGAGATTAATGGTTTTGAATATTGTCGAAATCATTGCGACTGATATGAGTGATATGACTGGCCTGTTATTTGCAAAGACGAAGGAAACATACAAACCAATTATTTTCCCCTGGAGTGGAATTCGCTTACTTCCAACGTTCATTTAAGAGCGTAATTTTGTCCCCTCTCACTCTCTTTTCGAACGTATTAATACACTACAGATCAAGTTACTATAATTTACTAAAATATTAGCCGAAATACATATATAAAATTATGAAGTCATTGTGTAAAAAGAGTATCGGAGAAAGCGGGATCATTTTACTCCCTTCGCTCTCTAATCATTTCAACTTTTTTTTCCCAAAGTAAGATAACTGGTCTGTACGTTTTCATCGTCTTTGTTATTTGTCGTTATTAAAATTCCACAATTCACAGCAGCAAATGATTTCTCTTTTTATTATTTATTCTATGGGCGAGAGTAATACACTGCGCTATGTCGGTTATTGTGAATGATGCTTTCTGAACGATACAATTTAAAGAAGACTGTAAGTTGCAGATTTTAGTACAGCATACCTGGCAACACTGATCTCTGAAAACAGCTGTTGAAATGGAAACATGTACTTCATAGATACCGCTTTACGTCTTTCAGATATGTTGTTTACACCACATATTAAAAGAAAAAGGCGCGATAGTGCAAAGTGGAATGTCCAGCCATTTGCAACGAGCCACCGTCATTGTGGATTGTACGATGGTACTTTTACGGGCATATCTGTGGAAATTTCTGACGAACACGCGATGGCAGATGTGTTTAACAACGGATATTACGGCAAGGGTACCCATTCCCGCAGCGCTCCCAACAGGCTCCATTCAGAATCGGACGAAAGTGTGCCGGCGGGCTTTAAAGAGACACTTTCTCTAAGTTTGGAAGAGGCCTTCTTTCTGAGCTTCTACCTTAAAGTATTGCGCATAAGAGATATTCACGGTGGGGAGTTAATCTGGCAAGACTTTCTGACACACGCTCTGCGGTTAAACGATCGTTTTTTGGAATCGCTGGCTTCATACTTGTACTTAAAGTCAAAAGGGTGGGTGGTGAAAAGCGGATTGAAATTTGCTGGAAATTTTCGTAAGTCGAGTGATATTCGGATGTTTCAGAACTACAATATTCCATTTTAGTTGTTTATCGAAAGGGGCCAACGTTTTACCACGCAAGTTTTGTGGTTGCAATCGTCTCAAACAGCGACCGTCTGCAATCCAATAGCGTTAAAGGTTTGCAGAGAATAGCGGAGACATCTGACAAAGATGTTCTTCTTCTGGAGGTGAACAGGCCGGAAAATTATCGGATGAGTGCTATCGAAGATATAATGCAGTTTAAGATATCAGAGTCAATAATTAAAAGGTTTAATTACACTTCGTTTGTTCAACAACAGACCAACTTAATAAAATAGACTAAACTTCTAATACAATGCGTTGGCATCAGTCGCCGAAATCACAATTTTTCCACTCTGTGTTTCTTTGGTATACCCGTTCGTCGGTAATCCGATCTCTCTTGCAAGTAGATTTGCCTGCATTCTTCTTTGAAGGCCTCATTCGTGTACCACTTGGTGAGACAATCCTTTAAACGTGCATTTTCACTACGGCACGATACGACCATTAAAAGGCTGTTGCTTTTGCAACATGTCTCAAACTCTTTCACCTCTTTTGAGCAATGTAATTCCTTGGCCCTATCGCGCATAATTTTCGGTATCAGTACTTCCACCTCGACCTTCCGCAGGGTCGTGTCGTTAGGGTCGCCTATAATACTAATCGTTATTCTAGGCTGTCATGTGTTCAGGGTAACTCACCTATGCCATGGGGATTCCGTGGATTGAAATCATGTGCACCAGCTGGAGCTTCAACATTCATCCCGGCTTTTTTCTCTTGGTTTGTGTTATGGCATACTAAAGTAACATAATAATCGAAATATCAGCTGACTGGTAACTTAAAGATAGCGTTGCCAGATTGGTGCATTCTGATTATTACCACTTCTCTCTTGGCACATTACACCTTTTCTCTAAAAACATTGACATCTTTCCGTCGAGTGCCATTGTGGACGCCGGGCTGGCAACACGTGATTGCCGACTTGTATCTATAACGGTATCTCTAAATGGAACAAAACAAGAACTACAAACCCAAAAATACTACAAATTAACCACATTGGAACAATAAACCAGGACAACCCGAAGGAAATAACACAACCGAAACGATAATATATTAAAGTACAGTAACAAAGTCTATCTCCGCCTTTCATATTGTTAAAATCTACCATCTCAACGCGGATGGCATTGGCTACAAGAATTGTTATATCTTAGCATTTGAACATCACTAAAACTCATTATTATTATTATTATTATTATTTTGTTACAGGTATTGCGTTCGCAATCCTGATAGTTTTAAATAACCGACAACTTATTATATCGGTTAAAAATATAGAGGGGATAAGTTCCAGTAGAATAATTTCGGATAATCCAGCGAAATAGTGGAAGATATTTTTTCGTCATACAAATAAGTTTAATATTCAATATTTTTCGATTGTCCGTTTTTGATATGTATCTCATCGGATATCTGTACAGGCCCATTGTTCAGAAAAGTTATTTGCTTCAACAAGGGCCTCTTGTAAGATCGGCAAGAGTAGAATAACTATTTAGTTAGCCTACCTCGGAAAACTGCAAGTGAAATAAAGAAAATTGTTATCGAAACCGTACATTTAATTGAATGAGAGCAAATGTCTAAATGAAACTGTTGGCAATATCGTTTTAATGTTGCAAATACCAAAATGTGGGCACTTTGGGCTTACTCTACTTTTTTCCTGTAGAAAAGTATCCGAAGTAGGTAGTTTTTGTATTGCACATTGCACATAATGAATGAAGAAACTGGTATTTTTGAATAGGATTATTTAAAAAAAAGTCCTAGAGTTGTAGACAAATTAGAAAAGGGACAACAAAAACTATCATATAATATTGTATAAATTTTAGTCGTTTTGGTCTCACTCTAAGCAATGTAGTTTTTGTTTTTGTTTGTAAATTGCATATGGTGAATGAAGAAGTTGGCATCCTTCAGCAAGCTTATTTAAAAAAAATTCTGTAATTGTAAAGACCAGACAGGTTGTATTAACATTTCCTCTGATTTTGTTTTCTTCTTAAATGCTTTTTAAAGCCATTCTTCTACATTTGTGATCATATCGGTAAAACTCGCTTAGTTAAAGTTTAATATTTCGATTAATTCCAAGTTAACTATATAATTCCGTATATTAGTACGGACTGTATACAAAATGAAAAATTCCAATAAGCGAAGTAGACTGCCATTAAAAATCATATTTTTCTGCATTCTTATTGATAAGGTTCACAAGATTTTCATAACGTAATAAAATCGACCTTAAGGTTTAAAATTCCTATCCTGAATAAAAATAAATTAGGTTAATATAAATTAAACGTCAATATCTAAATCAGTCATAAAAACACCAAGAGTGACTGAATACAATTCTTAGATATTATTATTAGTGAAAGTGATAGCTCACATTGGCATTAATGTGTTAGACCAAGGAAAACATATACCGACTTATTCAGAATCCCGTTTTGACTTAATTTGGCTATATCCGTCTGCCTACATATTTTTGTGATCAGAAATGCAAATCATATTTATGGATGAACCCAAAAACAATTTTTCTTTTGTATAAATTGATATAATACTATAAATTTTGATCGGATCAAGGGAAATCTTGTAGAAAATGGATGATATCTGCCCAGGACGCTTAACGGATAACTCGATATCTAAAATTTTGTATAGATCAGAGTATGTGAGATCGTATTAGATAAATTGAAAGCATGTAATAAAAGGTATTATTATAAGTGATACGAAAATAAGTATTTTTTGCAAATGCTATCATCTTCTAAACTCAGGAAATATTTTTTAATTGGTCTGGACTCAATACTTGGAAGCCTCAGGACATAATAACAACATTTACATATCAAACATTGAGAAGAAATTTTTGTGATTAACGCTTTCGAATAAAACCGTAGTTAATACGTAGATAGTTAGCAAGTTTGTAGCTAAAAGAAGGTGAGGGTCTATTAAAATTTGATTTGCTCACCCGACAACTCAAAAAGGCCGCCACTTTCTTCGTTGTTTTTAGCGCCGCTGGAATCGTATAGTGCTGGTCTTGATGAATTACAAAATTTGCCAGATAAGCAGATGACGTTTAACCTTCTTACGTCAAGACTCTAAGCTGAGGGATTAAACCAGAACAGAAATTTCAGTCGGGTGAATTGGCTTATATGTATACACCTTCACCCAAAGTCTTTTTCCATTGTTGCAAAAGTGTGCAGCGCCAAAAAATGCGTGGTAAATGCTATGAATTGATGCATAATCCTGCATTTAGTACGGGAGCTATCCGAACGGGCGTGATGTTGCAGTCCATTTTCATTCCCAGAACTAAGTTTATCAAACGTATAACGTAGCCAAATTTGGTTGAATTTAATGCAACTACTTGAAGGATATGAAGCTGAGTGTTTATGCCAACGTTTAATTGAGTACTTTCCCCAATCTTTCTAGCATTTTGTAGCCTTCGCGTTGTTGGCAGCACTTCTTTTGCCTCCCTCTTGCTGCTGGTATTTGTTTCTTGGAGCAAATACAACTCAACTAGTAACGAGTAGACAAATGCGGCCACTTTAGCCTTTTTCTCTCCTTGTTGTGTACATGGTTAAGTAGTCGTAATTAGATCTTCTTTCTGATCGTACCGTATCCAGGTAGTTTTGCGATCATAATAAATATAATTTTGGATATTTGAATATATCGTTTTTTTTTTTATTTATTTTATTCTCAAACACTGAGAATATATAGGTTAAATCGGTCATTGGTATGGAAGGTACTAAAAGGGGCGTGATACTATAATGTAATACAATGAACAATAATTTTGTCTACTACGATCTGTGAATCAAGAGTTGAAGGGAAGAAATTGGATTTTGGAAGAACGGTTAATTTGTGTGGGAGGTACTAGAGTACCAGGTAACAGGCGCATGGCGACGCGGTCCGTTTTCAATTTCAGGCACTACCTAACTAAACTTTTACTGTGTACCAAATTTTGAGAGAATATGGTATAACTGAGTAGAAAATACAAGTTTTATCACAAATTGCAGAGATAAATAATGAACAAGATTGTAGGGCGGTAAAGCCTGCTTGTTAATTACAGCTACAAAATTAAATTTGGGAAAATCGGTCAGTTTGTATGCGAAGTACCAGAAGGGACAGCACAATATACCCCATTTGCAATCTTCGGCTACAATCTGACAAAATATTATTAAACAAATGACATATACCTCTATATCTCCGGGTGAGGGTATAAAAAGGAAAGCAGCCGGAACAAAGAAGTATAAAAAGCGATTATACAGAAAGTGTAACTGGATGCATTAAAAACGGTTTCCGATCTAAAGAAGCGATACTACAAAATAGAGGAAGTTGTACCGGCTCAACGCAAAAGAAGTGAGCATGTCAGAAATACCCTTTTTAAAATACGTTATATACCAACTTAACCCGTGTTTCTGGTCAGAATGGGTTATCGAATAATCTTGAAAAATCTTCTGTTTGTCGAGAGTAAAGTACTGACAGGTTTTTGCTGTTGAACATAATCTTTTTAGATCTAGCGGTATAAAAGCGACGAACGGGTATGAAAATGGACGATGGTCGGGCGAACGGATTTGCAAAAACTAATTAAAACATCGATGCAGATTAAATTGTGTTTGCTTTAAAATCCGGTGCTACAGATTTTATACCTATAAATGCCGATCAAGTTCTCAGCTCAACATAAAAACTATATCGGCAGCTGTGCACAACTGACGAGTTAACTGGAATTACAATAATTAGAACATCATTTATATGCATGGAATGTAATAAATCATTTCAAGTCGAAAACAAACGTTACGAAAAAATTACTGTGTTAAATTTCGGTCCTTTATTTGCAGACGCAAACAAGAAAACCGTATATCGCTTCTAGTGCGCTACTTAATTAATCTTATACTCCTAAAAACCTTAAAAAAACTGATGTTAATGATCATTACAATTTATGAGTTTAATATTTTTTTTTTTTTTTTTTTATTATTCTTTATTTGCAATCTATTTTCATATAAACATTAAGCAAATTTTATAATAATATCAGATAAGTCACAGAGCTGTTAAATTCTACAAAACTTAACAGTAAGTCAATATGTTACAATTGTAGTACAATATTTACATTAATATTAATTACAAAAATGGGAGGTCAAGGATGTGAGTTCTTTTTAGTCTACGTACTTCCTCGCTATCATTAAGCAGATTAATTGCCAAGATATTCGGATGAAAAGTAAGTCTATTCAGGTAGTTAGTACTATATCTAATAACTTCGCTTTTAATTTTTGGGACACCAAGATCATTGTGTATGTTATTGTTGTTGACAAACCATGGAGCATTGCTGATTAATCTTAGGGCCTTTGACTGGTACCTCTGAAGAATTTCAATATTTGAAGTACTGGCTGTTCCCCACAATTGTATGCCATAAGTCCACACTGGTTTTAGAATACATTTGTATAACAGTACCTTGTTCTCTAAACTGAGCTCAGATTTGCGACCCAGAAGCCAGGACATTTTCTTCGTTTTTATATTTAATTGTTCTCTTTTGTGTTGTATGTGTTTTTTCCAAGTCAGACGTCTGTCGATGTGAAGTCCAAGATATTTTACGAAGTTAGATGATGGAATATTAACTCCATTTAAGGTCACTGGTGGGCAGTCTTCTTTCCTTAAGGTATACGTTACATGGACTGATTTGTCAGTATTGACTTCTATATTCCACTTCTTAAACCAGGATTCGGTGGCTTCGAGTTGTCGTTGGAGTATGTTAGATGCTTCAGCAGGGGATGCATTTGTAGCTAATATTGCCGTGTCATCCGCATAAGTCGCTATCTCTACATCATTATTGGTGGGCATGTCAGATGTAAATAATGTATATAAAAGCGGTCCTAATACACTTCCTTGTGGGACACCTGATTTAATATTGCCTATTTCAGAATCTTCATCATTTATGTTAACATAAAATTTTCTTTCAGATAAATACGACTTGATTAGAAGATAGAACGGAGTTGGTAGTAAGTTTTTCAATTTGAAAAGTAATCCTTCATGCCATACTCTGTCAAAGGCTTGTTTGACATCAAGAAATACCGAGGAGCAGTATTCTTTCCTTTCCAGACAATTCCTGATTATATTAACAACCCTATGGCATTGTTCTGCCGTTCCATGGTGGTTTCTAAATCCAAATTGATGATCAGGTACAATTTTTAAGGCTTCCAATAGAGGAGATATCCTTTTCTGGAATAGTCTTTCAAATATTTTAGAAAACACTGGCAAAAGACTTATAGGTCTATATGAAGCTACAGAGTTTTCCGGTTTATTAGGTTTTAAGATCATTATTATTTTTGCACATTTCCATAAGGTAGGAAAGTGAGACAGTCTTATCGCGGCATTGAATATTATAGTAAGAAATATTAGGCCTTTTTTGGGCAAAGATTTAATAACTTTGCCATCAATTAAATCAGCACCAGGTGTTTTTTTGGTATTTAGTTTTTTTATTTCGCTTTCGATTTCTTTTACACGAAAAGGTTTAATCGGCAAGCTCATTTGGCACGGCACATCTAGAAAAT
>JAHXMU010000430.1:45905-92119 GCA_019455685.1 Philornis downsi
GCAACGTTTTCCTTGAGAAATCTTAATAATTTCCCATACAACAAGTTCAAATCATTTACGAGTATGAGTAGATGCAATTAATATTAGGGTGATCGGTTGGGTTTTTAGCTAATAAAAAAAGTTTTTTTTTTAAATGCCATTTTTTGATTGTCGATTAAAACTGTTTTTGTTTGATTCATATTAATGTTTTTTATCTGATCCATATTATTGTTTAATTTATGTCTTCGGATGCATCAACAGCTAATATATGTTTGAATAAACTAATAAAACAAATCAAAATGGTGATAGACAACAATGACATTAAGTTCCTATAGATTGGAATCTAGTTTAAATTACACTTTTCCTATAGAGAAGTTTACTCAGTGACGCTTTTCCTGTAGAACAGTAGTCAGGGACACTTTTTCTATAAAAAAAAAGTTTACTCGGGACACTATTCCTATAGAAAAGTGTATCCAAAGACGATATCTCATAATTAAACACATTTTAGATAAAATCAGTACGAGTATAAACAAGTTCTCACTAAAAGAAATCACTCACCTTTTTAGCCAGTTATTCAATCTTCATCCATCGAACTAACCATGAGAATGGCAACACTAGGAACAGCTATTATTCTTTCCAACTCTCTTTTTCAAATCAATATCACTCACTCACTCACTCTTTTGTCACTGATGCGATCTATGCTTCAACTGTCTTTCTCAAGTTTGCTATTTTTTTTTCACTCCACACACACCCATAAGAACAAGTGGTTGTGTGTGTCATCTGCATTCATTTGTTTACATTCAGCACTTCATCATCTCGCAATCTTCTTTTCACAATGCAATTCACTATACAAATTTGCAGAAATTTCGCACTAGATTTTTCTAACGTCTAAATTGAGTATCGGCAAAAATTTTGTATATTCTAATTACAAAATTGGTAGAGTTTGTTGTGATGCAAAAATTCCAACAAACTAATAACTTTTAGACTACGTTTTTGCCCTTTAAAGGCATATCGTTTAGAAAGACCGGTCGGTAGAGATTAAAATCGCGAACTGAAGTTTGATAGATAGGGGTGATGCAGTGTTACCAAAGTTTGGCAAAAAATTATGCTAAAGGTGATTTTATTGCTGTTTGGGTGTTCGATGTAAAATGTTAGCTATTGCCCCGTGATTCGTGACATGTAACAAGTTCTTTGATAAATTTCCAAAAAATTTTAATTAGTATTCCTTTAGTTAAAAAAAGAGTGGTTTATTCAGATTTGGATCAGAAATATGCTTATTGGAATTTACTTCTATTGTATATATCGTATATTTTTTTCAAAACAAGGTAACTTGTTTTTTTAAGTTCTTTTCAAACTTTAAATTATCAGTGAAAACTGAAATTATAGTGATTCATACATAAACATAAAAAAAATACAATCTTACTTGGTAATCTTTATTGTCATACAAAAGAAACAATTTTTATATTCATTTCTTCCAAGTCATTCGGCGATGAATTCGAATATTTCGGATGATATATATGGCTAATGATGCGAATAATGCCGGATTCTAATTCCTCAATCGTATACGGTTTATCCATGTAGATTTTGGAGCTGTGATATTACATGATTTGGGCGGCTAATTCACCGGTCCGAAACGTTAAATTAACTGTTAACAGAATTGTACCTAGGGGCACTTTGCTACAGAAAAGTGTACCCAATGATGCTTCTCCTATAGAAATGAGTACAAAGGCACAATTCAATCTTTCAAGCTAGATTTTATTTGGTTTTGTTTTTATGTATTCCTTTCCAAAAGACGAGTTCATATGAACTACAATCAGGTTACATTAACTCAAACCTAATTTAAATGAACTAAAATACGAAATTAATATGAGTATGAACAAAGTAAACAAATTGACATCCAATGTTCTCAACATTATATACGACGTTGTATTTACTGCATTCGTGCTTTAATTTTTTCGGTTATGAACTACATTTTAATATAACCACGAACTCAGCTTAAGGTTCAGCTTTAATCGAAATTATTGTACAGGGTGGCGGTACAATAATTTCGATTAATAAAATACAATCAGATAATGTTGAAATAAATATGAGTTAAAGTCCTTGAGCTGAGTTCGTGGTTATACTAAAATGTAGTTCATATACCGAAAAAATTAAAGCACGAATGTAGTAAATGCTACATCTTATGCTACAATAAGAAAATCGAACAACTTTTTTGTAATCAATGTATCAATATATTTTGTTGTATAGATTAGAAGAATTTAATTCAATTAGTTATAGAATTCCACTTTATTTGATATAACTAATTTTTTTCGAAGAGGATAGACCGTAAATGGCAACATCTGATCAGAAAATTATTCATTGCAGCCTGAAAGGCTGAAGTCGGGATCGGCTCAATTATTGTTTCAATGGATTGCTTCAATTCAGCAAAATTCTTTGGCTTCGTTTTGCACACCTCCTGCTTGACTTAACTCAATAAAAAAAAATCTGTTGCAGTCAAGTCAACTATCTTGGGGCCAACGGAAAGTGGAGTTTCTGGATATTAATTTGTTTGCGAATTTTCGTTGGAGCTCCGCCATAATCGGTCTGGGTATATGTGCAATCGCCCCATCTTGCTGGAACCAAATGCTATAGAAACGGATATGTCTTCGGCACAGTTCTGGATAAAGAAACTCCTTCAACATCTTTAAATAAAGGCCCCTTTGGTCCTCTTTTTTTTGGTGTTTGTAGCACGATTCGCGCACCTCTTTGTACGCACTATTTTTCAAAAGTTTAGTTCATATGACCTAAAACCCCTGTGATAGTAACTCACACCTAATAAAAATAAATTAAAATTCAATTCATACCAAATTAACATAATTGACATGATCAAAGCGAGGAATTAGACAACCAACGGCCCCAAAATCTCGGCCGTATGTGTACCACATTTGTGTTTCTATGGCATATGAACTAAATTTTACCATAACTATGAACTCAACTGAAGGATTTGAACTCCTTTTTAGTTCAGCTATAGGCGTAACACAATTTTTGTCTTACGTTATTCTAGATTCAATTGCCAGAAACTTTTTCTTAAAATAAATAAATTTGTCCTTAATTTGAATGAAATTCTACTCGCTCATAACAGATTTGTTTGAAAAAAATTCATTCCCAATTTAAAGCAAAAAGTAAATTAAATTTTTGGAATCAATGGTGTTGCCATTTAAGAAAAATATATAATATAAAATAAACAAAAAATAAATAAATAAATAAAATCAAATATATGTAATAATACAATAGTACTGTATAATATAATAATATAATAGTATAATATAATAGTAGTAATAATATAACACTAGTGTCTGTTGGAATATTTAGCTTCAAATTCCAATATAATTTTTTCATATAGAGTTTCAAAGCGATAAGTCCGCATAGCACCAGCCTTTACTTGAGAAATTTCATCGAGTTAAATGTAATAAACTAAATCTACCAACTTTTCTTATCTATATTAAAACTTGTTACAACTTCTACTAGTTTTGGATTATGGAAACGTTTTTGAAGTAACAGCAGTAAATTTGTACTAGATGTACGGACAATGTAGAGACAAATTATTGAATTAATCTGGGATGCATTTAGCGAGAAATGACGACAGTGCCACAGATTTTATTAACGTACATGTAGCAGCTGTGGATTTCAACTGAGCCACATTGATCTTAGGACACAGTAGCTCTCTTTATTTTTGTTCGATCACCATTTTCAAGCTTTAAATTTGCAGTTATTTGACCGCTGCTGCCTTTCCATTCAACGCATTCAGTCAAAAACGGGTATCGTCATAAGCGTTAATTTCCGATTGCCTGCGATTTCATTTCACTTAAAATGCATTGTTAGTTTCTGAATTTATTTATAAATAATAACAAGAAATAAAAATGTTTTTTATTTTTCAATTCATTATTTTACATACTACTTGTTTTATTTACATACTACTTAACTAGGATGGGAGTAACATAAATACTCTTTTCGCATTAACTTGTTGGTGCAGAGTAGTAACATAAATAGCAGCACAGTCTATTTTACGGACCAATAATAAGTGGATCAAAACATATAAACATTTTATGGATACTAAGTTTATACATTGTATACTTTTCTAATTTTTTTTTCTTTATTTTCTAAAAAGCTCAAGACTTGGGAATTTTCTGTTGTATTATAGGAATCATCACAAAACATGTGTCCCGGGTTTTCCTTGAGCTTCCAGAGGATATGTTTCTTAAGTACACCTAGAAGTTGACTACTGTACACCACTATGTGGTTTGTCAGTAAGTACATGCGTACGTTTGTTGGAAGGTCTTCGTAATGAATAAGTACTATGTATGTTTGTACACTGGGGCACACATAAGCATTAATTATACAAATTGCGAAAGGATCTAGTTCATAATTGGGACAATACTAATAATAATTAATTACGTTTTATCACACATACTAAGGGATCACCCGACCCATGTGGGCGAACCCTTCGCGCCATGGGTGGCATGGATTGTGGCGACCATACATAAATACATTTATGTACATACATAAGTCTAGGTACGAATATGAAATGGGCTAAGAAAGTGGCTGAGTGATTCCCACATGGCTTCGGGTTATTAAATGCATCCGACTGTGGGTTATGTCTAAAAGCTAGAACTGGTGTATGGCCAATATGAAGTTCTTGATGCGACTGTTGAAGAAACTGGTGACGGTAATGTCGGGGCTGCCGAAGTGGTTGTTGTAGTTGATGCCAAAACAGTCGCTGGATGCGTGGAAACACCAGCGATATTGCTGGACGGTTGTGTCGTGTCAACCAATGGTGAAGAAATAGATGGTGTTGACGGCGACAAAAAACTTAAATTTGATCCAGACGAAGATGGGGATGTGTGAGCGTGATCTGCGTGGATACTTGACGAATGGTGCAGACCATGATGCTGCGGGCCATAATGAGCCTGGTGATGTTGATGATGAGGAACTTTATAGGAACCCAACATTCCCATGCTGCTGGTGGGATCGCACCCTTGGGCCTGGGCTTGGCAAGCTGCCATCAGTCCATGAAAATCGAATTTGTATGCATAACGCTTGCCATGAACTTTGGTCATAATATTTTTGTCATAGTAGTATCTGAAACAGAAAGAAGGAAATATTAGGCATTCTTATTACTTGTTATTAAATTTAAAACTGAATTGTTTCACTTTCGCGAATGCGGAGGAAACTTCTTGTGAATTTGTATGAGAGAAAATTAATACTTGATGAATTCAAGCTCCCTGGAAGAGATTTTCGTCGCTCGGAAGAGTTATAAACAAAAAGAACAACTCACCGTACAAGATAAGTCTCAATTATTCAGTCCGGCTGATGTTCATCGTTTCTTGTCGACAATATCATTTTATGGCAGCATTCATTATCGTTTCTCGCTTAGTTAGGCCTTTGATCAAGCGATCAGGTAATTTCATTTACTTGCATATATTTTTAATACGGACAAAAAAAGCACGTTTGATAATTTGTATATTTATTTATAACGAAATCGATTTTTGTGATCTACCCAATAAATCAGAAATGACTTTGACGTTAAGATATCAAAATGACATCATCTTCTCGGCGTTAATTATAATCACCTACGAGAGTTTGTGAACTAAAATGTTTCCATAGTTGTCGCGAGATTACTATTCCTCAAAGGTATGATACGTTTTTGAAATGGATGCAAACGATATTAAAATCGCCACAAGCCGAACATAGAGACTAGAGGATGGTACTACGCCGATTTTTCACAGTGAAACTCCACAGAAATAAATGTTCGTAAAATTTTAAGCAAATTTGTTTTCACCGGACAGTTTTATCGCGAGGAAAATGTTCTCATGCGATATTGCCAACTTTGTTTGGTGTTTGTTTCCAACACAGAAAAACATGTTTCTATGTGATAAACATTTCAATAATTTTCAAGGTGAAACTCCATATACATAAAGGTTTATGAAACTTTAAACTAATTTTTTTTAGCGGGCAGTTTATTCGCGAGGAAAATGTTCTCATGCGGCATCGCCAACTATTTTTGGTGTTGGTTTCCAACACTGAAAGTCGAAAAACAAATTTTTATGTGATAACAATTTCAATAATTTTCACAGTGAAACTCCATATAAATATATGGTCGTAAAATTTTAAGCCAATTATTTTCCGGACAGTTCTTTGGCGACAAAAATTTCCTCATGCGATAGTGCCAGATATTTTTGGTGTTGATTTCCAACACTGAAAGCGAAAAACATGTTTTTACTTGATAATAATTTCAATTTCTTGATAATAATTTCAATAATTTTCACGATGAAACTCCTTATTAAGAAATAGCCGTGAAACTTTAAGTTAGTTTTTTTTGCCAACAGTTGTCAAGGAAAATGTTGTCATGACCCGACATACAGACAACCTGATATTATGAAAATATTATTATGCCAAAACTTTTTTTCGCGAATCAAGCTTTGTAAAAAATTAAAGTGGTCTTCAGCTTGAATAAATGTGAAAACAAATTTTTATTTTACAGACCGAAATAAGAACAAACAATTGAACATTTTTAATTTATTTAAGTGTTGTTATATGCAGTGAACCATCGCAATGAGAATAAAAAGAATTGAAAATATGATGCTTATGAAAACTTGGTTACTAAGAGATTATTAATACTGCCATTCCAAGGCAATATTCTTAAATCGAAAAATTATGGTTTATTGACTTCCGGATGCTACTGCTTTAATAGGAAATTACATTTGTGTTAGGTCCTGTGCAAGCTTCTACAAATATTTCATGGTGGTTGCACGGACATGTGCGGCAAATGCCGCCCCAAGTGAACAATCTCCATGATATTTATTTGAAATAATAATGAGCTAAGGACACTGCCGCGCAGTCTTCTGTTCCCACTAATACAAGCATAATGTGCAGCAAAATTTAATAACCGGTAAAAACGAAAGCTTTCGAGAAGTCATCAACAACTCCGGTAGTATACATGACTTTTGTGCGATGGGAATTATTGTCTGACTGAAAATTTTACAAACATAAAAAATATAAATGTATCGCTAAAACCTACTAACGATGAGCATGATTTTTCTTTCGTAATAGGTATTTTTTAATGTTTCCAGAACGATGACAACATTTATACGTAATATTCTTTATCAATGAATGTCTATGGGTAGGTTAGTTTTGTAAAGATATTGAAGGAAAACTCAAATCATTCTAGGTTCCTATATACTCGTAGAGTCGTTCCATACTGTCAGTCAAGTGAATAAATTAGCATATAGGATGCAAATTAGTGAATTGTGTGCACGATTTTATGGATTTTTCTGTGCAAATATTGAGATAAGGGTGGTCCCAAAACTAGGCGACCTAACGCCTAGATGGTGCTTGTAATTTGAAAAAAGTGGCAACCTTACAAATCATATGGTTTAAGTTTCAAGATGCCACGTTGTTTGGTATATTTATTTGGGCCATCAAAAGTAAACAATCTCAGTGAATTTGTAAACTTGGAAAAATTGGTCACTGTTATGTAATTCAATATTTCCATTTGAAAGGTTTCAGCCCAACCAATATTAAAGTCGAGCTAGATTCTACTCTGGGGAAGTCTGCACCTTCGTTTGCGACTGTGAAATATTGGGTAGCAGAGTTTAAACGGGGTTGTACGAGCTGCCAAGATGAACACCATAGAGGTGTCCCCGCCAGACACGGTTAAGAAAATCCATGAAATGGTATTGGATGATCGTCGGCTAAAGGTAGGCATTTCAAAAAGTGCTATACGTCTTATATTGACCGAAGATTCGAAGATGAAAAAGCTGTGCTCAAGATGGGTGCCGGACTTGCTTTCAGTAGCAATCAATAGCAAAAACAGCGTCGTGAAGATGTTTTAGTAAAGTTTTTGGCGATGTCTCACTGCAATAAAGCCGAATTTTTCCGCCTATATATAACCAAGGATGACACCTGAGGCAAAGGAACAGTCAAAGCAGTGGACTGGAAAGGGAGAATCGTGTCAAAGAAGACGAAGACGGTTCCATCTGCAGGCAAGTTCATGGCATCTGTTTTCCAGAACACGCATGAATTATTTTTATTGGTTATCTTCAGAAAGGAAAAACCATTAACGGTGAATATTATGCTAATTTATTGCAACGTTTAGATAACGCAAAACGAAGTGTTGCGTAATCAAGACAATGATCCACTTCACACATCCAGAATTGCGATGGCCAAAATTAATGAATTAAAGTTCGAATTGTTTCATCACGCACTTTGTTCGCTATATTTAGCACCCTCGGACTGTTTCCTATTTCCAAACTTAAAAAAATGGCTTGGTGGTAAAAGAGTTGCCATCAATGAAGAAGTGGAGTCTGCGGTTGATGGCTATTTTAAGGAGTTTGACAGTTCTTACTATAAACAGGATATAGAAGCTATTGAATATCGCTGGAAAAAGTGTATCGAGCTAAAAGGAGATTATGTTGAAAAGTGAACATAATTTTTTCCAACTTTTTGGTGTCTTTTTTGTTAGGTCGGCTAGTTTTAGGACCGCATACGTGCTATGTAATTTTTACGAGAAAAAATTCTACGAGACGTTATTAGTTCTTGAAAAATTATAGTGGCATTAGCAGTTTTTCTTGTATTGATTTCCAACCCTGAAATCGGGACATTATTTGCTTCTGAAAAAATATGGCGGCATTAGCAGTTTTTCTTGTGTTGATTTCCAACTCTGAAATCGGAACAAATAATGTTTTTTTTTTCAAAATATGTTCGATAATATATTTGTAAAATTATTAACTGACATCTTTTTTATTACTATTCATTTTCATTTTCAAGTTTACAAAAGTATTATCGAACATATGGCAACGTAAAAATGTATGTTAGTCCGATTTCAGTGTTGGAAATCAACAGGAAAGAGGCTGGCGTTGTCACTTAAGAAAAATATCATGAAAAAACATAGTACTGTCTGGTGAAAAAATTTCGCATCAAATTCCACTATCATTTTTTTTTATACATTAGCCTTAAAAGTACTAAAAACTCCTTTCTTTGTCAAACGACGAACTACCTAAACGCTAAAAATAATGTTTACACGCACTTATAACTATTTCTGCTTTATTAATAATATTAATACGCACAAACATATCTCTCTTATTTGTTTAAATAATTACTAAGTAACGCAACTGCTCATTCTGCCAACGAATCAAGAAACTAAAAATTATTTCACGAAGGGAAACCGTCTAGTCAGTCTTATATTCTTTGGTCCTCACGGAACTAGACAGAACCGGCCCAGTCGATTCTTGAAAAACATGTCTTATGAGTTCGATACTAGTCCCGGGCAGTTGTGAAAGAACTGGTCTCACGGGTCCGTTTCTAGAGCCGATCGGTTCTCGAAAAACTGGTGTTTCAGAACCGCCTCTCGGTTTTTGAAGGACTCGGGCCGACCGGCTCTTGTATGGACCCGTTTCCGTGGTTCCGATTCCACGGTTTTGGGCAACTCTTTTATTTATGGTGTATGAAAAATTACAGTATGCGCAGTTTTAGTAGATGATGACAGAAATTTCGAGCAGTTTGATTGTAGGGGAGGGGGTGTATTACATTGCCCCCTTGTTACATTGCATCAATTCCAATCTAAACAGGTATGAGTGACTTTTGTCAAATCTGTCATTTTATAAGGAAGCATCAGAAGAAACGTGGTCACTTTTACAAACTTGGAAATCGCTGATTAAAAAAACATTACTATTAGAAAAACGTTGCTTTTATGGTTGTTGGTTTACTCCAGTTGTCGTATTCACTAGACGACCAGGCTGCCCTACAAGCAGACGGCCATTGCTCAATCACATTTCATCTAAAGATAAATGGGGTCACGCTCGACTTCTTCAAAACATTGCACATTTTTCATATAGAAAGGTGTAGACCACATCCCTAGGAATGATGGCATAAAAGTGAAATTTAATTTTATTTTTACCATTTGTTTTTTGAATTTTGCATTTTTTGGGCATTTTAATATTTATATTTTTGCACATTGCGCAAATTTGGGGATATTTGATCAGCTTCTGGAAAGACTCCTCTAGAATGTACCGGCGGCAGTGTTAACTTGTTATGATTTTTGTTCATACTTCAGTTTGATAACGTTGTTATGTTAATAATTATTTATCTATGTCGATATAATTTATTGTTCTTAAACGATTCTGTTATTTTAAGGATGTTAATGAGGGACTTTCCTCCCTTGGTCGCAAAAAGTACTTTTGGAATGTATTTTTTGAAGAATATTGAAGAAAAAGTTTTCTGGTTTGTCATTGCACACTTTATTATTTACAAATGCCCTTACTGAGAATTTTTGCATTAATTTTCTATGGATGCAAGGCAAAGCGCAGGGTCTAGTGGGGCCCACAAATAAGATCAAAAGTTTCACTTTTTTGTTGCTCTCATTTTTGGTTTAAACAACTCATAATAATTTTAGTTTTTTTGTGTCAAAAAAATGGATTTGAAAATTTGTTGATTATTGTCGACTTTGATTTTCTTTAGTATTTTTGGAAGTTCAACAGAAAATGTGTCGAATCCTTTTAAAGTTTTTCTTATCATGTAATAATAAACATTTTCTAAAAAATTATTATTTGTTAATTATATAGGAAAATTCTAGAATTTAATGGCAAGTGTCCAGTAATTTCTTCAAGCTTCATATTCCTTCAAATATTACAGTTTTGTAAGTGTAAATATAGCAGGATAACTTAGAGGATATAATAATCTGGTTTAAGAAATGATATTACCTCCAAAGTTCCTCCAAAACTAGAATTTCGGCAGTTTCAAAATAATAATAATCTCTTTATTGAGAGAGCTTATAAGCTCTATAATATAATAATATAATTAATATATTAATTAATATATTAATACGAAACAAACTATAAGCCCATCTTGAAATATTCGAGACTATCAGGTATGTTCCAAAAAAGTAGTAGAATTAAAGTAAAATACGATTTGAAAATTTAACATTTTGTTTTGGATGTTCTGCAAATGAAGCTGTTTGTTGTTTCTTTTTCTCATATGAAATGAAGTTCGAAAACAGAAATTGTAAACAGCTGATGTTAACTTGAAAATAAAATTTAGTTATTAAAACTACTATTTGTGATTTGTTTTTTTTGCATAAAATTAAAGGATAAATAAATAATAAGGACAAATAAATAAATAAAGGATAAATAAAGAATGAATGCGGTGTTAGTGTCCACTATATACCAAACCAATGAATACGCAAGAGCAAAATTGCAAAGGCGGATTTTGCGGGATCACTCAAATCATCTGGATATGGGCGACACTACATAAGTACACACATGTACATATGTACTTAAGTACATTCAATATACTTTTAATAAAAACTATTAGGTTTTTACAAAATTATCGCATCAACAAAGATGCATTTTACATTGCACAAAATTGAGTCTGCCCAAATCATCCATCCCGGCAGAACTACAGCTTGCTACCACATTAAGATTTTTAGTAGAAGGAGGATTTCAACGAGATTAAATTGAAAATGGCAGTTGATGAACAAAATTTGTCTAAGCGCCACTTTATGCAAAAATTTGGTATTCCCGGTGTAGTAGGATGCATTGATCGAACTCACGTGGAAATTACTAAGCCGCAAAAATATGGAAACTAAACGTAAAACGTAGCATTATTGCATCCTGCGTAGTATTCTTGTGTTTTATCCCTTCAAACAAGGAAAATTTTTATTCATACATGTTTTTTATTCTTACATGTTTATTTGCAAAAATTTGTGTTCCACAATAAAATTTCAAAGTATTTTTAAGCCACTTCTTTTTGCCTAAAAGTAGTTTCTAGAACAATGCAATTCACTACGTATTGATGCTCGAAAACAAAACAGAAATGAAAAGTAAAAAGTAAAATTCAGAACACCCAAGAGTCAAATTGAAGTGATTACAAACTACTTTTACTTCAAAGTAGAATCAGGAACATACCTGTATGTCAAAAGCATAATGAGTAGACAACGAAAACAAACAGCATAATATGCCACGAACAAACAGCCAAACTTGCCGCTTCCATGCAAGATTTCAGCCAATTACCTGTTCTTCAAGCAGATATGCCCAATAGCTGATTTGTAACATTTGAAACTTTAGCTCTTGAAATACAGCTCTTATACTTATTTGTATTTACCCATAGACTATTGTGATTGTGAAACGCATTGTATATTGGGGGGGTCTCCACCATGAGAGTCAACCTTCTATGGAATGGAATCCCGCTTCTTTTGGTTCAACCACCGAAAAGGCTCCATGTGCGCAAGCAATCCTCGGCATACGCTCTTTATAGTGTAGTGCATAATTTTCAAACACTTAGGGAGAACATTTCGCATTCTCTGTGTGCTACTTTTCAATGCTCAATGTATGCGTCGGATATTCATGTATTTGTGTATGTATATATATATATATATATGTATGTATGTATGTATGTGCATTAACTTACCGTAAAGCTCTGCTGAGTTTGTCGTAGTTCATATTTGGTTTAGCTTTCCGCTCTCCCCACAGTTTTGCCACTACGTCGGGGTCGATCAACTTGAATTCGCCATTGGTGCCCTCCCATGTTATGCAGCTACTCTTCGACGAATCAGCGAGCAATTCAAGCAGGAACTGCCATAACTGAATCTGTCCCGAACCTTGAACGACCAATCGATGCGAGGCAGCGTTTAAGAGTTGGTATGGGTCTGCAACAAAGAAGACAGAAATGTGTTTTTGTTATGCGTGAGTCATATCATGTTTATTTCACTTAACAATTTCTGTTAAATTTATATTCTTAGTGATCCCGAAGAAGACTTTGTTTTCGATTGGAATGGTCAAAGCGATTTTTGTTTAAATAGAACAATCAGTCGCAGCAAGCGCTTTTTGTGCATAGAAACATTGCGGGTAAACTATTTTTATAGAAAGTTAATCCGAACACCTATGTTTTCTACGAAAATACTGATACTTGACGTTGAATTGAAGCTATAGTTATATTAGTCATCAACGCCTCTGTTGTGCGACTTGTTTAAATTTATGCGGCGGAAATGGTCCACACAGTTGGCTTCAAAATATCCATATGATTCAAATTGAAGAAATTCCTTTGGTTTCGTAACAGTTTTTTCAGCTTGTTCTTCGAGCATAAAAGAACAATACATAAACATGAATTTATTCATTCAATAATTTACTTAGTTTGGCTACAGGCAGTATCAACTACTAATATAGAGTTCCAGAGAAATTAAGTATTTATATGCATTTACAAAATACGAAATAATATAACCAATGCCGAACTGTGTCTTTCATGAACTGAAAAAATGTATTTGATGATACTTTTCTACATATATGAAAACCGTCTTTCATGACACTTTTCGACTTCATGACAATATGAAAGGTGTCTTTCATGGCACTTTTCAATATGAAAAGTGTCTTTCCTGACATTTCTACATGGAAAGTGTCTTTCATTACACTTCTCAAGATGGAAAAAGTCTTTCATGACACTCTTTAATACGAAATGTCTTTCATGGAACTTTTCAGTATGGAAAGTGTCTTTTATGACACTTTTCAATGTAGAAAGCTTCTTTCGTGGCACTTTTAAATGTGGAAAGTGTCTTTCATGACACTTTTCTATATGAAAACTGTCTTTCGTGACACTTTTCAATATAGCAAGTGTCTTTCATGACGCTTTTCAATATGAAAAGTGTCTTTCATGACACTTTTGAATATAACAAGTGTCTTTCATGACACTTTTCAATATAACAAGTGTCTATCATGACACTTTTCTATATGAAAACTGCCTTTCATGACACTTTTCAATATAACAAGTATCTTTCATGACACTTTTCAATATAACACATGACACTTTTCTATATGAAAAACGTCTTTTATGACACTTTTCTATATGAAAAATGTATTTCACGACGCTTTCTTATATAAAAAGTGCCTCTTACGACAATTCCCAATATGAAAAGTATTTCCGCGACACTTTTCTGTATGGAAAGTCATGTCAATTTGACTTTCATGGCACCTTTCTGTACGAAAAGTGTCTTTCGTGATACTTTCAATACGAAAACGTCTTTTATGACACCTTTCTACACGAAAAGCCTCTTTTATGCCACCTTTCTATATGAAAAGTATAGTTCATGCCACTTTTCAATATGGAAAGTGGTTTCATGACACCTTTCTGTCTTTTACGACACTTTTCATATAGAAAAGTGCTCCCACGAAACCTTTCTATATGAAAAGTGTCTTTCATGACACTTTTCAGTATGGAATGTGAATTTCATGGCACCTTTCAGCATAGAATGTGTCTTGCATGACACCTTTCTGTATGAAAAGTGTCTTTCGTGATACTTTCAATATGAAAAACGCCTTTCATGACACCTTTCTAAATGTAAAGCGCCTTTCATGACACATTTCCATATGAAAAGTGTTTTTCATATCACATTTTAATATAGAAAGCTTCTTTCATGACACTTTTCTATGTGAAATATGTCTTTCAAGACACTTATCTACATGAAAAATGTCTTTCATGATACTTTCCTATATAAAAAGTGTCTTTCACGACAGTTTGCCCACATGAAAAGTGTCTTTCATGACACTTTTCTATATCGAAAGTGTCTTTCAAGACACTCTTCTATATGAATGTGTATTACATGACACGTTTCAATATGGAAAATGACTTTCATGACTGTACGAATTATATTTACATAAGAAAACAGCTTGGAACCATTTTGTTTTCTTAAAAGATGTTTATCAAATTTCGATAGTTTACATTGAGTATTTTCTATATCTTTCTTCGTTTACAACAGTTCTCTTAATTTGGCACGATTCTAACATTTTTCTCGTCGTTTATAAGAACGTTTTTCTGGGACGAACTAAGTAGGTATGGAAATATAACTAATTGCCTCGCAATAAAGTCGCTTGAATATATTTTCTCGTCATCTAAATATTATACATAAATATTATACCACATTCAAGATTCATCGATGTGGGTATACTAAAGGCATATGATGATTGTGTTGATCAGTGCGTATTGACTTCGTACAGAAAAGCGTCATGAAAGTCATTTTCCATATTAAAACGTGCCATGAAAGACACATTCTTATAGAACAGTGGGCAAAGTGTCGTGAAAGACAGTACTACGTACTACGACTTTTTCGCGAGAAAAATATTAAGCGGCAATGTCAGTCGCTTTTTTGTTAATTTTTAATACTGATGTCAGAATAATGCATATTTTTACATCGATAATACATTAATAAAAAAAAATACGCAACTTAATAATTCTGCAAATATGTATATTATCGAACACATGATGTAAAAAGATCAGCTGATCCGATCTCAGTGTTGGAAATCATTACAAGAAAAGCTGGCAAAGCCGCTGAATATTTTCACAAGCAAATAATATAATATTTACCTCGTGAAGTGAACATAGTACCTAACTTTATCTGTTTGACTGTTTTAGCAGTTTTTTGCAAATATATATATATATAAATATCAATTTAATCAGAAAAAATCTAAATCAGAAACTGCTTTAATAATTTATTTTAAATTTAAATTATAAACCAACACATCCAAAACGAAGTTTTAATATTTAGAAATTGTCAAAGTTAGTGCAAATATACCGAATTATTCAACACATCTGATAGACGTTATATCGCACTTAAACTATATTTTCTTATTATAAAACAATGTCAACAACTAACTGTCAATATTTAAAGTAGCATAAAATTCCTTTGGCGACTTCAGTCTGTACGTCGCAGTCGTATTACTTCAGCGAAATACGTTTTGTGATTTTTTCTTCTCGAACGCAATCCCTTACCTCCCATGAGTAGAATATGGGAGAGCTCCCCACATTCAGTGAGCTTACACACGTTCAATTTTTAGGCTCAATCAACGGGACCTACAGTTTAACGATGATTCCGAACGTCACATTTTGAGAAGTATTTACTAGACCTGTCAATTAGTCGACTACTCGAAGTATTTGTCAAAAATAACTTGGTGACCGCCGCTCAAATAATGATAGGTGGCTGTAAGTGAGATTACATAGAAAACTCCGGAGACGTCGTATTTGTGGTATAATTCCCCACTTCCTCGCCCACTAGTAGTCAGATCGATGTTTCAGTGTTCAAAATCAGCGGATGTATTTTTTTATTCTCTTAATGAGATTAATTAATATTAAATATTAATATGTTGAAGAACATTGAAATTGCAGGAGAAGTTGAAACTAATCTTCTAAATGTCGGTGCTTTAACATCTATCACTTATGTGAAAAATGATCATTTAAATTTGCATCTTCTGTTGGACTTTGAGGCTAAATTCATTTTTGAAATTGTGCTATAATGAATCTAGTATAGATTCTGCCTGCCAGTTTGACTAAAGGATAATTTGAGCCCATAACTATCGGTCGGGTTCGCAAACTACAGTTGCAATCAGTGTTGCCAATTTAGCTTTTTCCTGCTTAATGTAGCATGTTTTCAAACTGTTGAGCGAGCAAAAATTGTAGATTTTGTAAATTTTTGTAGATTTTTTCTAATTTTCCCCCAAATTAGGTATTTTAGCATAAAGAAATAATTCTGCTAAAAATTACTACAGTAGCATTCAACTTAAAGGAAAATAATCTGATTACGATCTTGTGATGTTGAAAATATGGCTCTGCGAAAGAATCTCAGATTCATAAGCCTAGTTGTCGAACCATTGGCGAATTCAGCATTTTTTCAACCTGTTTAGAGGGGAAAAATTGTAGATTTTTTAGATTTTTGTAGATTTTCTCTGATTTCCTCCCCTCCAAACTCCTTACTGAAAATTATTTTAACATAAAGAAATAACTGCACTAAAGATTACTACAGTGATTACTAAAGATTACTTACATAACCCTAGTTTTCGAGCCATTGGGGTGGTAGATCAAATCCTTTTTTATTTTACTGTGAAATAGCTCGGAAAAATGTTTTGAAAGTAGAAAATTATAAACCAAACCAAACGGAAACTTGAAACATCGAAATTTTTCTATAGAAAAATTAATGTTTTAATGCCGTCATTATCAAGTTTTGTTATAAAACAAAGAAAAATATATTAAACAAAATTTAAAAAAGATTACATACATCTATATATATGTATATAAAAATCAATTGCTGTGCGTTTGTCTCGCTAAAGCTCGAGAACGGTTGGACCGATTTGGCTCATTTTGGTCTTAAATGATTGGTAGAGTATTCCGGAAGGTTTAAAAGGTTTTATTTGAAGTGATAGATGGCGTTGGAGATGAGATTTTTGCAATGAATTTTTTTTACCACATTAACATTGAATAAATAATAACATTTAATAAGGTACTCTAATTTAAAAAGTAACTACTAATACAAAAGGCATTTTGAAGGCAAAACAACGTTTGCCGGGTCAGCTAGTTCTGTAATAAAATATCAACATTAGTAAGAAAATCAACTTACATAAAATCTTGACCTTTTGTTCAATATTTTGATTCAAAATCGGGTTTTGAATTTGGATTAGCATTTTAATTACACCCTTGAAGGCAGTTTTAAATCCTTACATAATCCAAGCGTATATAAAGTTTGATGAAATATACTCATATATTAAAAAAAAATGAAAAATGAAAAATATAGGCACATTTCTTATTTGAAATTTTTATTTACTGTGCTAAGTAAAACTATCCTTTTCACTGCATTATATTGTGTATGCAACACTTGACAAATTTTATAATATCCTTTATTGCCGTAAGTAAAATCACTTTATGTTCATACTAATTTATAAAAAAGACGAAAAAAATTTCATCTTATCGGGTCAAACATGGACTGGCCCCCTAAATATAGCTTTTAAATCCCCATCTACTGTTAATTTTTGTAATCATTTAAGCAAGATTTGCTCGTGATGGGTAGAAAATATCCGATACAAGTACACATTTCATTATATAAAGCACATCAAAAATAGTTTTTGTTATTTCAACGTACTCAAAAAAATTTGATTCACAAATGTTCACATATCTGGATTCTTAAAAATATTAACTGACGTAAATTACTTCCTAATCAAAAATTACGGTTTAAAAAACGGGTGATGCGGTCTCTGGTCATAAAAACTGTTTTATCTGTTTAGATACTATAATAGTAAATAATTTTTAAAATTCTACCCTTAACTAATTGAACCTAATAGCAAAAAAGAAGACAATTGGTGGTAGCTGGATGAAAATTACTTTCTTTTTGGTATTTCCTATGAATTCTTGAATCGAACTGAGCTATAAATATACATCTTACTCCACAAGGACTCTTTGTATGAATAAATACCTCATCTGATAAGTTTCAACTTATAAAACGGAATAAAACCTGATATATCTAAGTCCAAACTACATCAATATTCTAAAAAAAATTGCCTTTTTTCTAGATTTTTTAGATTGTTTTAGCTTGTTTTCGCGAAAGTTTTGCCATTTTTCATTATCAAGTTCTGGCAACACTGGTTGCAATACACTTGTATGTTGGTCAAATGCGCTTCCTAAATATGGATAAACCTACGATTTGTATGAATGCTGTATTAAAAATATGCACAACTACGCACCGTTGTAAATCATAGACCTAGTTGCTGCAGACGGATGATGATGTGACGAGGGGCCATGATAGTGAGCATGGTGAGGCGACGGAGCTGCTGGTTGCATGCGTACTCCAAAACGTCGACTGAAATCCTCGGACAGGCGCCACATAACGCCGACATCTACGCTGACACTCATTGTGTGACGTGGACTCGATTGATCGCGGTTTGCTTAAATTCCGTCACAATGCGAAAATATGCGAAACACTGCCTTCACAGAATAGATTTGTTCCAAATTATTCTTCCGTTACTTCGATTTCGGTCAAGATAACTATGCGAACCGGCTTTTCTGGCGTCCGTTACTTTCGAGTTTACCAACGTAACTGAAATGTGCAAAAGCATTTGCACATTGAAACAGCGGCGTTTGACACGAGCGCATTTCGACACTGCCCCATGGGTGGTAAATGAATATGAGCACACAGCATCCAAGACAAGACGGCAAATGCCAACCTACGTCAGGATTTTTTGGGCGTAAAATAACCCCCCATAACACCGGCACACAAAAAGCATAGCAGAGCCAACAAAAGCATATAAGCTGACAAAGGCTTCCCACCTTATCCTTCGAATTCAATGCACACTTACACACACGCTTAAGTAGAATATGTAATGAGGTAATTACAAACTGTATTGGTAATGTCGACCTGATTGATTTAAAGCCAATCGGATATTTGTCAATGTTTCACACAGAATAATCTACATAGCATACAAAGACAATCCCAAAATTTCAAATAACAAAAAAATTTGTCGCCTTCAAATAAAGACACTCAAGCAATATTTTATTTGAATATGTAAACATTTTAATCAAATTCACAAATTTTCAAAGTATTAACTCAATTAAGATATTTGAACAAAAGTTTTTCAAGTTTTTCCACAGTTCAGCTTACGAGGACGGTCCCAAAACTAGTCGACCTGACGTATAAATGGTGGTGGTAGGTTGAAAAACATTAACACAACATAGCTTGGCAACCATGTAAAACATATGTTTTAAATTTCAAGGCACGACTTTGTTTAGTATTCTTATTTGAGTCACCAAAAGTAAACAATCTCAGTGAATTTGTAAACGTGGAAGAAATTGGTCACCGTTATGTAATTTATTATTTTCATTTGAAAGATTTCAGTCCAACCAACATTAAAGCCGTACTAGATTCTACTCTGGGGAAGTCTGCTCCTTCGTTTACGACTGTAAACTGTTGATTAGCAGAGTTTAAATGAGGCCGTACGAGCTGCCAAGAGGAACACCCTAGTGGTTAATCAATTGAGATGTCCACGCCAGACACGGTTAAGAAAATCCACAAAATGGTATTGAATGATCGTCGACTGAAGGTGCGTAAGCTAGCTGAAATGATAGGCATTTCAAAAAGTGTACACATCGTATATTGACAAAAGATTTGAAGATGAGAAGGCTATGCGCAAGATGGATGCCGCTCTTGCTTTCAATAGAGCAATAACAGCGTCGTGAAGATGTTTCATAACAATGTTTGGCGATGTTTCAACGCAATAAAGCCTGCGACAAAGGAACAGTCAAAACTGTCAACTGGAATGGGAGAATGGTGTCCAAAGAAAAAGAAGACGGTTCCATCCATGGGATTATTTTTATTGATTATCTTCAGAAAGAATAAAATTATTAACAACGAAAATTATGCTAATTTATTGTAGCGTTCAGGTGATGAAATTATGGAAAAAAGGCCGCATTTGGCGAAAAAAGTGTTGCTTCATCAAGACAATGCTCCAGTTCACACATCCACTATTGCGATGGCCAAAATTAATGAATTAAATTTCGAATTGTCTCATCACGCACCTTAGTCGCCACGTTTAGCTCCCTCGGACTATTTTCCATTTGCAAACTTAAAAAAGTGGATGGGTGGTAAAAGATTTGCCAACAATGAAGAGATGGATTCTGCGGTTGATGGATATTTTCAGGAGTTTGACAATTCTCACTATAAACAGGGTATAGAAGCTATTAAATATCGCTGGAAAAAGTGTAGCGAGCTAAAGGAGATTACATTGAAAAATGAAGAAAATTGTTTCCAACTTTTTTGTGTCTTCTTTATTAGTTCGGCTAGTTTTGGGACCGCACTCGTAGTATAAACTTTTATGAATGAGTTGTGATTAAATCATAGGCTATTGAGAAAATTGCATGCAAAAATAATAAAAATGTCATGAAATTTTTCAGCTGTCACATTCACTAAATAAACAACACTTCAGAAGCTGACAGCCTTGCCAGACCGACGGTTTTGAAACCACTAAATGCATAACCCTGTGTTAAACGAAATGAATAACCTGCTAATCTAAAGTTCCACCTAAGAAAAGGGCCGTACTGTATCTGGCCATAAAAGCATTTTTATCGCTTTGGAAACGATAACAGTAATAAGTCTTAAAATGATATTCTAAATCACAAAATGAAGGAAATAGTATTGGTTACACTTTTTATAATTCTTATGAACTCGTGAATCAAATTTTATATCTCGAAAAAGCCGTTAGTTTTTCCCAGAACCAATCGTTTATGTATACAAGACATCAACAAAATCTAAGAACACCAAGATGCAGATTAGAAACTACTAAACAACGCATTGAATACATGGGTAGTTTAGAGTACAACAATTTGCCTGCAAATATGAAAAGAATAAATAGAATATTACACTTTAAAAGTGAACTAGAAAGTTTGCTTTTACAGAAATTTGAAACGCTTCTTATGTAATTGCGGAATAATCCTAAAGAGTATTTTACGGATTCAAAACATGTATGTTTTGACATAATTTTTTATACACCATTTTTTTTTTTTCTCTTCTTTCATACATAATTGTACTTTTAATAATATTTAAATTTGTAATTAATTTGTAGATGTTTCTCGCCAACTTGCCTCTAAGATGCCTTGAGGGCGCTGAGGCCATTTTTAATCTAATATTGTATATTTGTACATGAATTAATAAATATAAAAAAAAATTTAGTTCTCATTTAGTAAGAATTTTTAATATGAATAAAGGTCTCACTTCTTAAGTGTCAATCTATAAAACTCAGTAAATATTACTGCACCTCAGTTAAAAGAATTTTGAATAATTTTCTTACAACAGTTAACTTTGTTCTTTATTTGTTAAACATTTTTTAGCTTAATTTTGCGAAAATTTTGGTTTTTTTCGTTATCAAGTTCTCCAGCAATAAGAATGAATTTGTGGAAATTTGTATTTTTAGGAAATAAAACAGGGTGGAAGGGGACAAAAATGGGACCAAGCAGGGAATTAGTGGCTGTAGACGAAATCGTGTGGTGGTGAACGCGTGGTGTGAATTTTGGAAATTTGCTGTATCAGAGATAAAGCAAAAACTTTTAATAACTTTTATGAAAATATGTTACGTTTAGTCTACAAGAATTTATATTTCCATAGACTTAAATGAATGAAATGAATTTCCCAAATAAAAATATAATTAAAAAAAATAGAATTTGTTTATTAACTTTGTGCCCTATAGAAAACCTGAATGAAATCAGTTGAATCGATTTTTTCTTGGTCAAGAAACTCAAAACCGAATAGTTGTAGCATCTCGGGAAGAAGTGAATTAGATAATTTGTATGGGATCTGCCGGAGGGGGTGTATTTTTACCTGCTCGATTTACCAAATTTACATCACCAAATTGCATTACAATTGATAAAAACTTAAGTGACTGCTGTTTGTGAATTAGGTGTTACAGTGGACAAAATTAAATTTCGATAAATCAGTCAATTTGTATGAGAGGTAAAAGAAGATGATTGGCAACGCTCTCCATTTTCATTCTCTGAAATTAGTCTGCCAAACGTATGATGACAAATTTGACAGAATTTAGTACAACTGCCTAAAGGATATGAAACTAGGAACGTATGGGTTAAGACGGTCATTCGTATGGACAACAACCAGAAGGCGTGTGATTGCATGGTTGATGTTTCTCAAGTTTTACAGAGAAATATAAATTAATACAATGGACAAAAATTTAGGCTTCTGTAACGTACTAATCAAAAATTGCAGAGGAAAGACTGAATTCCGGAAAATCGTGCAATTTATATGGGAGGGAAGAACCAGCGTTGCCAGACAGAATGTAAAAAATAGATAAAGCTTTCGCAAAAAAGGCTAAAAGAAAATTTAGAAAATCAACTTTTTTTTAAGAGAATTGACGTAGTTTCAACTGAGTTATGCTAATTTCTATTACGTTTCCTGAATAAAAATTTGGAAGGCAATACCTTTATTCATACTAAAAATACTTGCGGGTTAAGATGAATACGTATTAAAAAGGTAATTCGATTCAAGAATTAGTAATTTACAAAAAAAGTGTAATCATTATCCAGTCACAGCATTCCTTTTAAATCCAATTGCATTACTATTTATAATACTATTAAAGTATCCAAACCGATAAACCAAGAATTAGTAATTTACAAAAAAAGTGTAATCTTTATCCTGTCACAACATTCCTTTTAAATCCAATTGAATTACTATTTATAATACTATTAAAGTATTCAAACCGATAAACCAATTTTTATGGCAAATTTGTGAGGGGTCATATGATCTGACCCCTTTTCTAAATCGTATATTGTGATTAACAGGTAACTTACTTCGGCTAATGTGTTTAAAGATCCGAATAATATTTTAATACTCGTATTTGTGAAATACAAATGGTAAATAATAATGGCAAAAAAGAAAGGAATAATGTGACCGGATGAAGATTATACTTTTCTTACGTCACAAAAAAAAAGTTATATTTTGATTTAGATAATAAAATTTGTGCCTATATCGGGTATTTTTTAACCATTAGAACCAACATAAATATTGCGTTGCATAAAAAAGCGTGTTATTAATTTAAATATTCTTAACTGAACCGAGCTTGTCTGAATTATTACAAAATCTACAGATTTGACAGCAAAATACCTTTTAAATCTATATTAAACAAAGTAGTTCACGTTTGACCAAATGAATTGAATTTTTTATTTCATATTTTTACATAATAATACGCGATTTAAGTAGTCTTATTCACGGGAGTAAGAAAAATTTTGAAGTTTGTAAAATTCTAATTTATGGAAAAGACAAATATATTGTGCAAAGTTGATTTTTTACTAATGTAAATATTTTATTTTTGAACGTGTCAAATTTTTTTCACTAAAGTTTTAAACAAAAGCCGATTGTTTAATTGGATTTTCTGTACCAATTATGCTTTAGTATCACACTTAAAGTAGTAGAGTGAGTTTTTTTGATGTTTAAATATATTTGTCTTTGTTTAATAACAAAATTCGATTATAGCTCGTATAAAGGCATTGAAATATTCATTTTTCCACACAAAAATTTCAATGATTCAAATTTCCGTCTGAAAAAAAACATATTCTTTTCTGCTCCGTACAAATTTCTCAAAGCTATTTTACAGCAGAATAAAAAAAGGGTTGACCCGCCTGCGCACGCTATGCCCCGAAAACCGGAATTCATAATCTGAGATTCTTGAATTAATTTGCAGAGCCTTTTTTCCAATGTCACAAGATCTGTTCATAATCACATCGTTTTCCTTTAAGTTGAATGCTACTGTAGTTATTTGTAGTATAATTATTTTAAATTCTTTATGGTGAAATAAATTTCAATAGCACTCTTAGTCAAAAAGCCAAAAAAAAAAATTATGAAAAAAGCTAGAGAAAAAGCTTAAAGCTAAACCCAATTTTTCCCCGCTAAACAACTTTAAAAAATGTTAAATGTAGCGAGAAAAATCTAAATTGGTAACGCTCGACGTAAGATAAGAAGTGTCCACGTTATAATTTTGAGACTAAATTTAAATTTGTGTGGGAGTTGCCAGAATTGACACGGTCATTTTTTCCTAAATTCTGCTAAGATTGGAGAGTTACTGGGGGTAAATTGAATTTCGAAAAATTGCCCAATTTGCAAGGGGGTACCACAACGGAAGGGCGTCGAAATAGTTCCTTCACAATCTTCAGCTACGTTTTAATAAGTTTCATGCAGATTTCCGACGGTTATCGAGTCTACCAGCCAGCTAGATAGACAGATGAATGTCGCCCAATCGGCTTTCAAACGATACTCGGTACTTTAAACTCTTTCTTCTATGTGTTACATTTTTATCATACCAGCTGATATAAACAGAGTTATCCATTTGGATAACCCGTATATAAAACGGGCCTTCTGTCTAGGCTGTTAAATACCTATTATCTGAAGTGCCATTTACTTAGTAAAATGTTGACGAATATGGATCGTTTAACAACCGAAAAACGCGTAAAAAAAAGAACTTGCTACAAAAGTGTTGATTCGAACGGTATTCAACTCGACCGATTTTGGCTTTGTTGCATGAGAAGTTTACAGAAAGCATAATTTCACGTTCTGGCGATGTTAATTGCCCACCAAGATCATGCGACTTGACACCGTGAGATTTTTTTTTGCGGGGCTATGCCAAGACCGTGTTTACGCGCATAATCCTCCACTTCCGTCGAGATAACTTCCATTGCTGGTGGTCATTTAAATGACGTTGTATTTCATAATGGCAAGATCCAAGCATTATAATAAAATAAAAGTTTCATCGAAATCATAGCTTTATGTGTGTTTTATTAAACTTTATTTTTGAAACCGAGAAATGACTAAAAACCTTCACTTCCTTCTGGTGAAGTCATAAAAATTTAACAATTTTTGACACACGTGCAGAATTTTGTATGGTCGTAAAAAGTGACAGCTTACAAACGAATAGATGCCGTGTAAGATGATCTTTGCCGGCATAAAATTTCTAAAGGTGTTTAAGAGCTTGTTCAAGCTTAGAATTGTGGTATAGACAAATGTCATTAGCAAATAAGAACATTTACCTGTTAAATGAAAATGGAAATAAACAAACTGAACTAAACAAAATGCTTTTGAAGAATCGAAAAACACCTTCAAAGTCATCCTGGCTTCACCCGCATGTAAATTCCAAGGCATTAACTACAACCTGTGTTTTGTTGGCATTTTTGTAATAGCCGCACATACACACAATACCGATCATTGTCCTGCTATTTCTACCTTCTCTATCTTATCTAGATTCGACTTTGTCATATTTCGATTGGCAGAAGGTTCGGCATTTCCGCACTTTCTATTTAAACTGCGTGTGCTTATTGGGAGCAAACAAAAATATTCGGCACACATAAAATCTAACCGTTTGATTGGATTCGATAATTTATACACTGATGGCAATCAGAAAGCATTTATCAACTTGATATAAATTACCAATGGGGAAGTGACCAGAAATCCTTTCAGTATACATTGAGTCGGTGGCTAAACCTCGAGTGACCACTTCATTGCTGCTGTACCACAAGAAGACGATACAACGGAGCAGTAGATAGATTTGTAGCTGCCGATAACCGTGAATATATAGCGGGTCATTGTTTTCACACCCTTTCACTACATGAGTAAAAACGAGGGCTCATTAAGTGATAAGAAGTTTTTGTTCACATTAACACTTGCGCTGTTTCAGCACGTGCAAAATACAGGCCACAACGGGCACACACTCTCATGCATACATATGTACATACATTCGTACAAGTGCATACCACATGTACTCACGTGAGTGCGTGTGCGTGTATCAAGAGTCTTCTTCTGTCGGAGAATTAAATTATGGAGTGGGGGAGGAAGCGTAATTAAATGTTGATCCTTCATCCAAATTCACTTTCGAAAATATTGCAACACTAAGTAAGGCAATTTAAAAAGTTCTCAGGTTAATAACAAACAAAAATGACTCCCAGCGAAAGTTATTCACGACTATAAAGCATAAGCTGCGATGGAACGTTGGGCGAAGTTCACTGACAGAATTCACTTCCATGACAGTAACGGTACATGTACTGGATTGTCTCGAATGGCTCAAGTGATGAACTGTAATAAACGATGTAAATATGATAATTTCTCACAGGATGTGGTATCTAATAAAAATCACAATAATCCTCCAGCTATTCACCACAGAGAAGCCGGAGGATTGAATTCCGTTGGCAAACAATGAATTCGCTAGCAAACAGCAGGGGTCACTGAGAAGGGCATGTTATGGCTCTTTCTGCTTTTATCTCTTGTTTATCACTGACTGCTGCTTCTTTGCAGCAGGAAAGGGGGGAGGATGGGCTCCTCCTGTAATTGTAATGAAATGTGCAAAGACTATCATCACTACTACCACTGCCAAGTATATACCTGTATGCGTATGCCAAGAGGCAGCAACAGAAAGCGTTAGTGTTTATGTCTAAATGTCAGTTAAGGAATTGTCGCAGGAAGATATTCATTCGCTGAGTATTTCCGCTAATCATGGAAGTTGGATGACAATTTTTACATCGGCCAAATTCACTACATTCCCTGATTAATCTACAAAAAAAAACTCGTTGTTGGCCTCTTATATTTGACTTTTAGTCCATATTAAATTTGCGCAGATGAATAAATACATTTAAATGTATTTCACCGCTTTTCATCATTCATATCATCGCCTCATATTTTGATTAAATGGGCAAAACAAGGGCAACAAATGTCGATATTTGACGGCAACGCGATTGGGATTTTCGGTAATAATGCATTCCAAATTCCAAAATCCTCAAAAAAATGTTTGGAAAAAAGCTAATATTCTACTTAGGGACTGTCATGTAAGTTTTAAAAGATCTGTCGTTGCTGTGAAGCGATATAAAACATTCATCAAACACTAGTATAAATCAGTTTTTAATTTTAATCAAAGTGATTAGCGAATGTCGCGGCGGAACAAGCGTTTTATAAGTGGGTAAGGCCGTTATCCTGATCTCGGCCTTAAAATTGTTGTTTGAGATATTAATGCAATAAGGGAGGATATTCTTGTGCCAGCAGTCGAAAAATTTAACCTGCATATAAACAATGCATTAAGACTAGATACATGCGTCGCGGCGTGGAAGATGGTAATAAATGGAACCAACAGCACATTGTAAAAGTAAGAAGGTACTGGTATGAAAAATTTTGAGAACGACATTATAAAAATTGAGATGAAGTTCGAAGATTCGACCAAAATATGAAAAGTAAAGATTAATAAGGTAAGGTAACAGTAATGGACTAAATAACGATGATGACGTAGATTATCCAGAGTCCAATTGCCAGAGCCTCTACGGAATAGCCAAGTTAACTTGGACTACCTACGAATAGGAGTCGATAATTTGGGGAGCAAGCTACCGCCACTGTCAGCCATTTCTTCCCGCCAGAAGTTACCAAATCGATTATGCTAGTATGGAAAACAATTCCCATTGACGGCGTTGGGGTCTATATTTCCACCACTACTCTATGGATCTGTAGCACCGTTGGAGGTTCAACATCAAATGATCAGGCGGGAATTCTGTCCCAGGGCCTCCTAATCCCCATACTACAAGTAAAATTCACCGTTGGGAGCTGCTAGCAAATTGTGCTGCTACCATAGCTCACGGTACAGACTGGAAATTTTGGCATATCTTCGGGTGTGGAGACTACAGGTTGGTAAAACGGTCGATACTACATTGTAAGGATGCAGTACTTTACAAAATTCCACAAACCCCTTCTACTCAGCGACGGTGAACGTCAACAATGTGATTGATATAGACGTGGAGTTCCCATGCCTGCCAGTACTCCCCTAGAGATCTATAAGGCACAGTGTAAATCCCCATCAGCCTCGGTAACAGGAAAGGCTTCTAGTCAGCACTTGTAGCTGACATACTCCCAGTTTCAACCCCTTGCGTTTCAACAACTGGTGCCCTCACAAAGCGCAGCAGCTGCCACATATCCATCTGAACAAGGTTGTGGTATCAGTCCGACCCAACAGTTTTGCAGTCATTTAAAATTCAGGTCAGACTGCCTTGAAAAGGTCGACAGATCCACTCCCTAGAACTACGTCACAGTAGCCATACGTCGAACAAACGCGTTGGCTATCCAGTCATCACCTGACTCACTCTACGGGACCTACAGTTTAACGATGATTCCGTCACAGCTTGCGAAGCATTTACCAAACTTGTCGATTACTCGACTACTAGAAGTGTTCGTCACACATATCGATTGGGGTTAACAATCGCGCCACGGTCAGTCACAGTTGATGTGGAAGCAATTGCAATAAATGTCACTTGGCGTATTATAAGCGGTTTGGTTTTCTTGAGTTCTTTTGTGATTTGCCAAGATCTGTTTACTGAAATTAGTTCGTGTTGCAAGTAATACAAATTGTATAAAAAAAATGTAAAATTCTCGATTTTCGAAGTTATGCTATCTAATTCGTGCCTGTATCTGTCTTACCACATATATCTCCAGATTGAAGCATTTGAATACAATGGGGACCAAACATTTCTTAATACATTTTAAACCAAATAACCAATATAGAAAAATCGGCTAAATAATTTAATCCGAAATTAATTTCTGTTACGTATTTGATTGCAGTAGAGCTAATCAAAGAGTAGAGCCCTTCGTCGCCGAAAATAATGTTGAAGTTGCGATATTGTCTATACCAGGGTCTCTCAGCGACTTCCCAAATAGTAATCGTTATTTATTGAAATTCTTCAACATGTGTCCAAACACAATGACGAAAAACTTAAAGTAAATCGAAAATATTTGTTTCTATTTAATGATGTGTAAGACGACGAATGTAGCTGCTGTCTTTTGAGTAAATATCTCTTGGCACATTTGAGTTATTGTTAAGACAGCGTAAGTCATGAGGAAAGTAATATGTAGCCGCTGTCTTTTGAGTAAATCTCTCTTGGCGCATTTGAGTTATTGTTAAGGTAATGCAAGTCGTGAGGAAAGCTGTTGAAGCCAAAGAGAATAAATATATAAGAAGCCAAATGTAGCCGCTGTCTTTTGAGCAAATATCTCTTGCCACATTTGAGTTATTGTTACGGTAGAGTAATTCACGAGGAAAGCAGCGAATATGCCACCAGTTAGTCACATGTTGCTAGCGAGCAATACACTACTCCCTTTTAACAACAAATACACCAATTGAGTCATTTGTCCCCTTATACATTTGTTCTCTTTGGTTTTACTTTATTCGAAAAACAGATCAGTTGACAACAAGGACCGTATCGATTATAAATAACATTGATATAAGTTACTTTTAATAATTATTTTTGAATTTTATTGTAAAAATTACTTAAAGGTATAATAATAGTAATAATGTAATTTTTAGTTTTATAATTAAAATTAAAAATTTGTTTTTATTTGTAAAAGTCAAAAACAAAATCATGGTTTATATTTTCTCGATCACGGAAATAAAAATTAAACAAAAAAAAAAAAAATAAAAATAAAAATTTTTGAAAGAAAACATGAAATTTCATTTTCCCACCCTCTTCTTGTGTATAATTTTTTAGTACTATTGTTTTTTCTTAAAAACATTTCTTAATAACTATTCTTCATTATCTTTCTGTGTCTCAAAGTTATTCGGGTTTGTTTGCGGAAATGTTAATATTGATATTGATTGAGAAAATAAAAATCAATGACGGATTTCTATTTCTGGTTTTTAAAAATCATGAAAAATTATTTGACAAAAATTATTAATATATTTCATTTTTCTAATAAAAAAATACAAAATTATTATTATATTATAATTTTTTATTCCTATAATAAACAAAAACACAAATTTGTGGTATATTTATACAGTCCGTAGAAAAAAGAAAACATTTTCATATATTTCATGTACATGTGTGACGTTTCGTTCCCAGTAATTTTTTGTTAAGTTAAAAATAGATATGATAACGATTATTTGTGGCCCCTGGTTGACAGAAATAACCTAGTATTGAAAGTATTTATCCACCATTTTTTTATTGACACAAACAGTAAGTAAGCATTAAGTGTTGTGAGTTTCTGGTGGTGAAGAAGTGCGTGGCAGAAAACGAGACATTGTTTGCTCGTGAAAAAATTTCGCGGCATTGGCAGCTTTTCTTGTATTGATTTCCAACACTGAAATTGGAGCAGCTGATGTCTTTATGTCATAAAATGTTCGATAATATATAGGTATTTGCAAAATTATTAAGTTGCGTATTTTTTATTACTATTTCATTTTCAAGTTTACAAATTTATTATCGAACCTATGCGACGTAAAAATGTTCATTATTCAGACTTCAGTATTGGAAATCAACAAAAAACGAAGTTGGTGTTGGCACTAAATAAAATTTTTCTCGTGAAAAAACATAGTAGTTTTCAATCGCGAAAATTCAGCCTAGCACCAGCCTTAAGTCAACAAACGCACATCCGATAAAACAATCTATTGTTTTAGGTATAGTGCTTTCAATGATGAATTAAACTTAAAGCATTGCTTTTCAAATTTATAGACGTCAAAATATTTCCACGGTCATCTTGCCTATACTAATATTACATAAATTACAAACTTACTTGGTTCGTTATCAGTTAACATAGGACTCGTTTCCCTTCCTGTTGCGCTGTGAAGCGTTAAAGCAAAGTGTTTGGCAAACAATATGCCGCCATTCTTAGAGCCAGCACAAACCCAAAAATCGGCCCGGCTCATGGAGCAAAGCTCTGCTCCGGTAGTGGGAAACCGAGATACATCCGGCTCCGGTTCTATATGAAATTGTTTCGTCATCCACTTTACCCATCCGGCTATGTGATCAGCATTCCAAACACGCGGATCTACAGGTACTTCAACTGGAGAGGGAGGAGGTGGAGTTGAATCCCTAGAAACTCTCCCTTCTGCACCCACTGGCGTTGCTGGTGGTTGGCTACTTGTTGATATCGTGGAAACTGATTGTACGGATTTTCTCACTTTCCTTCTAGAAACGGGCGAATTATTACTAGCGGAGGATATGTCTGTGTTTGTGGACTCGCTGCACGAGCTGCTGGACGATAAGCTGTCACTTTCACTGCCACTCGAATAACGACGTGTCCTCTGAGGTCTTTCCTCTTCAGCCGCTTTTTGTGCGGCCTCTGGCCACTCTGTGCTTGTCTGCTCTTCTCCAACAGTAGATTCCGATGAGTGCTCATGCATTTGTAACCACTCAAAATATTTGGCTAATGGAGTTTGCATCAATTCCGTGAAAGAAATCGTTGATTTCGCGGTTTCGTATGTACGGCAACAATTCAAAACGATAGCCATTTATAAAAAGTTTCATCACTCACGTCGCAATGTAAACCTAAATTAAATGCTACAGGCTTTCTAGGAAAACCCGCAACCAAATCCGTGTCTTGTACTCGATGCGCTGTCGTTGCGCAGGCTTATTCAGCGAAACACCTTTAAGACGTCGGCACAATTAATGTCCGCCTTGTATATGCGTACCTTCGCAAGTTCGAAATGATAGTGCACCAACAAGTTATGATTCACATAAAACTAGAGATTCCACGAACTGAACTAATATTCGATTGTGTCTGCACTACGTCAGAATGAATCACTGCATCCCGTAACAGGGCGATCACATTTGGTATTAGAACTTCACAACTTAAAATTCTTTTACATTTTTCCGAACAATAACGTTATTGCAACGAAACTCGCGAATGTACACGAATGATACTATTTGAACGTTAACAACCGCTTCAATTGTTGGCGCCAAAATTTTGCCACGAAATAAATGTTTCTACAACTCCAACGTCCCAACGATCACTTCTGCGGCCAATTTGCAAATGATTTTAAAAGTTCAACAAGCATTTCTCGTACCCCACATTGTGGCCATCAACAAAGCGATCAATGAACGAATTCACTACATTGCTTCTTTAAGATCACACTGGCTGAGAGCGAGCGCCGTAACACGAGAGTTGCCGAATACAGTTCTCTCAGAGAGTGACGTATTGTGAAACCTCACACATATTTGCAACAAGAAATGTATATAAACCTTTTGGAGAATACAATTTTTGAATGTCGTATGTTGAGATTGGCAATGGTCAATGAAAATTTATCAATGAAATTCAATTCATTGTACACACGTATTTCGTTATCATGCCGGCATATTCGTAAGGTAGCACCAGTTTTACTACACTTTCAGATGTCCAATAGCTTTGAATGTAGTTTATTTGTGCTAACATTTACTTTTTTGACTCTTTTTAGAGCAGACGAGAAAAGAATAAGATTGCATTAAAAATCGCCATATTATAGACATGTACATAAATTACGAACAAATACTTGGCACCAAAACAATGACAGCAAAAGCTAATTTTTAACCCTTTTTAAAACTGTTGTCCAAAAACTGCAACATTTATTAGAAATACAGTGTTATAATATGCTCAAACCAGAAGGTGTATTGTGACTAAAAGTAAAAAACAAATATTCATAATGTTTAATTTTTCCGAATTGATTGCAACTAAATTGCTTGCAACCTGGTGGTGAGGTCAATAAAAAAACTCGAAATGGAATGAAGCAAAACAGAAAATAAAAAAAACGGGTAATGTAAATGTGCGTATTCATTAGTTTTTCGACACAAATAAATCGAACAAATAAAGGTTCCGGAACAGTATCATCGAAGTAGGTTGTTTCGTAACCTTTTCCCTACACCGAAAGTCACACTTCGCAGCAAAAAAAAAAAATTCAATAAAATTAAAAAAAAATTTAACATCAAAGAAATATCATCTGTACAGGGCTGAATTACTACTTTCTGTCAAAATTCTTTGGTAGTAGCGGTTAGAGCGGTTTTTGTCGCAGAACAATACATTTATGTACATATATTGAGACGAAAAAAAATGTTAACAGTTCTATCACAGAAAATTACTCTATTGAGAATATTCTATAATAAACTTACAATTAGACGGATAGATACAAATATAGCATTATCCATTTTCTGTTTTCAATTAAAGTTAGATAAAACACACATAAAGCTCATTTAACTGTGTCGAAATCGTGTAATTGAAAATTACTTGGTTTCCCATGTATTGACTTGTAGCTTAACTTAAATGTACTTAAAACTCGCACCTAGAAATTTACCCTTTTGCATTTAACAACCAGACCTTATGAATGAATTTACATATCGCTCTCTTGTTTTCCATACTTCACTTTCCTTCACTTTGTTTTAAACTTACCTTACGGTACTCGCGTAACAAAACAGCACCTCTCAGAGTCACACACACTGGGATGGAATTTTACATTCCATGACAAGCGTTTGACTATGTTTGCAGTGAATTTGCTGTTATACAATGTGGTAGTATCGGTCAATCTATGCCCCCGCCATACATTCGCATATCAATGACGTAGACCGATGCTGAGAAAATAAACGAAACTTAAATGGGAGAATATCGTGCTCAGAGCGACCGATATCGTATGAATTAATGGTAAATTAGATGGAAGAGACTTACGACGTCGTATTTGAGTGATGACTCACCTTGGGCATGTGGAGATTCCCAAAACGTTTGCACATTCTATTTGTTTGTCATATAAACACGACGATACGGTCTCACTTTTTGCACCGTCATCATTCGTAGAAAAGCAGTGAGTGTTTTGGCAATTTTAGGCATGAGTTGATCGTAATAATTTTTATTTAGTATCAGCTAAGAAATTCTGGGAACAGAAAATTGCAGGGGTTGATAAGACGTAAAGTAATTGAAGGGCCTATTTCTTATAACTTTCTGTTTCCGGTAACAAACCGTCGAATCTACTTAGTTCCGACTGAATAACGCGAAAAAAACCGTTTCGGCTAAGGGGTTTTATAAATTAACAATATTAATGTCTTAATGTCTATTTAATGTCTTCTAATAGACAATGTTTGTATTCGCAGTTCTTATTATCAGCAACAAAATATTTTTGAATACTTGTTTTGTGTGCATTTTTGTATTTTTTATTTTATACTTACATTAAAAGAAAATTGCCAGAATTTTATTATGAGAACATTCGCTTAAATTCGCTTCAATTAGGGAAAATTGTAATTCTCTCTGATGTACATACATGTTTAAATTCATAGTCATAATCGAATACGAAACTTTGGAACAAACAGTACTTACCCATACATTTTACTTACCGCTTAAATATTCCTAGAATGAGTTAGAAATTTTACACTTTTCTTTTTTATAAAGGAAAAACAAACTGTAAATTAGTAGAATCGTTCAATTTACTTCAACTAGAGAACATTTTTAGAAATGTCGGCGTACATATGAAATTTAGTTGAAATTTTAGAAACAATTTTTACCGGAGCTAACTTTAGATTTTAAATACTACATATATAAACTATGTGCAAATTTGGCACCAAGGATTAGTAGTGTAAAAACGGTCTTGCAACGCCCGAATGGAATATGGGAGACCTGCTGATTTTCACTGAGCTTACACATGTTTTATTTTAGAACTTTTACTAGACTTATTCACTATTCGGGATGTTCGTCGCACGCACCGAGTCGCTCGCCGCAATGCGAATAGTTATATTGGGGCTTGAGACCACAATCATATTGACAATAGTCGTTTTTATTAACGGGTATTAGCACAGATGGGCAAACCCGTACTGAGTTTTCAAAAATATGAAATACAGTAAGGACTCAATAAGATATTGTATACCACTATATTGCAGAGAACTGGCCGTACAAACCTATAATACATTCCTTTCCAGTTAGATATATTCACTAGAACAACAGACTATCTTTCAAACAATTCTGCGATATTTTTAGAAATATTATATATGTATTATTTCATAACAGCCACAAATTTTTGGGATTTGCTTTAAATGTCCACATGTACAATAACATCGGTGATACCTCCATATAAACATTTGAATTAAAAATTATAATTCTTTTAACTCCAGAATATTCAACATTTCAGAATAGAAATATATCATTTCTATCTTAGAACAACCAACATGTTGTCTACTGACTTTCTTTCATTATTTGGATGAATCTATGCTGAATAATCTGTATCCTGATACTTAAATATGGGCGACAGTGCTCCGATTGTTGTCCGTCATCTATCGCCTATATGTACGAAATAAGTGATAATGTGAAATAGCCGAAACCCGAAAAGTAATAATTGTTAAAAAAATCGCCTTTTTTATATAGGAAACTGAAATATTAAGCAAATATCGTAGATTTACGAAGGAAATTTTTTGTGAATATTGAGAATTAGATAAGGTATTTTTAATTACGATATTTTACTATATTACTAATCCGCCTCAATTTCCTTGAAGCCTTGCAGCACAAAGTTTCTTCACAATAATATCTTTGACAAAAAACAAAATCATGTACTACGCTTTCATAAACAATGTTATTTTACACTGTTTTGCTACCAATTTATTTAGAAACATAAATATAAATAATTAAAACAATATGGTGAAACTATCACGACATAAAATATAATCGGAGCAAGACCACGAGATCGTAAAACTGAAACGCAAATGGTGATGCGGAAAATGGCGTGCACCATAGTTTTTACCATTGTACTTAAACAACTGATCATACAAATATGCAGACAAAATGATTTTATTTCAGAAATGGACAAATTAATGAAGTAAATATTTTATCTTTTAACAAAATATGCAATATTTATAAATTCAAGAGCAAATTATTTTTTGTTAAGCATAAAATTGTAAAAATTACAAGAATTTCAAAATCGTTTATGAAGATGACTACAACGGCGACGGTTATTACTGCGAGGCGGCTATAACGACGGAATCCCAAAGTCGCATTTTTGTGTTCACTAATCCCTGCAGGAATTGAAGTTGACACTCGTGAAATCAGTAGTGAAATATATGTAAGTAGCATCATTCCATAGATAATGCATTTGAAGCTCTTGAGGTTTTGTATAACTTGCATTTCAAATAACATGAGCCGACAGTTTTTTATCGTAGTATTGCAACAAAGATTTCGCAAGTCTATCAAAAGTCGTCGATTTCTTTGATAAAAATAACAAGTTAACAAAAACCCGACCGCCTATAGCTCAATTGCTGGAATTAAAATTCGCAGTTTTCAATTAACATTCATTTTAAGCATATTTCAAATACTCGTATATATGTATGTATGTACACTGTATTTGCAATTTTATTTTTTTGGTTCCGTATTGAGCTGTTAATTTAATAACTGTTTGCATTTTTTGTTTTGTTATCTGTATTTCCAGGCAATGGATTTACGGTTATTATTTATATTTGAAAACATGCATAAGATCCGGTTTGTCCGTTTCGGTTTTGGACACTCTAGTTTGTGGGCACTTCTTAACTTACTGATCGTTTCGTGCGAATTTGGATGAATAAAAAAGCAAGATGCTTAGATGGCGCTAAGCGGCAAAATATTAATTGCACGATGACGAAAAACACCGACGAATGGATGGTAGATGATTCATTATGTGGTTTTACTACATCGTCTACTCTACTACAATTTATCAGTATCACGTCACGATTCATTCATAAACGTATTATGGCTCATCGCGGTATGTCTATTTGTATATGTATGTATAATGCTCACGCGCTACACACAGAGTATAATTCGATATCTAATTTTACACTATACAGTTACACATGTTACTAATGTATAGAAAGAGTAAATAATAACAAAAAAAAAACATTGTTGCCATTGAAACGTCATCGTCGCACAGGGGTTGTAGTAGAGTTTGAAGCCGATACGAAATAAACTACGGCGGCTCTGACGCCTGGTGGCATCTAAACATTAGCTAATGAGATTTGTTTATTATAAACAAATATTTGCAATGGAATGCAGCTGCATGTGATGTATATCCACATATTGATTTATAAATTGTACTTATTTAAAGCGTATAAGGCTGATTTAAGAATATTCAATTCAATGTGTTAACAGTCTGGTTACATTTTCGCACTTAACATTTGACAAGTTTCGCTAGAGGTCAGTGCAGAGCAATGTGGAAAGAGAATAAAGAAAGCAACTGATATTCATTGAAATTCATATCAGTGGGGTTTTTGATTTAACTTTTGTTAAATCATAATTGGTTTTTAAAACACCAAATTATGAAAGTTCTCTAAACATCAAAAAAAATGAACTAGCTCGATTGTGAAATCTTCTTTAAAGTTTAGTTATTGTTAATTATCGTTTATGCAGTTTTTTCACTAAACTAAAGACATTAATTAGAAATTGCCATTTGTATGGTATATTCCACTTATTTGGCTTTTCAAGGACCATATCCTTGAAATTTTACCCATAATCGCAATTTGTTGTAGTAGAAAACATGCACAAATATAAGAGTACAAACTTTTGCCTCCATGTCTTTTCCCGATCAAAATTGTTTTAACTAGCAACGCCAACCTTATTTTGTTGATTATCAATATGGAAATTGGAATAAATTACATTTCTGGGTCAAAAGCGCTCGATAATACTTGTAAAATGTAAACCTGTGAAATTAATAGATTAGATTCTTTTAGATTTTTTTTTTTTTGCGAAAATTCTGGCTTTTTTCATTATCAAATTCTGGCAACACTGTCAATAACTTTATTCGTTAGTGTAAATCAATTCTGATGATGAGTGTCCAGCTTGTTAACATTTCCCAATTTTATGCACAGGCATTTCGGTCATATTAATGTGAAGCACCGGAAACTCCGAATTCACACAGAGTATGACGTTGACCGACCGGGGCGCGAACGTTTGCATAATCCCAACTATAGTTCGCATAATCACGGGTTCAATTCCGCATACAGCCACCTATAACAATTTAAGCTGCCGTCATCTCGATGTGTCTGACGTACACTTCGAGTAGTAGAGTAATCGACAAGTCTGGTGTATACTTTTCAAACTGTGATGTTCGGAATCGCCATTAAACTATAGGTCCCGTTAAGTGAAGCTAAAAATAGAATGCGTGTAAGCTCACTGAATGTGAAAAGCTCTCATATCTCATTCATGGGATGCAAAAGAATTTGTTTTTTTTTTTATTACGACGTTGATAAAAATTAAACACAGACCGAGTCTTATTTTGCATAAATTTATTTAATATACATGCATATACTACGATTGTTTGTTTATTATTTCACTGAAAATAATATGCGACATTGTTGAGATTAGTTTGGACGGTAAAGAACAAAATTGTACAGAGCCAGCGATCGACTAACAAAGGAATTTTTGCAATAACTGCAGTACGAATATGACTAGGCACGATGCATAATCTTCCGGGCGCCTATGTCGCGCTATCGCTAACACTCGATATTGTCGAGGCGTTACTAATAAACTGATTTGGAGTGCTTTGGCAGAGATTATTAGCAACTAGGTTCGTTGCCGAGCATGGAGCAACGTTATGGCGACAGGGTTGTGGAGATGTTGGATTTGACAGACCTGATTCGTGTATTGGCGACAGTGTCGGCGATCTGGTGAGCACGAAGTGCTTGCGCCGCTGGCGCCGGTAAATCCCGTTCGTCGATGATAGTCGATGAACGGGCGTGTATGGCAAACTCGGAGAGTTGGACGTGCAGGACGCAAATGCTAGAGTTTCTATTAGCTCCTCCAGATCCGTGGTGTTTGGCATCTTGCGCCTAGTTGGAGGAGGTAAGGCTGGTGGTAGTATAATGCCCACAGGCGAGTTGTATGTTATCGCAGTATCGTCTCGAATCACAGACGTGGGTAAAAGCGACGTCTTGTACGTAGCCATTGTTTGAGAGGACGTATCGTATCCGAGCTCATCGTAAATAGTCTGATTGGACACACTGTTGGTTGGAGTCGTTGAAGTTGACACTTGTTGGCACGCGCTGCTATCGGAATCACTGAAGCTCGAACTTCTCGTGTCAACGTGCTCCTGCAAAGGTCGCACTTGGTTTTGTTTAAAGTGTAGTCCCTGGATATCGTTGGTATTTTGATGCCGGCATCGGGAACGACGGTAGCGATTCAATGCTCGCATAACGTGACGAAACCTGGCAACAGGCCAATTTCTGGCGTTCTGTAATTGAGTTTGTGCAAGCTTTTCCGTCGATTTTGACGAAGCGGGGTTTCTCTTCGGAACTCCAATTTCGCATGGGTGGTTGCAGCTCTTACCATGTATCTTGGCAGTCATTTCCTGGTTATGTCTCACAGCCAAAGCTGCAGTTATGTCCGTGGGAATATCAGGACTATCTGGTACTGCTGAACAACAGTTCCACTTTCTGCGCCAACGTTCATGTTTAGATATTGTTTGCATACAACATATCTTCTGAGAAGCCGATGCCTGTGCGGAGGCCTGCGATTTCCCCGATGGTACTCTCTGCATTTGTTGTGGATCTATGTTAGTGTGAAATTTCAGAGTCATGGCCTTCTCATCGGACAAGTTCACACCTCTTTTCCCAACTATAGGGCTGTGCAAGTGAAATGTACAAAATGTACACTGTTCGCTGTACTGAACATAGGTGCGCCGGCTGTTGGAGACAGCAGCGTTTTCCAGATTAGTCACCAGAGTTGCTTTGGATGTCGCGGCACTTGCTCTGCGCTGCGAGATGGAAGCCTTAAAAGCAGAACAGCAATGGAACGATTTCGAAGAATCTACTTCATTTTCCCCCGGTTCGTCCAAGTTGCTATTAGCTCCCGATATGTGGGCTATCCTTAGGGGAGATTTTACATTGGTTTCCTCCAGTACAGAACACATGTAGTAGGTCTTTAGGGCAGTCTGATGGTATTCCCTAGAATTGGCACAGCAATGTAAACTGAAATGTGAATCCTCTGGCAAAGTACAAGGTTTCTGATTATGGTCATGGCTGCCGGAATCACTGGGATGACGTAGGGTCGAACACATGTACAGTTTGCCACAGTCTTTAGACTTTGTGAACTGATGTTGTGCTGAGTTGCTGGTTTGAGCGTCTTCGACACTGCTGGACGTTTGTTTATTTTTGGCTTCCTGCGCTTGTCGATGGTTGCGAATATATTCGTAAGTTGTCAGCCCCAAAAAGGATATGTAAATGTGAAAGAAACATAGATGCAAGAGGAGACCGGCAGTAATAGCGGCCAACAGCCCTAGACATGCTAGCAAAACTAAGAAAACGGTTTGGCTAACTGCTATGCCAGCAAATGGAACCAGTGTTGAGTTGTGCCGAACAGATTTTGCTTCTGGCAAGATGAGTTCGGCATCACCGTCATCATCATCCAATTGAGAGAAAAATGTGCCATTACTGGTAATTACTGATTCATTGGTGTTTTCTAATGCTAGGCTAGTCGGATAGGGTAGTAACGAAGGTGGAAGCGTGTTGTTGTTTACAAAACTAGTGTTATCGAATGCGTTATCGGAAAGATTAGCTGTAGTATTTATGTAATTTCCAATCGTGTCATTGAGACCGAGTCGATCGCCAGATACGTTAGCGGCTATTAAATTCGATTCGCCGTACAGGTAGCTGAGCCACTCCGGTTGCAGATAATACAATACGATCTGGGCAATCACCGCCAACAAAATCACCAAGGCTGCGCAAACTGCACTGACAACGCACATCAGAAAGGCTACATAGTTCCTTGACCCAATGCAATGATTCAACCACTTGCAATGGTGGTCGAATTTACCAACACATTTGTTGCAAACCGAGCAATGCTTTGTGCGATGTGACGAGGTTCGAATGTTACACAAGTGGCACCTGCCGTTTTCGATGACGTGTGCGTGTTTCGACCTATCGAATTCCGGAACAATGCGGTCGTTTCGGTGAATTCGACGAAGTTCACGATCAGCAGGATCTATAAGTAATGCAGCCAAATGCGAGGCAATGTGAACGACATACAGTCCAGTTATAAGACCGTACAATGGACCTTGGATTTCTATACTGAACGATGGAATCAAAATCCAGTATGCCGACAAGCCAAAAATAATCAGCACAGACCAGCCAAAGATCTGCAATGGATGCAACGGAGTCTGGAGACCGTGCAAGCGTCGACCTCTGCGATGGTGGACAACTGCGACGTTGTCTTGAAAGGAAATGAATCTTGACAATCGCCAGCTATTTGCCGAAGACGACAGCACGATGCCGTTCGAGCCGTTAACCTTCTTCACTGAAGGTTCTGACGAAGGATTTCCCGATCTCTCGGAGTTTGGTGACACTTTCTTATTAAATATATTTAGTATGGTCCTGTTAGGTTTTTGCTCTGGCGCTCTTGTTAACTCTGAATGTAACTCTGGATTTTTCGTGTACTCATTAATACTGGTGGTTGTAATTGTGATGATGTCCCCTGTCTCACTGCACTGTTTCGGGGAAATTGTCAGCGCATCATCTACGTCCTCATCGCTGATGGCAGATATCTTTGTTATTTGACTGTTGACTGTAATTTGTGTTGGTTGCCCTATAGAAGCACTACAATTGGGTTCGTTAGCAGCGGCCGCCTCAGTTTGTTGCAGTGTACAGTTGTCTGGGAGCATGTTGCTTCGAATTTACCATTTGTTGTGATGCCTGTAGGGTTGGGCTGTCCGAATGGTAGTGGGGACAAAACGAAAGATAGATCCAGAAAACTATTCCATGAAGTGAACAACGATTAATGGAGTATAAATAAAAGAACGCTGGATGAAAAATCATTACAATAGTGCTGCTTTAAGCTGTATATTGCAGTTTTCTATATCGCTTCGCAGTGCCTTCCGAATTTTCTCTTTGTGACAGTCGCCTATATTGACAGGAGTTTTCATTCTGTAAGTAAACATTTCGGGTTGTAATTTCGCCTATATAAAATTAACGTTATGACTTACCCTATCCTTTTGAAACTCCAGAGGCTACACGACTTCTCCTTCTAGTTGTGTCCAGCAAAAACGATTTACTTCCTACTAGGCTAAACACAGTGATTTTTTTTAAATCCTGTCAAGGTGTTTACTAAATAGTTTATTTTATGTAACATTGAGCTTCGGTGCAGGTTCTATGGACTTGGACTTCTGTTATTGTCACGCTTACACGCACAGATACTCACGAAACACAAACGCACACATGTGTATATAATATATGTAACTGTACGATGTTTGTTGTTAAGCTAAAAACACTCACAAAAATGTCACAGGGTTTGATGGATTTGGCTGCAGGGAACAACGGAACGATGGCTGCACACATAACAACGTTATCAATCAACAAATTAATGGCGCTTTCGCGAACAACTGAATATTGTTATAATTCAATTTTACATTTTGTGTTCAGGTGAATTATCGTTTGCAGTAATGTTTCTATTTGGTATTTTACTTGGCTTGCACCGAAACACGCCAACAAAGTCTCTCGAAAGTCTCAGCTTGTATCCATATTACGTTGCGATGTGAATGGAACTGCTTTCTCAAGTAGCAACAACGCGGTGGATGATTCCGCCGTTAAAAGGGGGGGTGTGCGTACGCGCTCTCTTTTAAAATATTACGGTGGTGCTTCTGGCAAGTCATAGCTCTGTAGTCAAAGTCCGTTCGCGTACATAGTATATGTGTGTGTTTGTCGAAAACAAACATACATACATTCCTCCATATATAGTATGTAATAATGCAACAGAAATTTGCCACAAGTGCCGCCGTATACAGCACCACCACTATTCGATTGGGGCGCCACGAAATACGCAAAGCGACTGAAACTGAAAACGGCAATCTACAAGCGGAGGTGAAAGTATTCCTTTTGATTAAAGCTTTTACGAAACTTTTCTCTCGTTGTCAATGTGGCGCGAACACTCTCCACTTTTTGCGGAAATGTTTACCATAGGCTTTACCGCTCTCCTCATGGGGAAGAACAACAGGGCTGATTTCTTCGCAAAGGATATTTATGAACGTACGATTACAATGACAAGTCCTCCATCGGTAATGCGAAAATGTTCGTTGTCGGTTTGACAAGAAACAAACGAGAATGGAACAGGAAGTGTTAGCTAATGCGTACAACCGTGGGATATGAAACCGCGGAAACCAAAGGCATCTCAGATAGCGATGTTACATTTTATGGAGCCTTCACTAACTTCCATCCATCTAATCGAAAATTTGTTGTTTTGTTTCTTTGATGTATTTTTAGATTATTAACTACATACTACAATTTACCAATCTACATAATTTCGCGGAACTGAACTCATCTCTGACTTTGTGAAGTCTGAGCCAGAGCCAGTTGCCATATAGACAGAAAATCAACTTCTTTGCCTCTGAATTCCAATATTTTACAAGAATTATTCAAAACAAGAGAAAGGAATGATTGTTTATTAAATCCAGTTGGGAGAAAGGTTAATCAGAATGCATCGCCTATCTTCCGCCACAAGCCGAAAGACCACTTTGTTCTCTACCACAACAATTTTGATTTTATATGTATAACTTTAATTACACAGTAGTTGCATTTGTGTCCTTTTATTTTTATTATTTTATTACTACGTCCAATATTCTGAACAATATTTGATTCGCTAATTAATAATTGTGAGCGACCGTGACGAGATTGGTAGTGCACGCAACTATCGTTCGCATGATCTTGGGTTTAATCCTGCATACAGCCAGCTATCATTATTTGTGGCGGTGTTCACCTCAATGTGTCTAACGAACACTTCAAGTAGTCGAGTAATCAGTAATGCTTTTCAAATTATAACGTTCGTAATAGTCGTTAAACTGTTTGTAACGTTAGTGATTTTAAAAATAGAATGCGTGTAAGCTCACTGAATGTGAAAAGCTCTCTCGTATCTCATTCGAGGGATGCAGGGGAATTTGTTTAATCCATACTTTCAGCTAGTATTAATTATTGTATTTTGTTTCACTTCATATAGTTTTTTTCTAGTCGAAATAATATAGTTATGGATATGTAATCCCCAGCTACCTCCCATGAGACATTCAGAATTTCATTTCAGAAACTGCTTTCATTATAATGTCATAAGGAATGGAGAAATTCAGTCAGAGAGTTATAATTCATTAAGGAGTAACCGGAACTCTGCTAACATCGATGCGTCTAAAGCACGCAGGTAACATCTGTTAATGAACCTCAACTCATATCAGCCAAGTGGTGTAGATTCATTTTGGTGGCTCATTTCAAATAATATTATAGAATTACGAATAAAAATGAAAAAACGGATGATAACGACCACCTCAAACATTATAAAGATTATAAATTAAATATATTCACCTGTGAAAATCCCGCATTCTTCACCGAGAAAGCGCCTCTATTAGATTGGCAGACATTCTTGATAAATATAACATCCGAGAAATACGACGGACAATGACAAGAATGCACTCGGCACCAAAACTGCAACATATACTTGGACATGGATGGACAAGACAAGGGACGCATTCGGCACCATCTATTTCAGCTGCCATATGGAAAAGATGTCGATTTGGTTTGTGTAAAGAAGTCTCGCAGTTTGAACCCATAATTGATCATATGACCACAATTCGCATCAAGGCGATATATTTTTTTATAACCATGATTTGTGTACATGCCCCGAAGAACGGTAACGGCGAAGAGACCAAAAATACGGTTTAATAGTGCCTAGAAGACGCCTACAACCGCTGCCATGGCCCCAACATTCAAATTGTGTGTGTTGGAAGATTTTAATGCCAAAATAGAATCGGGAAATTTAATCTACATAGCAACACCTCTGCGAAACGAATTCAGAATTAGTGGAACCAGATTCCTCAATATTGATAGTCACAAGAGAGCATGACTATCTTCTGATCATAACATAGGAAACGAGAGTGATTAAGTAGTAATAAAGGGAAGGTATACTTCTAGTGTAAAGGACGAGCGTGTGATCCGTGCTGCAACCACCATCTGGTTGAAGCTAAGATGGGCACAAAATTGAACAGAATTGAATTGAAAAATGTGCATAACCTAGCACAAAGAAAGCTGGACATCACTGAGCTACACACCCCCGGAGCTGCATAGCCACCAGCTTACTCCACCTGACTCTCCCGACTACTTACTACAATAAAACGGCAATAACTCTGAAATACCTGATGCACATTGGCAACATATTTCACTGTATAGCAGTTGTCCCAAAACCGTAATTGGGCTTGAAATACTACGCTCGGACTACTATCGATCGGCGGAAAATAATGCTGCATACAGAACAACCCTGCAGACAATTACATTGCATGCCATTAGGAGGAAGCCCAAATAAAAAGAGAGGAAGTCCGAAAATACTGCCAAAAGATCAGGTCAAAACGTATGGAAAAGAGTTCTCCTCCATGTCAGGCAGATATGTAAATTTGAGTACAAATACGCAGAGTGTAGAGCATTTCTATAAATTACTATTTCCAGATGGCAGCACAAGCGAAGAAATTTTACCAATTACCGACGATGACATTGATTGCACTGCACCGAGCCAAAATGAGATCACAATGGCAGAAACAGCAAACATGCGGATATTGGTGATCTGCTGCCAGACTAGTGGCGATGATTATTAATGATTGGAATTTAAGTGCGTTATGTCCTCAATTAAAAAAAGTTGATGGTAATACAATATATGCACGCAACTATGGCAACTTTTTTACTCATAGCTTATAAGGTTTTGTCGAGTGCGATATGTTAAAGACTCCATTGAATATGACCTTATTGGGTCATATCAGTGGAAAAACTAACAAAACTTCTCAATTGTTTTGTGAAGTTATAGACACTTAAGATAGTGATGACGTTCTAGAAAGCACAAACAGCTGAAGATGGTATATTGGCCAATACCGAAATAGAAATCCATCCAGGTATCAGTGTCAATATACTCAATTTCGGAAGTTTTTGAATTACAGTGTATTATTTATTATTGCTAACAGACAAACGATATTGAACCGAATAAAGGACCAAAATTATATTTACCATTTTATCTCAATAAGGTTTTATTTTATAACCAATTTTTCATTATTTACAAAATATTGCATATCCGAATTCATAGCACCAATATTACCTTAGAGAATTTCCACTTTCAATAAGAAAGACTGTGACGAAGACGAAGTCCCAGTCAGTACTGCCATGGCGGATGCATCAAATTGACGTTTGGTCCTCGTCATACA
>JAHXMU010000430.1:92129-110494 GCA_019455685.1 Philornis downsi
ACTGCCATGGCGGATGCATCAAATTGACGTTTGGTCCTCGTCATACAGCGTTTCAATTAACGGTTACATGTATCTTAACAGTCAAGTATTATGCAATTGTGAATTGTGAATAGCCAATTGTGAATTGTGACCAATTATTTTTCTCTGGAGTGAAATTCGCTTGTAATAATCAACGACGATGGAAACGTACGTACCAATTATTTTTCTCAGGAAACAAAGTTGAGAAGATTATGGAGCTAAGAGAGTAAGAAGATCCCGTTCTCGTCGTTACTCTCTTTACACAATAACTTCATAACTTCATATATTTCGGATACTATTTTTGCAGATTATAGTAAATTGATCAATAATGTATGAATATCATTGCATATAACTTAAAAAAAAAACGCAAAAATATTAAGGTTTCACGTTGGAAAAGAGAGCGAGAAGGGACAAAATTACGCTTTAGAGTGAACGTTGGAAGCAAGCGAATTTTACTTCAGAAAAAAAAAATAATTCATCTGTGCGTTTTCATCGCCTTTATAATAGCCAACACATTAATAAAATATTCAATTTTTATAGCTTTTTTTATTAAGTGATTAAGGGTAAACTTTTTACTGCCAAAGTTGCACAAGTTTCAAAAATCGGCAAAGCCAAAATATATAAAAAAATTATTGGAAAATCTACAAACTAATACTCGCTAACCAAAAAATCTCAGAATTTCATAAATAAAAACATCTAAAATACAATCCATCTTAGTACTTAAATATAAATATGTTCATTTTCCTCGTAAATTTTCGATCAAAAACAACTTCTAATAAAAAAAATTGGCCAAGCAACTCTTACCTCCTATTAATAAACCTTTCAATTTTTATAGCTTTATTATTAGGTGATTAAGAGTAATCTTTTTACTGCTAAAGTTGCACAAGTTTCAAAAATCGGCAAAGCCAAAATATATAAAAAATTTGTTGGAAAATTTACAAACTAATACTCACTAACCAAAAAATTTCAGAATTTCATAAATAAAAACATCTATAACATAATTCATCCTATTATTTAACTATAAATACGAGTATATTCATTTAATATATTTTCCTCGTGAATTTTCGATCAAAAACAACTTTTAATAAAAAATTTGGCCAAGCAGCTCTTACCTGTAACTCAAAATAAACAAAAATTTGAAAAACACAATTTTCAATTTGGTTTCAAACTTCTTGGGATAAGTCGCATATTTTAGACATTTTCATTATGATAGAAATTCTATCCTTACCTAGAAGACTTCAGGAGGATGTCGGCTACATGCCGCGAACAAAGTCCACATCGGGCTTGCCAATTAATAGTCTTCCGGGTTGGGAACATATCCCTTTAAATTCGAAGCTGCCCATGCTGAAATGTCCTGGAAATCAGGTGATTTTTTCAAAAAATAAAATTGGAAAGTCGATACATAACAATCGGTAAGAATGAATATGAATCGTCTCTTGCCAATGATGTGGCGTCAGTATTTCAGTGCAGTCAATTGAGGCATGAATTCGTGACGGCCGGCCGAGATAGTTACCCAGAGTACAATCCACTGCATGATTCCAATCTGCGGACGTTCTACACCAACGAGAGAAATTTAAAAAGGCTAAGAGCGAATGGAGAGATCACCGATCAAAATGATGTCATTTGCAACCTAAAAGACTTTAATGAGTATCGCCATCGGTTGCACAAATCGCAATTGTATTATATATTGCAAGAAATGAATAGATTGGTAAGTGTTATGTTTGGTATAGTATATCTTGGCTTTTAATGGGTGTCAACACTTGGGGTCTCTAATGTAGGAAGAAGAGCAGCATGATCGAATATTAGTCGATCAGGCCGAACACATTGCGGGCGATGCCCAGCGCAGGCTGACTGACCGCGAACACAACTACAACAAAGTACGTTTGCGAAAAAGTTTAGCAGACCGGCAAAAGATTGAGCACTTCAAAAAATCATGGGAAACGGTTACACAGAAGCTTGTCAACATCAGAATGGTACGGGCGCAGAATTTGGCAGCAATGGAGAGGCGAAAGGCTTCACGTCAGTTACAAATGCAAAAACATTGGGAAGCGCGAAATGATCTGCAACGAAAACAACTGATTTCGCTTAAGAAGTTGTTGCACGTGAAAAGCAAGAGAATGCAAAAAAATCTAATTACACTTCAGGAGAACCGTGCAAATAGGGCCCATGCCCAACAAACGGCCTCATGGAATAAACGCCTTGCCGAAAGGATTTTCAATCAACAAAGAACCCGTGAGCTTTTACAGAAAGTTGAGTACCAAAAAAAATTTTTTATTGATCAGCACATGACTAAATGTAATAAAAGGTGGCTGAAAATTGAACGGCAAATTAAAGAACGCTCCGCTAAGAGCCGACAAAACATAAGGTTCAGGTTCAGTCCAACAAACAAAGAGCACCTAAAAAATGTCTCACCATCTCCAAATGAAAAACGTGCGGTTTGTATGGAGTTTCAAGGAAGCTTCGACAAACTCCTCGATCATGAGGTCTGTAAAGCATTGAATACAGTTTTGGACCTGCAGGAGAATATTAACGTCCCATTTGATGCAGACGATCCCACATACAAAGCTGCTCAATTCATCATGCAACACATTCTGACAGGGTTTCATCAGGACTTGACCTCCGATAATGTTGCATACAACAGTGTCTACGCTCGCATTGACAATTTCTTCGACGAGGTTAAGCAATTTATACTATTTGTAAGTTGACATTTTTTACAAAAAGTAAAGTCGGAATTTAAGAACATTTATTTCTAGAGGTCAACTCAAATCATTTCTTCCGCTCGGGATTCTCTGAAGGAATTTCAAAGCAAGGGAAATGTTCGAAGTCACAGTAATGGGATGCAACGTCCTGGCATTGTGAACAACTCCTCAGGCCGGGTGTTCTTTAGTAAAATATCTAGTACAATAGGTACTTCAAGCTACGAAATTCATCCTCTTATCGAAGTCAGAGACGTTGGCGACAGAAAGCCCACACCTGCGGCAAGTATAATTACATTGACTAAATTTTAAAACTGACCTGTTATTTTCAAGTCTGGTTGAAATTTTTCATTTAATTATGATATTGCATTATTTTCCCCCCTATAGTGTTCTTTGGATTCTATCGTTGTCGATTCCGCCACCAGTCTGGCCAAAAAAATACCGTCCACAAATTTGTGTCGAAATGAACTGGTGTTCATCGAGCATTATGTGGCAAAATTTAAAAGAGAATTAATAGTTGGAGTTGGCAGACGGGTTTTTGCAGCAATAGAGAGTCACTTTGAAAACAAGATTATGAATGTTCGACAAGAACTGTTAGGTAAATGCCATTGTTACATTCTCAATTTCGCCGTAAAAATCCTCTTCAATTAGATATGGACCGAAAATTTTTGGTGAAACAGGCTACGAAGTCAATTCTCGGCTACGGCATTAAACCTCTTAATTTCGAGTCAAGTTTGCGATTGTGCATTAGCGCTATTTCAAGTGACATTATATGGTCGCTGCAGAAGCTGTTGTTGAGACCAGTTCGAGATAACAGACGCATTGCTAAGCCGCATATAAAGAGTCACTGTTTGAAAGAGGCGAATGGTTTGTGTTTGTATTGTAGATCCATATATTGATTTAATAGATTTAATAGCAATCTTTATTATAAAACTTATTAAAATATTCCTTTAGTTGTTACTCAAATTTCGTATTTCGCAAATCCATATTATTACCCAATAGATTTAAAAAAATTCTAATACGGGGTGTCCGTCGGGAAGGTATATTATTTCGTTTTGCCGCCATTTTGGTAAACATTAGTCTTGACAGTTCATATTTGGCATAGAGACGTTCCAAATTTATCATGGAAAAATATTCGATAAACCAACGTGTTTTAATCGTTGAAACATTTTATCAAAACCAATCATCGATTACTGTGACGATGAGAAAGTTAAATTTGTGGGAGAAACAACGGCCAACTAGACACACTATTTATCGTGTAGTGAATGATTTCGAAGAAAGAGGGTCTGTAGCTGATAGGGACAAGCATGGACCACAACGTGCTGCAAGATTGGCTGAAAACATTACTGTTGCTCGAGAAAGTGTTCAAAACAACTCATCAACTAACTTCGACGACGAGCTCGGGAGCTTGGTCTTCAAAGAACAACTTTGGCCATAATTTTGCACAAGGATTTGCATTTGTTTCCATTTAAGATTCAGTTGACACAAGAGCTTCTTCCACAAGACCATTTACGCCGCCATACATATGCCAATAGGATGTTACAGCTCGCCCATGACAGTCCCGATTTTCATGAAAAAATCATAATGAGTGACGAGGCACTTTTTCATTTGAATGGATATGTGAATAAACAGAATAGGTGGTTCTGTTCAATGGAGAACCCTCATATTATTCATCAGTCACCTTTGCATCCATTAAAAGTGACAGTCTGGTGTGCAATTTGGTCAGAAGGAATCATTGGAACTTACTTCTTTGAAACTAAAAACGGCGTAACGGTAACTATCAATGGAGAGTGATATCGTAATATGATTAAAAACTTTTTAACGCCACAACTGCATGATTTGGGTTTGATTAACACATGGTATCAATAAGACGGTGCCACACGTGTACAGCCAGGATTACAATGGAATTACTGCGAGACCTCTTCCCAAAACAATTATTTTAAGAAATGGTGATGTTGATTGGCCTCCACGGTTGCCTGATTTGACTGCTCCGGACTTATTTTTGTGGGGATATCTGAAAAGCAAGGTTTATGCAAACAAACCAGAATCGCTTGAGCATCTCAAATAAAATATTCGTGATGAAATTAATGAAATACCGCATGAAATGTGTGAGAATGTAATGAGAAATGTGCTCAAGAGGGCTTGCATTTGTGAGGTTAACAGAGGCGGACATTTATCTGATATTGTATTCCATACCTAATTGCCGACATTAAATAAAACATTTATCAATATGAGATTCATTCTCTTTCATTTAATCAAAAATTATAAACAAACAAAGTAGTATAAAATATATATATTATAAAAACTAGTCACAAGTTCTCCAAATGAAAATTAAAAATTAACATCAGGCTCACAACCAGTATTGCTAATTTGAGGTTTTCCCCGCGAATAGTTGTTCAAAGTCTGGAAAAATTATACAGCCTGTTTCCATAAAAAGTTTAAAACAGTGCACGAATGAGACGTCTATGAACGAAAGCATTGGGAATAGTGTTTTTATGAAAGGAATGATAGTCTTCTACCAAAGTTTTTAAAAATCAAAGTTGTTGTTATATATTTTTCAGCATTTTTCATATTCCTCCATATAAAATTAATAGCTTTATGGCAACGATACTCAATAACAATAAAAGCGAAAATCTATTCGAATTATAAAGACAAACATCCTGTTTCCGTAAAACGAATCACTCAATTCTTTTTTCAATACCGTAGAAATCAGAAATAATTGTTACATAGGGTTTTTATTATAAAAAAAAGATTAAATAAAAGCTTATTTCGTAATCAGATGCAGTAGTAAGCAGCGTTTTAGTACATTTAAAATATTTCAGGCATATTTCCGTAACAATGTCTTCTTTGGTTCAAAATTCCATCAATAAAAGTTATTTTTTCCACTGCTTAAATATAACGAAGCATTTAATGTTTAGCAGTGTTGGAAGATATCTCCATTATCCGCTTAAACGACTTCACATAACCCGTCCACATTTATAAATAGTAATTTTTGTGGTTTATAACTATGTATATTGTTTGAAAATCTGATTTTTTTAGAGGGAAAATATTCATTCACTAATTAATTGGTAATCGGTCGGCAACAATTTCCAAAGAATGAGAAGGGGCCACCACCACCCGAAAGCCTGAAATTACTTCGTATTAGAAAAATTATTTATTTATTTTCATATATTTATTTGGCTTGTAATTCAACGCCTTCACGCCAACTATATATTAATTACGATATGCACCAAATTAAATGAAATTAAGATTTGCACATTCATATTTGATAAATTTACAAAATTGAAAAATTTTCAAAAGATATTTCGAGTTTCCATTTAATATAGAGACCAGTTAAACAAATTTCAGTTCCAACATTGTATACATTTAAACGATGCGAAAACAATATATAGAAAGAGTGAGTGTCAAAACTGGGGGTAAGAATTGAGCAATGGATTTTCCAACATGTTGAAGCTTTCTTTTCAGATTTCGAGCTTTCTTTTCAGATTATTCAACCTGAAATTAGTTGTAATTTTACGTTTAGGGTTATTAGCTGAACTGAAAATGTTAAGATTCTTTTGTTGCAACTCATTTCTCCAATAAATTCGCGAAACAAAAATTAAGCTCACTTGCCGCGAACCGATGTCTATCAGCTTTTCTACCTTTGAACAAAAAATCGTTAAATCGTTCGTCCTATACCTTTTCATTTCACCGTCTTAAAAAATTATCGCCATAAGCTTGATTTTTGAGCGACTTTATCTTGCTTTAGTTTCGGCACAATATTCACTCAGTTGGTCGATTGCTTTAGAATTTGTTACTGGCCAAAAACTATAGGGTGGCGCATAAGTAACGTTAACGGCGACTATACTGAATGCGTTCTTGTACATCATTTGGTTTTAACTCGTGAACCAATTGCATCTTATATGGGAAAATTCTGTGCAAAGACCGCCTGGACATCTCTAACTCCTGAGAACGTCGCTTGGTGGAAGTTTCGGGGTTTTCCTCAACACTTGCTTGCACTCGAGCAATGGTCAATTCATTTCGAACTGCGCGAGGCATTCCAGCACGCGGAAGGCGTGTTTTGTTGTCCAAAACATTGAACCAATCGGTAAATTGTTGGAGCGCTAGGGGCATTTCGAACATGAAAGAAATTTCGATATGATCTGTATATTCGAATGCTGACCTTCAAAGTAAAATTGAACTTTGGTTTTTTGTTCTGTGCTGAGCTTTTCCATCATAAATTTCTCAAGTATTATTTAGTTAACTCTGTGAAGAAACAAAAAAAAAGACAAACAAAAAATGTATTCACTGATCAAATCTTAACGTTCCTTATGCGCCACCATATATCTCTTCACAAATGTTAACACGACGTTCTTTTTAAAGGCCTTCTGCAACATGCTAAACCTTTCCTAAGCGGAAATTTCACTTCGTAAACAAATTTTAATGTAATTTCCTCTCTGAACAAGGTTACATATTGTAAAAATCGACGAGATCAAATGTGATGTGAATGATGTGAAATTTGGCGCACATGCCAGTCACAGTGCTAAAGTTGATGCTGAGATTGGGTGTATCCGCCTAGTTTAAATTAAAAATTTACCTGATCTTACTTTTTGGGGACAGTATTATTAAAGTGCCCCTAGTAGGGAAACAAAAAGGTTGCAAAAATATCCCTTTAAAAACGAAGTAGTTTATCTTAAAGGGTTCCCAAAACATTTCTACTCTAGTCGTGTTCTCGTGAGCAGGACCATTTTGAATAATGTCTGATTTAACCCATTAAGGGCTGGAAATGCAAAGAGTCTTCAGCTATCAAAGAGTTAATTTTACACAGGTGTCAAAATAATAGCTAAAATATATTTGTAATAATTCTTAAAATGGAGTTTACTTACGCGTTATTAAAAGGTTAGCAATAAACATCGCAACAAATTATTATTTATGATTCAAGCATTTGATTACAAATATTAGAGTACTAGCTATACTTCACAAACACATAGACATTCGATGCCAATTTCCTGCAAAATCTGCGAAAATTCTTATTCCAAAATATACGTAAATGAAATGTTACTCGATTTTTGTTTAATTAACAACTTTACGTTATTTTATTTATGTTACTGTATACGTAACGTATTGAATGTAATTAGCATATAAAATAATAGTATGTTTATATGTTGTATTTGAGAAACGAAATGGTATAACAGATTCAAAGAATTAATAAAAAAAAAGTAAGCTTAATACCAACAATTGCTTGCTCTTCTATACATAGAATGTTTTCGAATATTTATAACAATTTCAATTAATAATTCTTAGGTCAATAGTACATTGGTATTGTGTTTATATGTATGTGTAGATAGAAATTAAATGGGGATATATTGTTTATATGTGATAAATCTTGTATGCAGGTATATTTATTTGTCTTAAATGAGAGCAGCACTTTTAAAGCAGCATTAAATTCATTTATTTTTACGATTACAGTTTTAAATGGTTTACCATTCTGGCGTCTCAGGTCGCAATCCAGTTCGGTGTTGTCCACGTAATAAATGCGATTCGAATGTATACGTGTTCCACTATAGTTGTGTAATCTATTGTATTTAATATGTAGTTCTGTTGGTATGTGTTTGAATGCAACATCAATAAATAATATAAAACTATATTTTAGTAGATTCAACAATGTTCTAGGAATGTATTTCCACTGTACGATGTGAATGTGTATATATTTTCATAAAAAAAAGATTTTCAAAACATTATTGCTAAGGATGTTGGAGCTCTAAACAGTAGTGTCGAAAAAACTGCATAAACTCGTGTTTGTATCTATACGTACATGGTAAAGTTTTTTTTCAAGCATCGTACTGCTTATAAATGTTGTTGCACATTGCGAATACAACGTATATACTGTATGATATTATTTGTCTCTGGAAAGCTTTGTTATTGACTTATTGTGCTATTATTTAAAGGCAATTTGTTTATTTTAAAAGACCTCTGCATGGGATTTAGTAAATAACCGAACCTTTCCGAAACCCGTCATCATCAAACATGTTGAATCGTTGGATCTTCTATACTCAGTCTTACAACTTTCGCAACATAGGTCGATAAATACTGTTTTCTTTACAAATGCAAACAGGATAGAGTAGCATCCACAAATTTTTCTTCGTTCTGGTTATTCATCAGAGATATGGGACGAATTTGTGCGGCGGCAATGATAAACAGAATTCCCGATTTTATTTTATGAGTACGCAATAATATAAATTAGTGGCTGCCATTTGTTGTTGTTTATTTGCTTAGGAGTGCGTAGTTGACGACCATAATAATCTTCGTAGAGCTTTTTTAAAATCTTTCTTCACAGAGTGCTTTGTCGGCGGAATGATCCGCTTCTAGGAAAAGAGATTGCTACGCCTTTTAAGAGAACCGAATTTTTTCTCGGCCTCCAAGAGGGATTTGTCGTTACGCAGAACTTCGAAAGGCAATGCCCTTGTTTGAGGTCCACCTTCCATTTCTTGATCAGATGGAAAATCTTCAAATGACATGTTGCTGAATCCCGTTTTGGTAGAATTTTGTATGGTATCAGACTGAAACGATGATGATGATTTCGAATGTTTTCGCGAATTGGAAGACACCATGCTGGGCGGTGACCGCAAACTTTCATAGTACAATTCTTCGTCATACTCATCTGTATGCGATGTATATTTAGAACGTTGTTGCTTTTGTCTTGAAGAGCCTAGAGTTAAAGACGAAGTCGAACCTAAGTCGGATGCCGCTAAGGGTGATGACGGCACATGCTCATCTGTAACTTTTTTATAGACGTGCCCTTTCACTTTTTGCGATAATTTGGCGGGTATGGTCCTTACGCCCAAGTGGTGTTTCTTCTCTTTAGACTTTGTAACAGATGACCCTGATGACACGTAGTTTCCACTTGAATTTGACAAATCTATATCAGCAATGCGTTTAGATTGAGCGACAACAGGCTCTTCTTCGTCTTCTGGCGTAAAGTCAGAGATATGTTCTTCAGGCAATTGAACAAATGCACCGTCGGCAATGGGAAACATAGGCAGCGCCTTAGCCGAGGAAGCCGAGGATAATTGTCGTGGCAACGATATCGTGTCTGTGTCTTTTACTCCAATGATATTTTTGACTAAAGATTTGGAAGGCTCACTTGCAATGTTTGTGGATGATTTTGACCGGAATGAATGTATTTTACCATATGATTTCATGGGATTAACAGTTTCGTTAGCGATTTGTCCTGATGTTGGAAAGTTGGGAACTTCCGGAAGATGTTGGTATCGTCGGGGCAAAATGGGCTCAGGGCTTTTATTAATTATAATTGAATGGTTAACAGTTACAAGTTGCGGCCTACTTCGGTGTGTGGAGCCGATGTTAGTTTGAAGAAGATCATAATAATGAGATTGAACAAGACCTGTCGTGCTTTCCTTGTTTATACAATTAGTGATTACTTCTGGAAACGGTTCAGAGTCAAACAGGTCACATTTACCTGGCTTTGCTTGGCCTGCGGGATCTGCAACTTCTGAAGAGTTATTCGATATTACAGTTACAGTCCCATAAAGGGACGAGCTTTGTATGTTATCAAAATGCATTCCACCAGACTGCCGTTCGATGGGCAGAGCTGTAAATGGGTTAAAAATCGGTTCGTTGAATTCATCGAACAACTCTTTCTTCAACTCATCTTTTGCAACGCCCAAACCATCTTTAAAGCTTGAGCAAGCAACATCGCTTTTCATAGGCGTTGAGGTCCATAACTCAGGAGTTCGGGCAACCTCAGCCGATTTCCTTCTGACAGCGTTTTTCCCATTCAATCGCTTTTTCAGCGGCAGCCCATCTGGCATTTTGAAGGGGGCCATAGCAAAGACATCAAGTTCGTCTTGTTTCTCACAGTGCACTTCAATTTTTAGTTTGTTTCTCTCATTATAGTTATTATAATCTTGGGGGTTACTTGTAGGTTCCTTACATTTCGAAACGGAATCCGAGTCTTCAGAGCCATAGTCCAGTTCGTCATCGAGTAATAAAGGTTTATCTCCTAATTTATTCAAGAAATCGCAAGACGTCGGACTTAATTCGCTCTCGTGACAAACTAAACATGAAGATGCAGTCGCTGCAGTAGATACTGGCTTTATAAAATCCTTTTCGGCAATTACTGCTTGGACAGCTGCAAGTCGGTCCTTTTTTCGCAAACGTACCTTTACCACCACCCTACTAAGATCGTCCTCGTGTGTGGTAACCGATTCACATTCAGCGTGATAGGCGGAAGAGTTGCAGGTCTTAACGCTTTCACTGATGCCATCCACATCGGGTCGTTTTATTTTCGAGTTATTTCTTGACACGTGATTCACTCGGTTTTCATCAAAAAAGTCATCATCTTCGGCTCTCAAATCAGAAGCTGATCCTATCGAGTCGGCATCTTCCTCATTATGTTTGCTTAGTTCGTCTGCGGCTGCTACAGCAGCAGCAATTGCTGCTGCTTGCTGTTGTTGTTTTTCATGTTTCTCCAAAGCGGCATTGACTTGTTGGGCAACTTGCTGAGCCGCCGTGGACGGTCTTTTGGTCGTTGTCTTTTCCTTCAATTTCTTCACGATAGGGACCTTAATTTGAGTCTTGTCCACCTTATGGTACGCTGCCTGCTGGATTTTATGAATAGTTTCAGGAATGTTACTTGCTACTATTTGCTTAAATATCGCTTTCTTCGATGTCATTGCACCGCAATCTTCATGAAAAAACTCGGAATCGGAATCATCGGAGGTGTGCTGGTCATTACTGCGCAACTTTTCATATTTGTTCCGATCGTCTACCGGTAACTTCACAAATCCGCCACCTGCCAGTGCTATCGGTGCTCCTGTTAAATTTACTAAAGAGCTGCCATCTTGCTCTGGATGCCTGCCCTCTGAATCGGCTTTCAGACTGCTGTTCAGCAGCGATGTTCGTTCTTCGCTAGACACTTCCAAAGTTGGTGATAAAAGCCATTTGGACGATGTGGACGACGTGGTTCCACAACCAGTCCCAACACTTCCCACCGCATGACAAGCATTAGAGCAAAAGGATCCGCCTGTTTGGTTGGTTGCCATAAAGTATTTAGCTGTTAAAGAAAATTAAATTCTTTTATGCGATAAAAAAGAAATGAACTGAAAATTATGTATGTATGTAAGTGTGAAGACAATCCCAAACTTGTTTATGTGTGAGAACTTATATAAACTGAATGGTGGCAGTGAATTGAACAGGTAATACCCAGTAAAACATCATCAACAGAATCTCAACCGAATTCCATATCTTTCCAACTCCCCCCACCCATCTACTAACTGCTCCCCGTGCTTCCCAGATATTTTGAAGCGAAATTAAATGCACATGATCCATTTATTAATAGGCAAGAAGTGTTTGTTAAAAATGTGCACACAAATCCATTACTGGTACATGTGTATTAATGAAACAATGGGCAGACAGTGAATGATAATGAGAAACGTTACGACGCCAAAGATAAATATACAGCTAACATAAAAAAACTACATGAATTGTATCGATAGACTGAAATATAACTACTATATATGTATAATGTGCTCCGATTGAAAATAATTTTTTACGTTGGTTTTAAAGTTTTCACATAAATTGTTAGAATTTATTTAGTTACTTTGAATATACTCTTTTATGCATAAAGTACATCATACTATTAGCTAGGTTTGAACTTAACGTCTAACTCGTCTCTTGCCGGTACTGGAACCTGGTAATACAGATCATTGGGATTATCTAATCAGTGGTCATATGGTTGTTTAATCCTTTGTTTGCTTAAAATACAACTTATTGCCGCCAACTGTGGCATTTAGGAAATCTACAAAGTTATGTTTACATATTTTTATGTATGCATGCCAGTGTAATTGTTCACCCATATCATCTTCTCGTACCTATAAGTAATTGATAGTGAGTGGTTAAAATTCGTGTGTATCTATGTAAATAGGTAGTAGTAGTACAACTATCGTAGCAAAAATAACAATTATCATTTTCACACTGTACCAATGTTCCACATTTCAATTTCAAACCAATTAAAGGTGTCGTGATTCTGTAGGTATTATAAATACATCAATAAAGTACAGGCTATAGATTGGTTTTGGAATACTTTTAGCGGTAAAGTGGAAGTAGTATAACCTTGCACTCAATAGGATTTAGCTCTGTCTATTTGTCATTCCTTCTGAACTGTTCGCGTTTGCCATGCCAACGAATTTCAAACACTAAAAAGTTCTGATTTCACTTTAGTTGAGTAGTAATTGATCGTAAAGAATACATATTTAATTACAATTTTTCTTGCGTCAATGCGGTAACAGCAGTTACATCAAGTTCTCATCATTTCAGCTCTTTCACAATGACCCGCAGGTATTTTGTTTTCATGATTAAAATAAAGTCCTCAGTTATTGCAATCGAATCTATTTGTCCTAGATTGAGTTCGGCGCATTAGCGTATTTCAATTTCTCATTTAATCTAAACGAAAAGCAAATTGTGCTATAATTTATTAACATTACATAAAATTAATGAAAAACAATTGAGTGTGCTTAATAGAGAAACTGCAATTCGCAAGCCGAATACATATTAATAAACTTTATAGGCCATATTAATAAATATTTATTGAAGATTTATTAGTCAAATTTTCATAGTAAAAATGTTCTTCAAACCTTCCATAAATTGTTATGAATAAGGCCCTAAATGTTTCGAATTAACACAAATAAAACGCGAATATATTTTATAGAAATTAGATATTGGTTATTGACGTTGTTAGCTAAGACCACAACCAAGGTAGGAATATAATAAATTAATTTATTTAAATAGTAAGTAGTATTATGTTGTATGTGTGTACGTGAGTCGTATTTGGTTTATATTTAATAGTGTTTTACATACTAGATTTATATATTGCTAGGTTTGTATGTATACTAATTACAGCATTTTATGTATTTTAAAGCCACCAATTTGCCAAGGTTATTACACGTAGAATGATGCAGAAACGTGTGGCTACATTATTTTAGGTTATACTTTTAATTCTGTTAGTAATAAGAAGCGCGAAGACTTGTTTGTAAGTATTGCAATTTAAACGAACAATTAATGAGGAATATTAATCTGTTTCAATATCGTCTTTCGAAAGAAATAATGAAGAAGAATAAGAAGAAAAATAAATAAAAAGAAAATTATGTTTTAATATCATTAAGGGATCTGTAAAGGAGAAAATAATAAAACAAAAGGAATTTTCCCCCCCTCATTTATCTAAAAATACCACAACATTGAGTACAAAATAAAAACAAAAACCTTTGAATTATGACGCCAGCTTTGAATACCACGGTTCTTTGAAATATTACGCCTCTTTTTACCATATTGCAAATAATGAATAGAATATTCTACAAACCAAACTAAAATGTTCATCATTTACCTCCAGTTTTGCGTAGGGAAGCGGCTTTTTCCTTGAGACCAGGGGGTAAACTGAACGGCGCCGAACCAAACGGGTCATCATGAATAGAGGGTGCAGCAATTACAGGAGCTACATTCGGACCGGCCGCTAGCGAAGCAGTTGCATTAGGAGCTACGGCCGTGTAATTCGATTCAGTTGGAGTTAAAGTAGAAGTTGTGGATGCAGATTTTGTGTTGATACCTACAATGATACAGACGCGCAAACATAAAAATATAAGACGAACATTTAAACTTTGTTGCGATCATGTGCATACTTCCTTGGCTTCCTCTTTGGCGTATTTTGTCAAATTCAACTTCGAATATATTATCTTCGGTCATTTGACTAAACGGTTGCTCCTCAAATGGATTCCAGGCATCCACACGCGCCGCTATAGTTTCACCTAATGCCGAACGATTAATCTGCGATGCTTGAGTCGTAGAAGCCAGTTCCGCATTAGAAACGGATGATTGAGTGGACGGTGGAATGAATAAGCCTGGGTTTGAACCGCCATAGTTATTTGTTGCAGCAGTAGAATCACCACTACCACCACCAGCTCCACTACCACTTCGACTTTTAACAGATTGGTCATATGGTGCTAGAAATTGTGAGGTTTCATTGGCAAAGGTTCTTTTATTTGTAACCCGGCAACGAAATTAAGTCAATTAAAAGAAACAATCCAGAAAGTTGGGAGAGTGCAAGATAAGTGCCATGGAATGAAAGAAGACAGAATTTCTTTATGTATATATAATATATATTTGCATAATAGAAAACGGACATAAATAGTATTCTACAGAGTTGCTACAACATCAACAGAGCGGTAGTATTTTCTTTCAATCCTAGGAAAAGAAAATGTATATTTGTGTTAATAGAATGTGTTTCTTTTATATAATATTCTAAGTGTTTATAAAATAATTAATATTATTTTTTTATATAATTGTAGTGATCTTTATAAACAATTGCTTCATTGTGAAAACACGCACTTAGCTGGAAGGGAGGAACGACAATTATTCTCAGAGAAGATGCGTGTGAAGAAATATTTAGACAAAATCAGAATTGATTTTCCCTAAAATAACACACTTCTCAGTTGTTAAAAAGGCCTTGATTTAATAATCGTATTGTAATATCCGTTTCTTCACATTTGCTTGGACAACAAATCTAATGAGTCAGACACCAACGTTTAAAACATTCAGCGATGAAGTTTCAAAGGTGGTAAAGTACAAAATCGTAAAAATCGAATATATATATATATATATATATATATATATATATATATATAAAATATATATATATATAAAAATTCGAATATACAAATTAATTTTAAAACCACAAAAATGCAATAGATTTCTCACAATATGCAATTATTGATGCAGAAGTATAGAACGTTCTCTTGAACATATGTACACTTGTAGAAAGTCGCAGCATAACTAGATTGGTGCGAATTCAGTTTTTAAGTGTGAAAACTGCTTAAAATGATTAGTAGTTTATTTATTAATTTATTCGTTAGTTTTTTTCGTTCCGATAGAGGATATTCTTTAAAGATATGTGAAAAAAACATATCATGCCTCCAATTTCCACACATTGCGATATACGAGTAGATGTAAGTATTGTGTACTTTACACTTTACAACACTATCGGTTATCGTCAGGATTGCTTTGCCTTGGAAAGGCTGTTTGTCGTTCTCTTCAAAAGAGAAAATAATATTTTATAGTTATTATTATATAATAATTTTTTTTTTTTTTTTGGAAATGAACAACAGCATCCGAACCTTGTATGGAAGGAGTATGATGTTTAAATTTAAATAATTGTAAAAGAAAGTAATTGCTGAGAATGGAGTACCAAAAAAAAAAAAAAAGAAAGAACATCGAATTAAAAATAACGTATTTTTCAACCTATAAGTAAAATTAAGGCAAATAACGATGTTTGTATATCAGTACAAATTTGCAAACAATATTTGGTAACCAAAAATGGAACCATATCTTTATTGTTTATCAATTTTGAATAACTGATTAAATCAGTTTTTGATAAATAAATAAAATATTATAATAATATAAATAACAATATAAATAAAAAAATTTTTGATAAATAAATAAAAAAACATGTTAAAAGTAGTGGCCTTGCGTTAAATGAATAAAAATATAAAATTCATGAAAAATATCGGAAATCTGTTTTACTCGTTTGGCGTAGTAAATTTGTCCATTTTACGCCAATAGCTTTTTCAGATGACTATAGCTACAACATTTAGACTATTCCTAGCAATACGTTGATGTCCACGACTTCTAATTTGCTATTAACAGTAGTTTGACAAATTTTGACATTAAACAACTTTCCAGCAAAAAATAATTAAATCCATTCTAAACTAAGCATGCTTTCATTGCATCTGAGTAGTAGCTTCAATAGAGATTATTGTCAACTATAGTCAAGATAATCCACAAAAGTTACTATGAAATCATAAGAACTTCCAAATATAGCGTACATATGTATAACTAACGGTAGAGATAGTTAAAAAAAAATATTGATTGCATTACATGGTTTGACCATTGGCATGGTTTTGATATGCACCGTTTTGTTCGATAACTTGTTGCCATTTTGAAGACAACTTAACTCCAACTTCACCGAAATTGTGGATTTGAAAATCCATTAGATTCAAATCAGAGTTTAAACATAATGCTGTCCATATTCTTTGATTCACTTAAAGGCTTCAAGCGAGTCAAGTGCTAGCAGATTACTCAGATATATCACATTAACAGATATATCACATTAATTTGCAATACATAATTTAGAGCGATCATTTATTATATTTATATACAGGCCATCAGAAATTTCAAGTGGATATTAGAAAGAATTCTGAAAACGCAATTAAACGTTTAGAGTGTTGGTTCGAAATTGAATCAATTAGCAAATTTATAGACCGCATCATTAATGGTTAATCATGATTTAAAAGAGGTATCGTCCATAAAAATGCTGAAAAAAAATTTTAAAGGTAAATGTGGAAGTTGTTGAAAAGTGTTATCTGGAAGCTTTATCGAAAGTTTTTGCAAAAGCTGAATAGACATCACAAAAATGACATAATAATATTCGTGCACATCCAAATATCACGAAGAATAACTGACATAATAATACCTGGATGCGATGCAATTGCAATTGATTGACCGTGGCGCGACGATTAGTACACGCGACTACTGCTTGCACGATCGTAGGTCCAACGCCACATTCGGCCACCTACCATTATTTAAGCGGCGGTCTTGGAAATGCTTCTCAAACTGTGACGTTAGGAGTCGTCGTTAAACTGTAGGTCCTGTTGAGGGAGTCTAATAATAAATTGCGTATAAACTCACTGAATGTGAGAAGCTCTCCGATTTCTGATTTATGAGATGTAAAACAATTTGTTTTAAAGCAATTGCAAAGAGTAAGTCAATGCAGACGACGAATGTGTAGTGTGTGTTATAAATTATACAATGAAATAATGTTCGATAAGATTCCAAGAGTGCAAGCTATTGGACGACGCAGCCTTCCCTGAACAATGGTCATCCGTTTAGTTTGGCGAAATGTTTGGCCGTAGTTTATGAATAAATAATAAAGGGATTCAGATAACAATGCTGTTTTACAAGCCCTTTCAAAGGTATTATATTATATGGTAAATGACCTGAAAAATTATAGTGCTTTTGCGCTTTAGCAGTATTCATCCATTTAGACAAACGTATTATAACCGACAACTGCAACTTTAATGATAAACTAAACTAACTTTAATGATAAACGAATGATTTACAATATTTTCGTGAAGTGGAAATAGAAATGCACGTTATCTGCCCCATTTTAAATTGGATTGGCACTATAGTTTATTCCATGGCCTATTTTCGCTTTTGTTAGACCAGTTGACGTGTCGTTGACCCCGCTTTCAGAGCTTCAATGTTTTCGCAAAGATGTGACCTGAACATACTTATATCAAGGTAAATGTTTAATATGGAGATATTAAATATAACCCATTGTCATCTTCAACTTGACCAATAATCGTCTCTGTAGATAGACATGCTTTTAATCTTCGTTTATAAATACTGGATTAACTTAAGATTGTCGCTTAAAAGTCAAGGTTATGGTGAAAGTTTCTGAAGGCGATGAAATAGATTTGGACGAATAAATTAAATTTTTTTTATTAAAAATAAAGACTAGTCTTACTTTTTGTATACAGTAGACAGTAAACTTTTCTTGCAAAAAGAAGGTCAGCATTGTAGAAGCACGGAGGCTGCCTTTTTCAT
>JAHXMU010000430.1:110504-202857 GCA_019455685.1 Philornis downsi
TCAGATGGATTTATGGTAAATTACTGCAAAGTCATCAAAGAGTTAAGGAATTAAATGCGTTCTCGATTTTGGCCTAATAACAGCCATATAATTTAAATCGCCTTTAAACACACTTTGAAAGTCGTTCACATAAGCATATATAGAGCACCAATCAGCTCGACTACGACAGAGTAGTTTTTTCTAACTAGTGATATATAGTAATTTGATTTAGATTTGGCTTTTAGACTTATAAATAACAATTTCTACAAGAAAATGAAATGAAATAGGCTGTTTAAGAACATGTTAAAAAGGACAGTGAAAAGAACTGAATCTTGAGGTACTCCAAATGTAATGGACAATATTTCGAACGACATATTATCGACAGGAACAAACTGACTTTTACCACTTATGTATGATGAAATCAAACGATAGGCACTGGAAGTTGTACCATAATCCCTGCGTACGTTTTCTAAGAGAACGCCAAATTCCGTTTTTTCCACATCCACATCGGACGTAAGCATTTTTCCTGGCCTTATTAGTAAGGCCTACTAGTAGAGAAGAAGTGCTTCTAAGGTTACGAAAACCACATTAGCAATCGTTGAGATTGCAGAGCAACTGTCGCTTTAAAACATGCTGTACTACTTTAAATACCTCCAACAAAGAAATCGGTCTAATATTATCCTCAGAACTTCTTCTTTTTCGACCGTACCTTAGATTACTTCCATTGTGCAGGAAAAGTAGAAATTGTAATGATTTTGTTAGGATTTAGTTAGAAACAATGAAACTACAAAAGGATATATCACTATTAAGCATTCTAAGGTGAATCAGTCGTTCAGTCCAGGAGCATTAGTATTGATAGAAAAGAAAGCTGTAATCAACTCATCCACAGGTTGTGCGTGGAAAGAAATTCTGTTAATCTCATTCTACCGATATTGCAAACTACTTAAATCTGTTTGATTGTGTAATTTAATATCTATAAATCTTTCGGCATCTTTATTGAAGAAAAATTCATATTATTCGAGCAAAATTAAAAAACTTCCAAACACATTACAAATTTTTTCTTCATCCCAAAACACTTACATGAACAGACTTGTTGCGTATTTCAATGATATTCCTCATCTATAATTATCCGTTTGACCCCTTTTTACTTTAATATTGCCGTCAGATACTTTGCTGTCCATCTTTCTTTTCATTCTGAACGGGGAAATGATTATCGCTAAACTTATTATTTTTTCTTCTTTTTTTTTGTTTTGAGCCATTACTTGTATAGCATCTCAATTACTTAAATCTTAAAAAAATACTTGAAGTTAATTTTTACCATTTAATCTGTTGTTAAATTATATTATGGAGTAGTTCCAAATTCCAATTAAAGTTATAATTCCGTATTTGAGGACAAAAAACATACATAGTGAAAATTCTAATAAGTGAAGTAGATCGTCATATTGTAAATCATATTTTTTGATATTAAGATGCATTAACTTTTTTATAACATTTGTATTGAATTATGGAGAAGATACGTTGTAATATTGTAATTTAATCAAATCGGCCTTAAGGCTTAAAATTACAATCCTGAATAAATAAATTACAAAAAAATTCTATTAAAATTACTGTTTAATGTGGAACAGATCTCTACATTTTTAACGACAAATCTCGTCAGATATGATCCCAAATTCGATCAAAGAATTCTAATATTTTTAATTTTGGTTACTGAATTTTGTCGTCAAAGATTTCGCTACCGGTTTCGATCTTTTATACAATTTCGTACAGCTACCCCTTAAGGCGAAATTACGTCTGCTGTTTGCGACAAATAAAGAAGACTAAAATATTCTGTCCAACGATTCCCTATTATCTTCAAAGATTTACGTCAAGTAAAATTCAATTTAATACATCATCACTGCTCCAAAACTTGAAGAATGTTCTAAAAATATCTATTTGCAATTAAAAAAATTACAAATATGCTTTAGTGTCTAAATATTATAAACTAATTTCCACTTATGTTTAAAAAATTTCTAATTTTATTAGTACCATTCCGAACTATCTTTTTTAATTAAGTTTCAGTTGCGTTGCTAAGACTTCTATAAAAAGTTTTCTATAGATTTTGTAAACAAAAATTGACATATATTTTTTTTTTTTTTGCACGTTATTATTAATTATTGAAATATTAGAAAAATCAATTTGACACAAATAATTTCCATTGTAAACTGATGTACAATATTTTAAATCGCATATTCGCATATTAAGAAATAATAAACGTGTGGTTATGCCTTCGTATTTGATGGAATATTCTAAAATCTTTAGAATATATACTGCACTTTTTAATTCTCAGTTCTATAATGCAATTAAATTATATTCACGGCTTGATAAGATATTTTGTAAGTTTCGAATAGCTGGGAATTCAGATATTTTCCCCTTCGCTTTTTTAACTTCGAAAGTACCATAGTTGCAACCAGGTAGTAGTCCGAATTTATGATAGCCCCAACGACCCCAGACATTTAAAGCATGACCGTCTATAGATTGCCAAGTTGTCTTGTCTTTACTTCAAAATCTGGATACGCTTATTACCACATTCTTCCCTGCAGCGAAAGAAACCAGTATGAATCCATTATATTAGTTATTGCTGTCTGCTGGGTAGATCTAAATTTTGTTGGTTGGACGAAGAATAAGTTTAAGTTTCGTGAAAGGCATCGACGTTATCTCCAGTTGTGACATGTGCACAAACCAGTGTTATAGTAAATACTTTACAAATATAAACTGCAAGACAAGGTGTGTAACACTCTCATCCATTATAAATCCGCATTCGAATTTGTGCCTTTCTACATTTCAACTGCAGTAAATATCACAATTTATGCGCCGAGTATATACTTGTTCTGTCCATTGCATGTCCTGGATGGCGATGATGTCGTCTTTACATCTATCAAACGCAAGGACATTTCTCTGTAAAGAGTCATAACATCCCAGGTGTGTATCTTTAATTATGGTCATAACATTTCCGGGGATCGTCAACGTTTGAAGTGTTCCGTTTAGATCTTGTGTTTCCATAATAATTTTATTTATAGTTAACGGCTTATTCGACAAACCGCCTCCCTCATTAGTTTTGGGCCTATTATAACCACTAAACTGGTAAAAGTTGAGTCTCGACGGGTAATAAGACGTAGAGGAAGTTTCAGTGATCTAATGGCGTAGTCACTAAAACCAGTTGCGTATTTTACCTACCACAAGACGTGTATCCCTTAACATTCTTAGACAATACATGCCAGAAGGTTGGAAAATTCCAAAATTGAATAACTATCAAAGTGTCCAAAACGTAATTTCCGAACATGTGGCCATATTGCAGCCTTCCCATCTTTGAGCAACAGTCGTGTCGATGTCTGGTAACAAAACTTCAAGTGGTCATGTAATTGATAAACTCAGTAAATGCTTCCCAAACTGACGTCCATAATCATTAAACTGTAGGACGCTTTCAGTCAGGCTGAAGATAGAATTCGTGTAAACTCATTGAAACTGAAAAGGTCAACCCCATCCCATTCATGTCATGCAAGTGAAATTGGCTTTGTCTTTTGTTGCCAAAATGTTATTCAGCAATTTGAACACTGTCGACAACTTTTATGCTTAGCGCTTTTAATACAACTCCCGTAACGGAAGTCAAATTAATAAAACGTAAACGAAAATTCAAAATTCTTCAAATGGCATCGGATACGTCAAAGCAATAGTACTCACTTGTTAAAAGCAGATGTGTCACTAACATTTCGACGATGTCCAGAAGAATTGTTGATGTGCGAGTTTTTAGAGGGCGGTGGTAGCAGCTGATCACCTAAGTTATCTCCTCCAGAAGTAATAGACGTTGGAGTATCCAATGGTGGATTTGTTGCTGAAAATAAGTTTGCATCAGCAATCGTGTCATCTTTAGCAGGCTGCGACTGTGGCGTTGGGGAAGTTTCACTAAATGGGTCGGGAAATCCCGACGATTCAAATAGACTATTCAATACTTCAGGAGCTGGATTTGCAATTACGTTAGCCGTATTTCCCGCAATTTCAATTGACTGTTTCGAAGTGATGACTGCCAAATCTGAAGGCGGAACTGCAGGTGTTATAGCTGGAAAATTTGCTTGAAATTGTTCTACAATAGGTTTTTGGGGCTGAGGTGATGTGATGTTATTGCGTGGGGATGGACTTGGTGGCAAACCTAAACCCAGAGGTTTTTGCGTGTGTGCTGATGATGATCCTCCCTTAGGCCTCTGACGGGGGGCGACACTAGTCCCCGACTCAACAAGATTTACTGTCTGAGGTTTGGCAGCCTTCGAGGCAGCAGCGGCTAGCCTTCTAGCTTCAGTTTCAAATAAGGGCACAGGTAACTGTTCAATATTTACTGCAGGGGATTTCTGAAAAGAGACATCGGATTGTAAAGGTCATTGCAAATTAATATTGTGAATAATAACAGAAAATTTACTTGTAAATTCTGCACCGGATTCTCCTTTCCTGACAAATGGAATGCAACCTCACATACTTGCCAAATGTTTGGACGTTTATCCATATCTGTCTCGAGCATGAATTTAATCAACTGATGCATACCTTTGGAATATTTTGAATTATCGGGTATGGAGAAAGTACCATTCTGTATTGCCAACGTGCTTTCGCCAAAGGGCAAATTAAAAAAACATAATTTGTATAACAGGCACCCCAAAGCCCATATGTCAGCCTTGGTGGTGATGCCTTTTCCACTGTAGAGATCCACCATTTCGGGGGCCCTATAGGAAAGTGTAGTGTACCTTTGTATTTCCTCTTCGACAGCTGAAACACCATGCTGTTGCGGATTTAAGATTTTGGCCGTAGCTGAGCCGAAGTCACACAAAACAAAGTTTCCCGCATCGTTTTGCAAAATATTTTCCACTTTCAAATCACGATGAATTATAGGAGTTTGGCAATAATGTAATCTTGAAACCGCCTCAGCAATATCACAGAATATGGTCAACACTTCTTGTTCGGTAAAGCCAATCTGTAATCTAAAGTGTCAAACAAAGACTTTGCTGCAAAATCAGTTAAAATCAAACGCCATCATATACCTACCGAGCATTCATCATGGCCAGCATATGATGCTTACAGAATGGCATCAATAGCAGAACCTCACAAACGCCATTACCCGTGTGCGTTATACTAGAGTCCACATAGCCGATTATGTTTTTGTGCCCATTCAGATTACTCTGCAAAAGAAAGCACAATGACTTGACAGTCGTGGGCCATAAACAAGCTCTGTAAAGTCAGAGATTTTTTTTTTGTTATACGTACTGCTATTTGTATCTCCCGTTTGGCAACGTTTAGATCGTGCTCATTGTTCACATACATGCGTTTAAGAGCATACTTGACGGTACCGCCGTTAGCTTTTGCCAGAAAAACCATCGCAAATCCTCCTGGAAATGATAGAACCAAAATATATGTCAAGGTATGCAGGCGTTCAATCGAAAGAAGTTCAATACGCAATAATATAAGACAATATATAATTACAATAATTTATTCTAATTTTAATTGATTACATAGCAATATGTAATCAAAAAACCAAATATTGGAAATTTTAAAAAATCTGCGCAAGGAATTTATTCGAAAATTATAAGTCTCCAAACTAACAATTCTGTTTAACATTAAAAACTTACATAATGACTGCAAATGGAGGCACTGTTTAAGTGCTAAATAACCCGGCACAGTTAAGTGTATTACAATTATTTAAATAGTATTAAATACATGATTTCTATTCGCTTTTATATCTATTGTGAATTCGTGAAAAATTCTTCAAAGAAAGCGTCTATACTTCACGTTGTGATATGAAATCTTTAAGGAGAGTGTGTATTTCATACATGCTGCTACCAATAAATATCGTCCGACGATATCTTAAAGCGTGCTTAAATATTTCCCATGCATTCTGCCAAAGATCAATGACAACGTTGGCTTAACAATAGGACACAAGCGGATCCAAACTGGAGTACTTGTATGGGGGGGGTAAGAAGCTGATGTTCAAACCCTCGAATAAATGCTATTCTCATGAGCATTCGTCTAAAAACAAAATGTAAAGAAAAACGTATACTTCTTAGATTTATTCTACGACACTAATGTTATTGATTATTTTCCAAGATGAAAAAAACGCGCACGCCCCTTTATGTCGCCGTTTGTAATAGAAGGGACATTGCAAAACCGCTAAATACTGAACTTTTTGAGTTTGAACAATTGCTTGAGGTATCTAAAGCCACTTTACAATCTATCAATAACATAGTTTCGAATTATTTATATATGTATCCAATAAAATACCGAAACTAAGCCCCTTAGATTAAAATAAATATTATAGGTATACAGCAATATCTGTGGTCACAACCCATAACAGCCTAAGTCTGTTTTTCAATATTTGCAGTACAGGAATTTAAAGTTTTGAATCTTCACTGAAAATCAGGAGAAGGTGTTTTTTGGAAAACTTTGCTACAGATTCCAAGGAAGCGAATTTCTTTACTTAGTTATTAACAAAAAATAGTTGTTTGTTCTCGCAGTCAAAAGATATTATCGAAAAAGACACTTAGGCTCTTATGAATTGTTGAACGAAAGAAAGTAAAAAAGTTCAAGTTGAGTTAGGCTATTATTCCAGATTAAATAAAAATGTTTTTGTTTGGAGAAAGACCTTAACTCAATTTATGTTTATCAAAAAACGAAATTGTAATTCGGAATAAGAGCTTAACTCATGTTAGGAAAATAAAATTGTTTCTTTATTTTTTTGGATTAACGACTTAAGTTAATTTAGGCAATGATGAAAAAATAATGTTTATATTTGTTGTAATCCTAAATTGACTTAGGCAGTTATGCCAAAACAGTCATTTAGAAAAATAACTTAAGCTATTAGGTTTTTTAGGATTAATTGCCGTCCTAGAAGAGATACAAACATGAAAAATTTAGAGCAAATAAATTTAGATACGCTGAATACGATGGTGCTAATAACTCAATTGTGTCCTAACTCGAGTTAGGATGTTACGGGTTGTGACCACAGATATATTCCTGAGTATATTCAGTATGTAGTCTTATAAATATATATTATACATCAACACATTCTTGAGTACATTTATATGTAATGATCTTAAAAGTAATTGTATGTAAATACATACAAGCATTCATTTCACAAACATTGGCTCCCCAGCCGTAATTACAAAAAAGAATTAAGATTTAAGAATTAAATTAACTTACAAAATATTAATTTAAGTCGTAAAAAGTGGATAAGATACCAAAGACCAAAGCCTTGCAAATGTCCACCGCCGTGTCTATATGAGAGCCCCTCTTCCTAGAGCATATAAGCCTTAATAGGTTATTAATCCTACTCAGTTTAGTTGTCAGCAATTTAACATGTTGATTTCATAGAAGGTTACCAGAAAATATTATGCCCAATACCCTCATGTGTGTCTCCAAAGTAACAACGTCGCAAGAACATCCCTTTTTCGATAAACATGAAGTATTTCCGCCTTGTTTTCCGGTGCAACTGCCCTAGAATGTCATGCAAAAATTCTTGGACGAAAAATAATACATGAAACAAGAGAGTACTCCCAAATCATTAAACAATTAGTTCTAACACCGAGCAACTCTAACAAGAAATCACCTCTCAAATGCCGGACTTATTATTGAAGGTTTAAGGATATGGACATTTCTAGTTGAGAGTGAAGACTGAAACAGTTGAACAGATAGATACTCCACTTTTAAACACCCTTCTACCATACCAATCTTTCAACATATAAAGAAATGTCTGCACGTCTTCGTACACCGTAAATAAATCTTGCGGCTATATTTATTGTCCGCTTCAGTTTCAAAAGATCCATAGAAACAATTCCTGACACAATTAATTAGAGTTATTAGGAGTGCCAGTCTAATTTTCACACAGAATCTATATGAGACTCAATATTAAGTCTATTATCAACCGCAGTACCGAACAATCTTATACGTCTTAAATAGGTATAACAATGAATCAGCAAACAGGGGCACAGAGCAGGGGACATTATCTAAATAATATCTATAGGGAAGACTTGAACTTACGTTTTTCTATCATCGTTACATGATATTTCGTATTGAAGGCCTCACTCAAAGTCAGAGATTCCAAAATGTTATGTTTGTCCCGATTAATTCTAATATATTCATTAAATTAAAAGCAAAATCATTGTGTTATAATCCTACCGAAAAGCATGCTGGTTCTCGGTAATTCTACTTCCAAATTGTGCCTTTAATACATGCTGAAAAACATACCTTCAAAGGCCGCTTACAAAGGCAACGCGTACAGTTTTCAATTGTATGGAAATGCCATCAACATCTACACATCCAGATTTAATTTTATCCAAAACGCAAGCAACTTTATCATATAGGCACGTGTAAACGAAATTAAATCATCAGCATCGTATAATGATCCAAAATCAATATTAGCCGTAATATTAGAAAAGAAAGGAATTAACCTCATGAACATCATACAGCAGAACGCAAACGAAGCAGAAAACATCAAACACGACATAAATTATTACAATCAGCAACAGTACATAAGTTTGAAAAAGCCTCCTCTTCTCATGTCTTATTAAAAATGTTTGCCTCAGAAGGCAGTTAAAAAGAATCTTTGACTACCCAAAATATATTTCAAGAAATAGTGACCCGCACTTCGCTAAAACTTAAATACTATATTATGTTTAAGACAATGTAATATATAAATAACAACGCCACCGGGATATCAACTGCACATTCAGAAACGTTCGTTTCATCCACTTCCCAGAGATGTCAACGGATTTTAGTTCGTTGAACTTAGTGACAATTGCAGAAAGCGTCATACTCTGACTACTGGATTGAGGTACCTTGGGTTTATCTGCACATGAGTTCAAGGTAAAATTTGTACATGTATTGTCAGTAATAACAGGGCAAAGTTTCACGTCAAAAGGCATCAAAGTTGATAAAACCCGTATGAACACAGAAAAGAAAAAACAGTATTTGGTTACTAACTCAATAAAGTTAATTTCATAAAATTACACAGCTATCTAAAATCTGCAAATTGCTATCAAACGATATTTTCTGGAGACATCGTACAAAAATATCCCTAATTAATTATCCCTATTTGAAGAACTAAGACTACCAACGAGGAGAATTGCTGCAAAGAGTGATGAAACAGCTACTTTGCATGTAAACACTATCTGACATCATGAAAATTAATACGGAAGAGCCAATTTTCTCTTATCTCTTGTCGGATTTTAAAACTTTAAATTTCGTCGTAACTTTTTTAACGGAGAAACATTCAGGTTGCCAGCAGAGAGATACACCCTACTGCTCTTTTTAAAACACCGGCCATTCTCAAACAATGGATTTTGAAGTATTGCTTCTTAATTGTATCTTAGACACTATTAAATTTCACCAACACAGTTGGTTATATTTTTTTTGGTTATACATGCAGCAAACATGATTAATGTCGTCTGTTACTATCTTACTCTTATATCACACATCGTCCATTATCATAGGCAAACCGCCAATAAGTACTTTTGCGGGATTTAGTCTTGCGTGCAAAGCATTTGGTAAAGGAAAAAAATTGTTGTTAAATTAATGAATGAATTTGATTAATACGTTTATTACAATCAACTATGCTAGTCTTCATTTCACCCAGGTAGCATATAATTTTCGACCTAACTTCTTCAACAGCAGATTTAATAGCGTTTTGCTGTTGTTACTGTTTGCCATAAACGAACCATATTTCTTTGTTAGGTTCACGAATTTCATCCACATTATTTTTGTTTGCATCGTTGAGGAAAGACTCTCAAGTTATGCAAATGGACACACCTGATTACCACCTCATTGCCAACAAATCCTTATCGGACACATCCGTGTAATTGGAGGTTTTTTAAAATTGTGAGGCTTTTACAAAAGTAAAACCATTTGATGAATGTGTTGTTTATAAACAATTACTAGGGAATGGAACTGACAATGTTACGAAAGTTGTATATACGCTCGCATCTACTCAATCATAGCGTTACCAAATAAGTTTCTCGTTTCAATTCTGTTTCGCCACTTGTTGGCCCCGTTTATCCATTCAGACCAACAGTTGCAATATGATGCCATCGTGTCAGGATAATGATTTTACAATCTTTCCTATAGCATTCAGAATATTCAAATACAATTACAATTAGGTGGATTTATTAAAAAAAAAAGTAAAAACCTGCCTCAGCATTAGAAAACACGACCAAAGGTATTAATCTCTTTGCGGCATGTGTTATCGTTTGTATTGACTTGAAATATTTGCAATATTACATTTTTCGAGATTGGACATTTATTTATTTTTTTCAAAACAGTCTGTTCGACTTACCTTGAGCTGACAGTTTATTGCTACAACTTTGTTTTCTGTTAACAGATTATTTTAACTTCTAGTGTGTTTGAAAGAAGAATTGCAAGTATTTTGTTTTTGAGTAGTGTTTTTTTCGCATATAATTTGTGAATTAATTAAAAAAGATTAGCTCCTAAATTAATTTTAAAAACTCGTAAACCGTTATAATTTTTCTAATTTTTGCCTATTATAATGCTATTAATATTTCAAATATTACCAATGAATATATGCAATAGTCAGATATTTGCATTCAACTTTTAATTTAATTTATTTTAATTTATTTATTCAGGATTGTAATTTTAAGCCTTAAGGCCGATTTGATTAAATTACAATATTACAACGTATCTTCACCATAATTTAAATGCATTATACAACTTTACAATACTATTGTTATAAAAAATTTTATGTATCTTAACAGCAGAAAAATATGATTTACAATATGACGATCTACTTCACTTATTAGGATTTTTCTCGTCCTAAAATACAGAATCACAACTTTAATTGGAATTCAGAGCTATTCCATAATATACCGCAAAATCTAATAACAGATTAAATGGTAAAAATTGGTAACTTCGAGTAATTTTTTTAAGATTTAAGTAATTGAGATGCTATATGAGTTGTGATGTGAACGTCGAAGAGAACGGATGTGTTTTAACTATAGCTGTGGTTTAATACAGAAAAAATACATATAATATATTCAATTAAATACAATTAAATATATACATATTTTATTTTATTGGTGAAAACAAAATCTAAAGAAGGAAAACAGTGATTATTGAATATTAAAAAAAAAATAAACGAAATGGCTTCATGCCAAAAGTGTGATAAGCCCTTAAGGCGAGAAAAAGACAGTATAATATGCAACGGATATTGTAACGGATTATTTCATCCAAATTGTGTTGACTTGTCTGAGTACGATTGTAGAAGCATAAAAGAAAAAGAATACATGCTATTTATGTGTACAAAATGTCAAAATATGATGAAAAACATTTATGAAAACATGGTGGAGATAAAAAGTCTAATAATGAAGAATAACGAAGAAATGCAAAAATTAAAAAATAAATGTATGGATGCGGTAAATGTAAAAAAACCAGAACAAGGAGAGCGGAAGCAAAAAATAACATATGCAATGGCTGTTAGAAATGAACAACCGGTAATAATAACGCCAATAAATACACAAAAGAGTGATGAAACAAAAGAAGTAATAAGAAATGTTATTGATCCATTATCACTGTCGTTAAAGGTGCAAAGTGTACACAATCGAAAAGATGGGGCGATAGCAATAAATTGTGAAGACGAAGAATCTAGGAAAAAAATTGAGAACGAGGTGAAAAAGAAGCTTGCTAATGAGTATACAGTAAAAATCCCAAAGAGAAAAGAGCCCTATCTCCTTGTTACGGGTATTAGCTCTCAATGGGAAAAAGATAAAATAGAGACGGCAGTTAAAAATCAAAATGATATTAAAGATAATATAGAATGTGTGCATTTTTTCAAAGTACGAAGTCAACGTTATAATCCATACAGAGCAGTGATAAAAACAAATGCTGATAATTATCAATACATAACAGAAAAACAAACGATTAGTATCGGTTGGGATTCTTGCAAAGTGTACCCATATGTGTTTGTAAAAAGATGTTATAACTGTTGGGGATACAATCACAAAGCTAGTGAATGTAAGAATAGAAGAGTCTGTCCAAGATGTGCTGAAGATCATATTGATAAGGAATGTAGCAATGCTGCCAAATGTAATAATTGTGAACAGGCTAATATAAAATTAAAGTTAAACTTAAATACAACTCATGATTGTCGTAGCAAAGATTGTCCTATTTTTATAAAAAAAATTGAAACTGAAAAAAACAGAATACAAATATAGCAACAAAATGAGTTAATAGTAATGTGCCAAAATATTCAGAGCTTAATAACCAATATTGAAGAATTAAGATATATTTGCAGTAATAACAAATTTGATATTATGGTTTTAACTGAAACCCGTACTACAGAAGATATTATGGATAATGAAATTGAAATAATTGATTATAACACAATAAGATGTGACAGTGAATCTAGACATACTGGTGGTGTTGTAATTTATATAAATATTTGTTATCAATATGAAATATTATCGGTAAATAAAGTAGACAATGATATTTGGTGGATGGTAGTGAAAGTGCGGCACATGAACAAAGCTGTTTTAATTGTGGGATTATATAGATCACCGAGTTCGTCAAAGCGAATGTTTTGTGAACATTTTTCAGTATTAATGGATTACTTAAATGAATTTGAGTATGAATCTTGTGTAATGGGTGACTTTAATATTAACTGGAGTAACAGCAGTGATGTATATACTAAAGAATTAATTATAATATCGAATGAAAATGGTTATAAACAAATAATAAAAAAACCAACAAGAATAACTCCAACATCACAAACGATTATAGACTTGGTTTTTTCAAATGTTATAAATATTAAATATAAAATTGATTCTGCAACAGCAATAAGTGATCATGAATCTCTTATTATAAGTTTTGAGGGGTTTCTAAATGATAAGGAAAATGTAAAGAGAACAGTAAAATTTTTAAAATATAATAAAAACCAGTTATGTACATCAATGATTCTGGAAGGGTTATATGATATTAACAACAGTTTGAATTTAAATGATCAAGGAAATGAGTTTTCAAATAAACTATTAAAAGTTGTGAATAAATATGTGGAAGAAAAACAAGTACAAACTTACAATAATGATAAAAGATGGTATAATAGTGACATTCATGGTAAAAAGGTTTTAAAAACCAATTTAAGAAAGAAAGCGCAGCTAACCAGAAGTATTGCGGATTGGCACCTGTACAAGGTGGCTAGAAACAAATATAAAAGCACGTTGCGAAAAGCTAAAAGAACATATATTCAGAATAGAATAATACGGTGTAATGATCAAAAAGAAATGTGGAAGGAAATAAAAAAATTTGTATTAAAAAAAGACAGAGAAGATATTAAAGATATAATATTTGATAATAGAAATGAAATGGACACTGTGATAATAGCAAATCGATTTAACATATTTTTCATAGATAGTGTCTGGTTAATACATAATACAATTGCTTTAGTGCCATATACAAATATAATAACAGAAACTGCACTTAATTTTGAGTTTGAGCCTATAACCTTAATTGATTTAAAAGCTGCGTTGTGGAAAATGAAAAAGAAACAAGACTTTAACTTCATCAGTCCGAACTTGATAATAGACTGCTTCAATGTAATTGGTAACAGCTTATTGACAATAATAAACAAATCATTTCAAACAGGTATTGTACCAGACAGTTGGAAGTATTCGGTGGTTATACCAATACAGAAAGTAAAAAACTCAAAAAAATGTGAAGATTTTAGGCCAATTAACATGTTGCCGGTACATGAGAAATTATTAGAACGGATAGCGCATGACCAAATAGAAGCATACTTTGAAGAAAACAATTTACTATATGAGAATCAATCTGGGTTTAGAAAAGGACATTCATGTGAGTCCGCGCTTAATATGGTTATAACATCGTGGAAAGAATCAGTGGCGGCTAAAAAAGTTATATTATGCGTTTTCTTGGATTTGAAACGTGCCTTCGAGACTATAGACAGAAATATACTCATTATGAAGCTGAATAAATATGGTATTGGGCAGAATGCTGCAAAATGGTTTAAGAGCTACCTTAGCGGAAGGACACAAAAAACAAGAATACAAAATGTTTTTTCACCGTTGAAGTTAGTTGATCTTGGTGTTCCTCAGGGTTCAATATTGGGACCTTTACTTTTTGCAATATATATTAATGATATGTGTGAAGTAGTTGAGAAAGGAAAGCTGGCTCTATTTGCTGACGATGCGTTGCTGTTTGTGGAAGCTGACACGGCGGATGAGTGCAGAAGACTGATGCAGAGTGACTTAGAAAGAGTAGATAAATGGCTTAAACAAAATAAACTAAAATTAAATGTGAACAAAACAAGATGTATGTATATAAATGGCAGTAATAGTGACAGCATAATGATCGAAGATGAGGAAATAGAGAATGTATGTGAAATAAAATACTTGGGTGTGGTAATAGATGATAAATTATGTTTTGATAAACATGTTCAATATGTAGTAAAAAAGATTGCGAAAAAAGTGGGATTTTTTAAAAGGATTAGGAAGTATATTAGTTATGATACAGCGATAAAAGTTTATAATGTAATGATTAAGCCGCATTTTGAATATTGCTCCACAATTTTGTTTTTAGCTAGTCAAAGAGCAATAGGAATCTTACAAAAAATACAGAATAGAGCAATGCGAATTATTTTGAAATGTAATATTTTGACACCTATTAGAGAAATGCTAAATGTGTTGATGTGGTTGAGCGTAAAACAAAGATTATATGTCAATGTATTAGTATTTATATTCAAAATCAAAAATAATGTATTACCCTCGTATTTGTCTAGATATATAAGAATAATAAGAGATGTTCAGCCTTATAATTTAAGAAACAATGAGGACTTGAGACTAGCCTCGTTTAGAAGCGCAACAGCACAAAATAGTTTAATTTATAAGGGATTTGCTTTATTTAATGAATTACCGAATAATATAAAAAGAGAACTGAATTTTAATCGATTTAAGGAATTTACTACAGCATATGTTATAGATAAATTTTAATAACAGTTTATTGTATTCAAATAGTTAAATATTGACTAAATAAATAAATAAACTAAACTAAAACTATACAAGTAATGGCTCAAAAAAATAAAAAGGAAGAAAAAAATAATAAGATTAGCGATAATCATTTCCCCGTTCAGAATGAAAAGAAAGATGGACAGCAAACTACAAACTTGTAAGTGTTTTGGGAAGAAGAAAAAATTTTTAATGTGTTTGGAAGTGTGTTAAAATGCCTGGCTACCCTTACTTGAAACGATCTACTCACATAATATGTTGTGTTATGAATAATCAATTGATTAGTGCGAATTGTTCGAGTGAATTTAAATAATTCTACAAGGAACTTTTATAATTTTTAAATGAAATCTACAATGTTTTATTTAAAGACAAAGATATTAATAAATCTTCAATTTTCTGGTTTCCCCAGTTGTTTTTTTTTTATCGTTCTAATGTTCTTACCTTTAAATGATCTAAACGATAATATTGGCCAAATTATCAGCAATAATAACGTATTAAGAAATTCTTTGAAAAATCGAGAAAGTTTACAGAATATTGCAATATCAATAAAAAAGAAATTAACAAAATTCTTGAAGTTAACTATTTGAATTTTTTTGGAGTTACTAAGAGTTGACTAAAACCATATGTTACTGATAATGCAATTTAAATATCAGGATATTCAGCTGTAACAAATGATCATACTAGTGCACGAGAAGGAGCCGTTGTTGTTTATAATTCAAAATATTGGAACCGATGTAGTATTTCAAACGGAAACACATGGTGTGTGTGTGTGTGAGCCTGCCTTTGTTGAACTTACTGCGGAAAATCATAATATTTTAATTTAATTTAATTTATTTATTCTGGATTGTAATTTTAAGCCTTAAGACCGAATTGATTAGATTACAATATTACAACATATCTTCTCCATAATTCAATAACAAATTATACAACAATGTTATAAAAATCTGTATCTTAATGGCAGAAAAATATGACTTACAATATGACAGTCTACTTAACTTATTAGAATTTGTCACTTTGTATGTTTTTCGTCCTAAAATACGGAATTATAACTTTAATTGGAATTTACAGTTAATAACAAATTAAATGGTAAAAATTAATAACTACCAATAATTTGTAACTTATTTATCTAAGGGCGACATATTTTTAAAGAGATTCACAGAAATCTTTTTCTCAGGTATAATAATATCACTATTTTCGGTGACTTTAATTACAAACTTTTCGACTTGGCAAAGGCTAACAATATGAGGAGTATGTTTGCCGTCTTAGATTTAGATTTGCTATTAATCGTAATTATATTCCCACACATTAAGATGTAGCATATCAGTCATCATTCTTGATAGACTTTTACTTGTATAATGGGCTATCTTGTATTAAAATACCGGAGATTTGCAATTGATTTGAACGGGGAAATTTTTAACAGAGCTTAGGGATTTCAGCAATATTAATTGGAATGGTTTTTTTTCTATAACTATTATAATACTTTCGAATTCGAATCTATATAAGCAATAAATGATATAAATTTTCAGGTCGATCTTTTTAAACACATTCTAAAAGAGACATTTTCTTATGTCCCCATTATTCGCCGTGAGAAAGAAAAAGAAAATGATTGATTGCATGAACTCAAGAGAGATTTTATATAGGGTATCTTGTAAATATCACAATAAAGCGAAAGCGTTTATTAGGAAGTTTAAAAGAAGAAATTGCATTAAAACTTTTGAGGGAAAGAACAATTCATATAGAATTATGGAGACTATATATAATGGTGGCCATATGAAACGTGATTTTATTCTATTGGATTACAATGTGAATGTGAAAACCGATTTTTTGTATTTCTGCTGAAGACATTTTGATTTTGATTATCAAGATAATAGCTCAAAATTGTCCTTTATCAACAAAGTCAGAACTTTTTGAATGAAAATCTATCAAACTTTTGCTTCTGAGAATTAGTAGATACATTTTACATGTGGTTAACAATCTTATTGCTACGTCTTGCTTTCCAACTTCTTGGAAAGTTACCAGCTGAAGCTGGTATTGAAGGGTTGATGCATATACATATTTTTCCAGTTTTCTCCAAAGCAGTAGAACATTTGCTAAAATGTAGGTAAAATTATGTAAATAAGCACAACTTAATTAGTAGTAGTCAGTATGCTTCCTCGTTTCTGATAAAGAATACCAATACAAATTAGGAATAATATTATTGAAAGGATAACAACTGTTTTGATTTCTCTGGATTTATCCAGTACATTTGATGGTGTGGATAATAGTTTGCTTATATTAAAGCTTAAAGAAGAGTTCACATTTTCTAAGATTATTTCATCTTAATTAGACGACTATACACAATTTATGGATATTAGAGGAATAAACTCAGAACTTCTGAACTTACTGAACCATTTTTGTTTGTACTTAATTTAAGCAAAATTGCATACGTTATTAGAGTTTCTAGTAGACACCTACTGCAAGTTTATACACATGATGTGCAATTATTGCTGGTGAAAGAGATTTCCTGGATGTTTTGGAAGCCAAAAAAAAAAAAACTCAATATCAGCTTTTGGAAATCTAAATATATGGTCTTTGGTCATAATTCTAGCAATGATTTTCAACTTAATATAAATTTATCTAGGCTGGACTTTGAAAGACGCATAGACAACGTTTACCTTATGCAGACTCTATAATGTTGATAATTTTTTGTCCTACTGGGCCACACGTAATTGTGCGTTTGCCTTTCTAATACCAGTTTTGTTATTTTTTTAGAAGTTATAACTGGTGTGAATTCTCATAACTTTGTTAAATTATAAAAACTTTTGAATAAAACAATTCGCTTTGTTTTTAATGTGAAAGGAATGGAACACATAACCCGCTCTGTAACTCAATTTCTAGGTTGCAATTTTTGTAAGTTTGTTTGTATATGGCTGCATTCTTCTTTTATAAGCTTATATCTATCTATATCTAGGCAGCTAAATTTGCGAAATTTTTTTATGTTTATAGAAGCACACAAATTGTGGCACCTCGTACATCAGTATCTGTCTTTGACAGATCCTTTATCGCAAGGGTCGCTAGAATTCGGAACAATTTACCATGTGATCTAAAAGCTTTTGTGGCGAATATATAAGAAGTTAGTTTTATACGTGCCATAAAATTAGCTATCAGAAATGGAACAAGTTTTCTTATTTATATTGATTTTATAACGCGATGATTGATCCGAATTAATTAGCTGATTTTAAAATCTTATGTTATATTGCTAACAGCGGCCAAGTTAATTTTTTTTTGATATTATTTGCTTAAACATTTGACCGCGGGCCACCAGTCTAAAATCAGACTTATCTGGCAAAATTGGCATTGAATTACAATAAATGAATTGAAAACTGAATTGCGATGGAGAATTAAATATTAGTGACTAAATGAGCTAAATGAAGCAATGCAGGTGCCAAGTTACTATAAACGTTTGCCTTCCTCTTCAAATGGCTTCTGGATTTCTGGTACAAATAAGCTTCAAAAATACTATAAAACATTACCTATACAAAAGCCTAAGGAGTTTGAAAATAACCGTAAGTATGGATTTAGTAAAATCTGACTTTGAATCTCATTGACTCGAAATACATTTGCCTCGATAGGATTAAATTCATCGTACTAATCCAACCAAATATATTTCAACAGACAGCTTTAATGGTTTCGTATCATTTGCAACAATGACATTTACATTTCAAATGCTGTGGGAGAAAATAATCTGATTTCCAAAGGCATTTAAAACTGTATTGCTTCCCTTAACGGCAGGATACGCAAATGATCCTTAAGTTTTCAAGTCAGTGATTGAACATGATGCTCCAGTACCAAATTAAAATTCCATTTTATGTTCATTTACCACCATATTTGGAAATAACTTCTTATCTGTACCCACTAATAAATCAAGTATCTTATGATAACGTTCTGTTTCCGAATCGCTGTGTTCCTCTTCCAACTGATTAACCGTTTTAGATCTACAAAACCGAGCTATGTATCCAAGTATCCAAAATTTACAATTCGGACCGATTGTTATGGCTTTTGAACCATATCGCACATAATGGAAATTAATCGGAATACTATATCTGGCACGTCGACAATGCCCTTTCCGAATGGTTCCCAACTTTATGGTTCTTATTGTACCACTCGAAAGTTGGTTTATTTTTGCCACAGTTTTATTAGCTCGGCCTTCAATGTTGGCATCCTGTTGACATCAATATTATTTGTATCAGTATTAGACATTAAATAAAATTAATATGTCTAATATTTAAATATTAAATACCTTTAACTTATTCGGAAGTGCGTTAGACATACAAGCAACTCAATTTTAGTGTAATTAGCTGCTTATTTCGACAGAGCACGCAAAAAATTAATATATCCCGAAAAACTGCGGGCGTTGATCCCTAAATAATTTTTAAAACAGAAATGACGACCGAAATTGAACGTAAATTTCAAAAGAACATCTAAATAAACGCGTCATTAATGAAGTTTTGTGTATTCGCGAATGTTAAGAGCGAATTTTATTTATGTACCACTTAGTAGTACCAGAATGTAATGTAATATATTAGGCGTAATCGAAGCATGCACTAGGGTTTGTTTCACGTGACGTGGTAAGTTCAAATCAGTGTTGCAAAGCCTACAAAGCGTAAGGTTAGTGCATGAAACTGTCATATCAATATGTAGGTCGGACCTTAGTTGTAATAATAACTGTATATTTGAACGAAAAACATACAAAATGAGGAATTATACTAAGACTGCCATTCATCAAAATTTTTATATAATGATATTAACATTGTAAAATTTTATACTGTATTTGGTATTGGATTATAGAGATGATATGTTGTAATATTGTAATTTAACCAAGACGGTCTAAATGCTTAAAATTGCAATCCTGTATAAAAATAAATTAAAATTAAATTAAATTAATTTTTCATTGAACACTACACCTAAGCATTTCATACTGTGTACAAATTCAATAGGAAATACATAATAATGTATTTCGAAATTAATCTCAACCGTTGAGAAAAGCATAGATTTCGTTTTAGAAGGATTGATTGTTAAGTTACTAGAATTCATCCAGTTTACATTTTTCAAAATGTAATCTATCTTTTCGTTCAACCCGTCTACAAATTGATGTTCCCCTGCGGAATACTGCTTCTCACAGGTAGAATGAAATCCAGTTTACAAAAACATATTGACTTCTTCCAGTCAAGTAGACAAATATTAAGATACATGCTCTTCTATCAAATCCACAAAAAGGCAGAAAGTTTTTTTTAAAGAAGTGTTTATAATGCAGCTATCCGAACGACGTTATGATGGGTGCATTCCTTATTATACCATCAATGCATTCTTCTTTACATCCTTTGCGTACAACAACGCACTTGCATAGTAATCCTGTCACCTGTAACCACCACTTGGAATACCATTGACGACGTTCTTGCACATTTCTAAATGGTATGTCAATCCCGCCGCCAACACATGAACCTTTGAACTGAAATCCTGCTGCAACTTACTAATATTTAATAGTTCGTACATTTCGGCTGCAATTTACGATATAAAAAACAACTTCTGCATACTCTCGTTCACTGTTCTGTAAGCTTTGTTCCTTCCTCCTGACTAAAATAATTGAAATTAAATTATATTGAAATTAGTTTTCCCTAACTTATATTGTGAAAATTGCGGTTCTTTTTTTTTTTTTTGGTCCCGATTGACATTATCTGTAAAGCGATTAAAGGACGCTTGCTGACTTTCCAGTAGCTGCTGTATCCATTGTTGTTGCTGACCGAGCAATTGTGTTAATATGTATGTTTATTTTATTCAATTTTCAATTTACAACCAAAAAGCATTTTCTCAAACCAAACTCAAATCAAAAAAATAAATGGAAAGACTACTAACAAAAACAAACCACATAGCAAAAATAGTACATATCAGAGAATAATTGAACTTTCTTTCAATAGAAACAAATTTGTTGAAACTTCAATACTTTTCTAGCTTTCGGTCCCAATATTTTTTACAATCACTTCTAATTTCTGTGCATTTTCTCAGAAGGTATTTTATTATTACTTTTACTTAAAAAGAAAACACTGGAACAAACCTTGTGTGCATTCTCTCAAAATTTCAGGAGGCCCAAGAAACTGTTTTGTTCCGTCAATCGTTTGTACTGAGGTTTACAATTACATATTGTTGGTAAATTTTGAACTTATGAAGATATTATCAAATAATGTTCTGGCCTGTGCAAATAGTTTTGTAGCCAGAGGGACGATTGACTGTTTGGAATTGCTTAAACAATTATTAAATTTTCATCTCATCACAATTTTATCAATTTTAAGAATATGTACTGCTATTTTATACCTTGTACTATTCTATACTATAGCTATGCTATACTATACTATTTTACAATACTATTTTAATATTTTATTTCATAATTATGTTTTCATTCTAAAAAATTGTTCAATCTTATGCAAAATCTTAACAAGTCTGTTGTAGATATCATCAAATATGGAATCATTAGACAATGAAACCTACGATGGATATCCTGAGTTAAGTAATATAAAAAAATAGTTTGTGCGAAAAGCTATACGCAAAAGAAAACTGTGTGTTTTTTCGATGTTTATGCTAATATGCATTCAGCATATTTTTAAGTTATATTTAGTGCCGAATCTTATCAGCATACATATACTTGAGAGCACCATTTTAGCTTGAACAACAGATCTAATCTGAGTGAACAAAACCTTTAAAGAATAAGACTAGCGGTAGAATAACAACCCATGCCACAAGACAACGATACGAACGACAGGTATAACTTATGTAGACTTCGGTGTTTATCAATCGAATTATACAACTATGTAATCTTATCTAAATTTTATGTTCGTTCATTTAATGTAAACTATCTGTAGTTTTCCGTCAGATGACACCTGTGATGAGTAACTTAATGAAGACGTGTACTCACCTTCAGCCAACACATCCTCGATAGTGACCGTGACACGTCCTACTGTAAATACTTTGCCAACAAAGCTATTAATCTCTTTTGTCGATGTATTGTGATGATGCGATTCCAACTTTTCATTCTTGTCGAACTTTGAGAATATCTTCTTCATGATGCAATCAGAACGGTTGCAAATAAGATTGGAACTCCGCGCGGTATCAGGCGGCAAAAAAGATGATATGCGTAAAGGGCCTTCGATACCCCAATATTCAAGGTGAACAAATATAAGACACCATTTAAAACATATATATGTGAGTAGTGCTGCTGCTGCTGCTGCTGATGTATGTTCACTTTGAAGTAGCTGATGTTCAATGCAGTGACGTTTCGCCCGACGTCTGTGCCTTTCGTACTTTCCGTCCGCCCGAACGTCAAAATTGCAGTTTATTGATTATGCCAAGTGTGCAAATAACGCAGTTTCATGGAAAGCCACTAATATCTTTCAATATTTCCACTTTTCTGTGGGTTTTTCTCTGTCGGCCAGCTTATTTACGCATTAGATCTTAAAACTGTGGAGAAAACTGTTACTCGCATTGATTTTTTTCTTCAATGAAAGCGACAGTAGAGTAGGGAAATTGTAATTTTCTTCGTGCAATTTTGTCTTGCCGAGTACAATGAATATACTATGTGGCGGAGAACTCTCGTATGCATTAACACACACATATGTACGCGTTTTCTATTCGTAATTCTTTTTTGAATGTTAAACACCTTCAAATTTGTAAACGATTACAAAAAAAAAGAATTAAAAAAATCACTGACTCTCCAGCAATTGCACAAAGAAATTCACAGTAACATGAAAATGTTGACAGTTAACAGATATTCTGGGCCGAAAAACAGACTGGCGGCAAAGCGCCGCCGTCTGCTGTATACTATCGTGTTAAGCCGCCGTCAGTTTACTTGGATCATATTGTGATTCGGACAAAATTAACCTTACTATGGTCAATCTGTTATTGTCGTTACGTCGTTGTTATAATTATTCTGTTGTTAACCACCAATTTTATTATTTGAAAAATTTTCTAAAATTTACATAATTCACCAAACGAATTTTGAACAATTGTCTAATGTATTATTTGTAATAAACAAACGTATTTGTGTCATTTCAACTACGTTATTCGTTGCAAATTTTCAAAATTTCAATTTGCAATTGCTAACAATGTGAATATTTAAATATAGTCGTTTATTATTATTTTTTTTCTTCAAAGACATTCTCTACATTTAAATTGTCAACGCATAAAAGCACCTTTTGCTCTACCTTTTCTATATAGACAAATTATGGGTGCACACATTAAACACTGTTGTCTTCCCGGGATTTTTAAGTGACACATTGCGAATGTCGTCCATCATTCTACAGCAACAAATCCAAAAGCCCAGGCATATTATGCGCTTATATACGAAGATATTTTTATTATTGTAATGAAAGATGTAAGAAACCCCATTTATACATATATTTGTATTAATGATACATTAACTTACATTTAAATTTGTTATCATTTTTTATATATATTTTTTTTTTTTTGATGACAATTCGAAATCAAAATGGAATTCGAATAGTTACAATCAAGTGGCTGCAAACTTTGGTAAGCTTGATCATGCTTTATTGTTGTACAAGCTGAACAATGACTTACTTTTTTCTAATACAGCTTGTAAATTGCCAGCATCATATTTATCGCATCGATTCCATTTTGTATTAATGAATGGTGTTCAGTGTGATGTTTTATCTGTTGTATGTGGAGTCCCCCAAGGATCCACATTGGATCCCCTACTCTTCATTACGTACATTAATGATACTGACTGACATTGTTCAACATAGATGCAAGCCATTTTTATATGCTGATGATTTTGAAAAACAACTCAATAATACGTTAATTTCTGTAGAAAATAATAATTTGTATCCATTTGTAGATAATAAAATTTATATCCAAATAAGACTAAAGCAATATTGTTTGGTACATTTCCAACGATTAAAAATCGGCCATAGTATACCGACCTTAGAGTATTTGAAGAAATCTTGTACTCATAAAAGTTTCAATGCCAAAGGGGCAAAGGAAATATGCCCTGCCTTCGGTAGACTCGATAAATTTGAGTTGGAACCTCAAGAATGATTGAGAAAATGTAATCGACTCTCATTTATAATCTTTCAGACAATATGCTTTGAAGAGGTTGTGACAGTAAGAACATAGCGACCAATGAGACCATTGCCAACAATGTAAAACAGTGCGAGAGCACAATTGCTGCAATTCGCACTATTGCAAAATAATTCAGTAGGCAAGAATTTTAGCCTATTCAATGATTTTTGTCGTTTCAAACTCCAGGCTAATATTTGACTTACTTAAATTTTGGCTTTCAAAGTCCGCACCCCAAAAAAATGTGTTTACGAAAGAACATAAACGTGTTCTAGAATTTCTGAATACTCATCCAGGCAACATCCTAGAACTCTTTCATTTAAAACCCAAATATCTTAACAATATAATAAATCGAATGTTAGTTATAACTATTTATTTAATAAAATGTTTAATATATACATAAGAGCAAATAGCTTTCGTTCCTATAAAAAACTGCATGGTATCTTCCAACGCAACCGCCATGATGGAAATCCTCTTTTCTACATTCAGTTTCAGTTTCTGGCATTAGTTTTGTTTATTTTGTGTTTTTTTCTTTTCTTTTTACTATAAACTGCTTATTTGGTAGTTTTGATCCACCACCCCTAACAAGATTGTTAGATTCCAAACATTTTGGAGCCGTATTCATAACAATTTATTGAATATTTGGAAAAGTTTTTACTATGAAAATTTGATTCATAAACCTTCAATAAATATTTATGAATTTTGCTCTTAGTCTTTAGACACATAATATCATCCAATTAAGTATAGTAAATACAATAACTTCACATACAGCTTTATCTTAAAAGTCATGGGTGATTATTTTAAAATAGTTCGGTGTTATAGTATCAATCTATTACCATAGCTGTTATCATATCTTGTCATGAGTTAGATAGCAAAAGCAAATTTTTCAGATTCAAATAGTTCAAAAAAATTAAATCATTTGTTAATGATTAGATTTCAAGCAACAGCATTGTATAACATTTGTTTTGATTGAAAATAGACAAATATGAAATAGACAACTGTTAAATAGTTTTTTTTATTTTTATCCAAGAAATTGAATATCAATCCATTTTGTTGTTTATACCATAGACGAATAAATGTTCAAAATACTTTAAATGGTAAAACAAAGTTAAAATATTTATTCTTATTTATTTTATGCGCGTTAATTTAAAATGATAAAATAGTTATGACCTTCAGGTCAAATAAAAATAATATTGTTTACTTTGTTAGCAAATTAAAAATAAATATCCAGGATTTTTTTTTTAGTTTATGAATTTATTTTATTCTTTTATATTTATTCTATTAATAACAGAATCATATGACCATATATGGTAAGCATTTATTCATGTATTTGAATTTTATTCAAATATGTAAGCTGCAAAATATTAGAAATTGTCGAAATAAATACACTGAAAGAGAAAAAAATTACGTTTTAGTATCTTTGAGTCAATGAATGGATTCCAATAAACATAGTGTTAATACCCTTCTTTTCTTAACTTACTTCGGATTTAGTTTGGATTTATATTATTCTCGCTTATCCATTGAATTTTTACTTCATATTAATGTGGTGTCACGATTCTTGCACTTCGAAGGGTTAATACTACTAATTTGTAATTACCATGTCATAAAAAGCAATCATTAGTACATGTTTTAATAATACAATTTCGACTTTACGTTCACTAAAAACCAAATTTTCTGAATTAACCGCAACTAGAGCTACGCTTTATAGACAACAATGATCATTTATTTTTGTTTGTGAACAATAAATAAAGTAAAAACAAATGCAACATTTATCTGCCGAAGGCTTCTTTGGAATTAAGAAGTTGCCAACTATGTCATTTTCCAATATTAAACTCTTGTTCAATCTTATCTGCAACCATTTTTGCGATAGCCAAACTACTGGTTGCTCCAGGAGATGGTGCATTACGACAGTGGAGAACACGTTTGGCTAAAACACTGGATCCTTCACCACGATCGAAAACAAAGTCGTCTACCAAGTTACCGTCAACGTCCATAGCTTGTGCTCTAACGCCTGCTGGTCCCCGGCTAACATCATATTCTGTAATTTCCGGGATGAATTTTTGTAAATCCTTAACTTGCAGTGGAATTAGAGCAGATTTGCTAATTTCCTTTAAGCCAAAACCGATGTATTTTGATGCCATTTTTAAGAAACCTGGATAACGTAGAGCGTCAAAGAGCTCCATTAAGTTAATGTCTCCCCATCTGAGAATAAAAACGAATTATATTTATGAATTGTTACTAAATAAGATCAACGATACAAGCGCTATGCTAACATAACAGGCCATGCAAGACCGCTTTATAATATTTAGCACATTATTACTGCACACTATAGTTAGTGAATCTTGGAACTGAGAAAAAATATCGGTTAACAGCATAAGTACGTCTAGCATAATTAACCGTAAATTCGTTTAGCAGAGTAAATTTTTGCTGCATTTGCGTTTTCAGATGAGATGAAGAAAGCTGTTTCAATTGTATTTACCTGTAGCCCTCTCTTTTAAAGGCTAATACCGCATTAGGTCCTAACCACACATTACCATCCATACGAGGTGTAAAGTGCACTCCTAGGAAGGGGAATCTTGGATCGGGCACAGGATATATATTACCTCTGACCATGTGGCATTTTTCCTTGGCCAGTAGCAAATATTCCCCGCGGAAAGGTACTATTCGAGGCGATCGAGGACATCCCGTTTTCTCCGCCAACAAGTCAGATTGCAATCCGCCACAGGTTAAAACATTGCGTGTTCGAATGTTGTGGTAGGGCTTCTCACCACGAATGGTAACAGGGTATTCTGAACCATTGGCGTCTTTCGACTCTTCGAATTTCGTGACCTAAGATGCGCACATTAAGTGTTAATGTAATTTGCTTCTTTTTTATTCCAATTCAGTGGCAAATATTTACCTTAAAATCCAAGTATATATCGCCACCCGCTTGCTTGAAGTCTTGCCCAAAATGCTCAGTTACTAATCCCCAGTCCACAATACCCGTGTGTGGACTCCACAGAGCTTTAATACCTCTACAATATGGCTCAATTTCTTTGATACCATTTTCGTCCACCATTTTTAAATCGGGCACGTTATTTTGAATTCCCCTTTCTCGCAGATCCATCAGACGAGAAACTTCAAGGTCGTCGGTGGCTACAATTAGTTTTCCGCACTTTTTATAAGGGATCCCCTTCGCATCTAAGTATTTGTAGGCCAAGTGGAGGCCTTCCACACAAAGTTTAGCTTTCAATGTACCCGGCTTATAATAAATGCCTGCATGGATTACTCCAGAATTGTGGCCACTTTGATGGGGCGCCAATTTTGTCTCCTTTTCTAATATGGCAATTTTCAAATTAGGGTGACGATGTATTACTTCACGTGCAGTCGCGGTGCCCACAATGCCTCCACCCACTACCACAAGATCGTAGTCTCTCCTGCAAGTGTTTTATAGCTTTTACAAACGTTTTATACAAATACAACTATCGTTTGCTTGTTTTACCTCGAAGTTTTGTTGTGTTGCCATCGTTGACTATTAACACTGACTGCCAAAGGTAATTTGGGTTTCAGATAGCTTGGAACGCCTCTCATTAACGAAATCATTGTGCTTGCAATGTCTTCTACCTTCTCATTACCCAATCTACTTCACTGAATCGTTGTTCTTTTATTATCCTAAAGACCTTGAGTAACCTTGGCACCTATTCTACCGCCCGGCTTCACGATTTTGAAATTTTGTATTAACGTCCGAACTATGACTACTTTCGTGAATACGATTTACAATTGCAAACTGTTTCCAACATTTGTAATAATTTAGTTTTTAAACTATACTTACTCCACTTACACCTCATTCAATAAAACGTTCCACCCCCTGTGGGTGGTTGCACCATCTGAATAAATTGCTCAAAAACCAGTGACAGTTCTACGATAAGACCTAATGTTGCCAACTTCGAAAGACAAAAAATGTAAAAAATATCAGCGCCACAGGTTCTGCATAAAATCTGTCATTGGCCGTTTTATCTGTGCAAAAAAGTGGGAAACAGAAATTCATTTAATGCAATTTTTAATTTAGATATTGTTGTTTACACAAATTTGGTGTGGAAGGGCATGAAAAGAAACGGAGTTCTATGGAAATAATAATAAAATATACTAAATTTGTTAAATGATGCTATAAAATCGAAAATTGGTTCAAATTGTACGTTGTTATGCTAAATAACCGCAGTTTTAGGCTTATATTGCACTTTCCGAATTTCAATGAACATCATGTGTTCGGTATTTCATTCGCTTTACACCGAAAAAAGGCACAATAAAAACAAATTCGTCACACTAGTTTGTCAAATACGCTTTTTTCCAAACGAATGTGTCTGCGCTTTATACAAATTATAGTCACGCACCGCCGTCGCTGTCACTTCGATTGTGATTAATCTCAAAGGGAGAAGAGTCTGAAGAATGCCGTCGTTTTGTGCTGTTGTAAATTGCAACGATAGATATGGTCATTCGGAAAATATATCTTTTCACAAGTAAGATATACTGTTGATGAAGCGGGAATAGTGGTAATTGCTTTGTCAATTCATAGATTTCCGTTGAAACGTACGGAGTTATTAAGGCAATGGGAAGCATTCATCCAGCAGCAGAGAGGCAGCGAATGGCGGGCTTCGCGTTGGAGTTCTTTGTGCAGTCGGCATTTTAGGGAGGACGATTTTAGGTCTTGGAACGAACGCAAGACCCTAAAGAAGACTGCAGTGCCAACCATTTTAGGTGATGGTAAAGAGAAATGTAAAAATAATGATGCTGCGCGATCAAAGGATGTGGGTGACACAGAATTCAAAGAAATAATGGCTATCAAGGAGCGACTGGAAGACGTTGGGAATGCAGCAAAGACGAATTGCCGTTTGTGTGGGTTCACCTGCGTGGCCGCCGTAACGTTTGCTTCAAACTACGAACTGTATGGTATGCTGCAGAAATGTTTTCCCACTCTGACTATACAGCAAGACGACGCTCTGCCCAAAGCCCTGTGCGAGTCGTGCAACAAGGACTTGAACAATTTTGGGGAATTTGTGGACAGGGTGTGGATGGCACAGACAGAACTGCAACGGAAATATAAGACGAGGATTTCGGAGAAACCTTTGAAAATTAAACAAGAGCCATTGGTTCGTGTGAAGCAGGAAGTGGCAGAGTATGGCTACGATCAACATCAACAAGAAGTGGTTACGTCTGGGAATGATGAATACGAAGTATTAGCGGACGGTGGTCATGAAGAAGGTGAAGATGCTGGAGCAGTAGATCAAAAGTACGAGTTCTGCGATTTCCCCATTATGAATGATTGCGACATCATGGAGATTATTAACTTGGACGATCCTTTCATAAATATACCAGATGATGATAATACTACCACAAATAATGATGTCCTAGAACTTGATAGACCATTTCCTGCAAAGTCTTCTTATGTACCATCTGCCCACGAGTTATTGCAGGAACATCTTTTGATGGAGGAACACAACTATGCCTACATGGATACTGATGATTTCAAAGAGGAACGACGTGTGTACAAAACAGAGAAATCCGACTGCGATGAACGGACAACAGAAACGCTTTCTACAGTTAGTGAATCCCAAGCCAAATCGTTCAATGTTGTTTCGTCAAAGGCTCCGGACGAAAATATATCAGGTTGCAACAGTACGGCAATATTCGAAAACAGAGCACTGAAACCTATTGTCACATCAGTGAGTGCAATTCAGCAACCTTCCAAAGCGAACGGCATTGTAGTTCTCAATGAGAGCATAGTGAAATCGGGAGGCGGATTTCAACTACATGAATGCATGGTCTGTCAATTGAAATTTTTTTCCATAGAGAGTCTCAAAGAGCACTACACTCAAACCCATGGTACCCCAATGGTAAGTGTGCCTACAGCAAATATTGTTCCAGAGAAGTCTACAGTTAACACATGCAAAACAGAGAAAGAATTCGCCGAAATCTCAACAGAAAACGTAAAAATTATCAAATCTGCAAATGATGCCTTGCAGAAAACAGTCGCCATTACCCATCAGCCAATGGAATCCAATCCGGAAGGAGCGATAAAGCGTGCTAATGGCGAGCTAGATTTCGAACAGTTAACCAACAATTTTAAAGTGGGAAAGGACATAGTAAACAAGACGAAGCTTTGCAAGGCAAAAACAAAGACAAAATTCCGCAGCACCAAGAGAAGGAATCAAAATCATATAACCATAAATACAATGGCTTCCCAATATCAGCAGTTGAGGAAACTATATAAGAGATTACAAAGAAAATGTCTACATTTGGAACAAGACGTTGAACAACTTCAGCTGCATCCGTCGCCAACTACGACAACAAATCGCTCTAATCAATGTCTTAATAACGGTTCTCCAAACGGGAAACCAAAAAATTTAAATGTCACTAATACCAAACACAACTCGCAATCAAATTTGAATAGCCATCCGTATAGCTGTCCTGTTTGCTTAAAATCGTTTTCAAACTCAAACAGTTTGAGGCAGCACAAAATTACTCATTCGGAGGAGAGAAGGCATCAGTGCACCTTGTGCCAGCGGTCATTTAAAAGACGCAATGGCTTGCTCCAGCACTTGAAAGGTTATCATTTGCAAGTAAAACCATTTGCGTGTCCAGTTTGTAAGCATAGTTATGCGCTGAAGTGCGATATGTTGCGTTGTAAACATTCCCTGTTAAGGGCTAACCGTTCGGTTGAAAAGATCCCAGTGAGTGGCTTAGAATAAATCTTTGAAAAAAAAAAAAAAAATGACTACAATTATTTTAATCAGAGTTCGTATTTCATTGGTAGTGGATAGCGTTGTGATTAACTGCCCTCATATACCACTTTACACACTGGTAATGTGCAATTCGTCATAGGAGTTGAACTACCGTCATAGGTGGTTACACATTACGCATGAGTAATGAAGCTGTAATTTGCTTTCCAGTATCTTCGATAATATCGGCAATAAGCAAATTGGTCGAAAAACTGCCCAAAGGCATTGGAATTTTTACTGGGCTTTAGAAAAGCAAAGTTGTATACCAGTCATGCGTTTGGCCATGTAGATGTGTGGCGTGTGCACACCCGCTTCGGTAACTACACACAAACTCAACTTATTACCCATGTTGTAAAGTGCAACTATATATATCACCTATAGTTATGTATTACCCATGGGAACTCATGAGTAGCATGCCCATATCTCAAAAATGAAACGTTCAATCGTGAGAATAAGCCATTTGTTGTCGTTTCCTAAAGGATTTGACCAAAATGTAAACCTTAATAGCCTGTAAGCAGGTAAAGGGCGTCCAAAAAATTCCAAAAAGTCGCTAAATACGGCTAAATTCCATATTAGTGAGCCATCCAATTACGCAAACCACATCATCTGCTCAATTCGTAAGTAAATGGCTTATTGTAAGGAGAGATATTCGGGGGTAGAGCAGACAGTTACCCCCGTCATGAGTAATGTAAACATGCCTTTCCTCATTTGCCATGGCTAATACGAAAGCGATCGTTTGTCATTTCCCACGAGTGGTAGATTTTTGTTGCTTTTCGTTGTTGTTTCTTGCAAGTTTTTGTTTCCTCTTCGGAACATTGGCAGTATTTCGGATTCAGCTTGTACATGCGAAATTCATTGAACTGTTTTCGTTATTAGTATTTCTTGTACTGCAGTAAGTTTTGTGTATCGTTTCCTTTTTGTTAACTCATTGATTCATAACAGTTTTTAGTTCATCAGTTAAGGGGTCCCGGTGGAGCTCAAAAAAAATGAAAAACGATATTTCAATTTTTTAGGCTTTTTATTTAAATTCTTTTACATACAAAAATGATTATTTTTTTTTTAATTGTAATAATTCTAAAAATGGCGCAGAAGTTGACCCCCATAAAAATTGGACATTGACGGTGATGGCCATTTTGGCTCTTATATTTATCTGAAACTCAAAAACCGAAATTATTAATCAGTATGACTGTAGGTATGTCCCATACTAGAATAAAAAAAATTTGACAAGATGGCACGGTTTTGAATTTGACACTGTAAAAATCTGGGTTTTTTCAGTTTTTTAATCAAAAAATACGAAATAATTGAAATAATATGATTCTAGTACGGGCGATAGCCATTGATGTTATGAACAACGTATTAAAATTTCAGACGATTCGCTTGAATAGTTTTTGTTTTTTTTGACAACACCAGGCCGAAAAAGTAGTTTTGAGATAATTGAGTTTAAAGTTTTGAGAGTGGATATTTTCAAAAATTTCAAAAATTTTTAATATTTACAGTTAATCAGCAATTCCAGCAAAATACAGAACTCGTTCTGTTTCTTCGTACTCCAATGATTCTTCATGCGTTTGGTTTTTTCTCGCCGTTCGAGCTTTTTTGAGTCATCGGTACTTCGACGGTTGGCTGTATATACTCGATGCGCGTCGCGGTCTCGTGCGAGTTGTTCCGCTTGTGGTCCGATGGTGATACCCATGACCTCATAATTTTCAAAACAGCGGCGAATCCTTCGTTAAATGTGCAGGCGGAAATATAAGTGGCAATATCAATTATTTTTTTGCCAACAAACTGATGTTTTGGCGCTAGCTGCCAGATACAAGAATTGAAACTCTCTTAAGTCGCCAACAAAATGTTTGGTCTTATACTTATACTTCCGCGGCACCAAAATTTGAATTCATTGTCGTATTCAGACTAAAAAAATAAAATAATCGTTTTCTAGTAAATAGCAAGAGAAAGTGCTAAAAGTAAATTAGTTGTTTAGAGAGTTTGTGTTAAAATATTTCTATACCCTACCACATTTTTGGTGTTCATGGTATATTAAGTTTGTGCTGATGTTTGTGACACTTAGAAATATGAGAATTTTTTGGGGCAAGGAAGGACCCATTTATTGACATACCCTCCATATAAATTGAACGCCAAGGTTAGTTTCTATCCTATCTTTCAGAAGCCGTAGTTTTCGTCCGGTTGCAATTGTATTTAGGGTATATTCCTGGACACAAGACGGACCTATCGAAAGTGGGCCACGATGGTCAATGAGTAGTCCAAAATTCACTTTACATAAATGGAGTGGAGACTAATATAAATATATTTTAATAAATTAAATAAATAAACAGATAATAAACAATAATGGTAATAATAATAAATAAAAAACTAATAAGCCAAATATGAGGGAAATTCAGATGGCGTTTAATAGAGTTATTAGATATTTGTATTCACTGAGGCGTCGTGTTCATATAACACCATATGTTAAACGTTTCTTGGGCTGTAGTTTCAAAAATTATATCGATTTGAGGTCTTTATTGTTATTTTATAAAGTTGTTCGACTATGTAGTCCTGAATTTCTTTTTAATTCGTTTAATTTTTTTACATTCCACTCGTAACAAGCAGCTTCTTATTCCTAAAATGACCACACTATGGGCCGTGTTTTTGTAGTAAGATTAGCACGAATTTACAAGTTACTACCAAACCATTTAAAATGTTATAAATTATGTCCTTATTCTTAAAAAAGGCACATTCTGCAACGCTTTCAGACTTTCCTGTAAAATTTTGTTTTCAATTAAATTGTGAGCAGCCTTCATTACATACCGATTATCTTATATTTCCAGATTATATACCGATTAACTTCTTTAAAATCATATTATATTTTTATAAAATTCATATTTGATGTTTATCACGTGTTTTTTTTTTTAATTTATATTGTTGAGCAGATTAAATCTAATAGATGAATTGTTGCATATTGTAATTTAGTTATAATCGGCCGGAAGGCATTAAATTACAAGCCAACGTAAATAAATTACATTAAATTAAAATTAAAAAAAATAAATACGACGGCTTCTCGGGATCTTGTTTCCATGTTGTTGAGGCCATTCCTGAAGGACGCGATTGGCATATTGTTCAGTTTTACTTCGATCTTTGCAACTCATGTGCCGCCAGTAGCGCCGTCGAACGGATTTCAAGGTATGTTAGAAATTTTAATTTGTTTTCAAATACCGATTCTTTTGTCACAAAAGTTTTCGACTCTAAAATGTCAATACTTATGTGATGAAGGCACAAGTAATGAAATAACACGAATTGTAAAATATAATTAAATTGGTTCAACATAATCACATAATGAATTACAAATAAATAAAAAGGAAAACATGGTTAAGTAATTAAGCGGTTAAGTTTAGTATGCACTACAATCGGAAATTTCATTGAGTCATCGTTTTTAAACACAGAAACCCCCTCTGATTTGCTGCAAACTTTTCTGAATCCAGTTGCAAAATTAACTAATTTTACAGTCGGTGGATGAACGAAAGCGTGTTAAAAGGATTTTTTTCCAAAACTATAGCTATAGCCAAAATTAAAAAAAAAAAAACTATGCCGGAGCATTATGTATGTTTTCAACCTTTCTACATACTGATTCACAAAAAATAGAAGTTTTATGGTAACCCTATAAATAAAAGCAAAATAAGGATCACGAATATAAGGGAGTGAAGTGACTGTTGTTGCAGGAATCAATTTGCTGTGATGATCGACACTGGACGCTGTCGGAAATATGTAAAGCAGGTTGTGGACTGTATTTCGGGATTGAGGTAATCTTCTTATACCGCTGTGAAGGTAAGTCGACCTGCTAATGAGTGCTATGGTACCTTTAGCCAGATAATTTCTCATGAGATTTGAGAAATTATTTGGTTGTAATTTAAAGATAAAAGAAATTAAGAAATTAATTTCAATTCAAGGTAAGTTTATTTGGGGGAAGCTGCAATGCTTACTGCTTGAGCTATGCAGAGTAACAGAACTTTGATTTCATTTTATGGTAATTACAGGTGCTATTTGTGGCTTTCGTTAAACGTTATCTGACATTTATCTTTAACAATTCACAATAAGTCTAGCCCAAATATAGACAAAAAGGATAACATAAAGTACAATTTGGGAATCACAAAAAGGAAATTGGCGGAATTCTTTGTGATTAAGGTAGGGAATGGCGACTAAGGGCAATATCTCCTCTCTCTCCAGGTTTATTTGGTGTGATGTGATTGTTTCTGTTTTCTTTTTTGAAAATTATAATTGTAACGTCCGCTGAGTTAGAGTACTGGGATATATTCACACCTTCAGAGCAAGCCGAGCGGACTGTAACATGGTTAAGCTTAGTACCCAGCTAAATATATCGGAAATTTCAGTGGCATATTGCTCTGCACACGAAAAGCTTCACTGATTTGCAGCAAACTTTTTTGCTCAAGCTACAAATTGTACTAATTATTAAAATTTTTATTTTCGTAATAAATGGAAGAAAGGCAAAGTTATAAATATTGTAATAGTATTACTAAACCATCAAAAATAAACAATTTTTTAGCATCCTTTACAGATGTTTCTTGCAGAAAACAAATCACCAGTGCGACGTATTCAACCTTTTGTTAAAACTCTGACCCCTAAGGTTGTTTAAAAAGATTTCTCATTATATTCATCATATTCATAGTCGTCCTCTTCATCTTCGTCATATTCGCTGTTGTCCCTCGAACACGCTCTGGAGACACACCAAACAACAAGCAAAACTACAACTAACACAATCGCTCCGATTCTGTAAATGTTGGCCTTTATTATTTCTGTTGTTGACGGCGCCAGTTTCTGATTTCCAGATGCCGTCTTGATTTCATTACCGTAATTACATCCATCTGTATGACATGTGTGACAATCAGTTTTACAATTCCAATCCTTGGACACACATGCTCGAAACACTTTGACATACATCGCTGAAATTGGCATATAAACACACACACAAAAAAAGGATTAGTGTTGTCTGGAAGAAAATCAATATCATTCCCTTGGGAATGAAATTTAATGAAATTCAGAGGCCCGCACAGTTTTTCGACACCACAGCGATAACGGATATTTGAAACGAATACATCCGAGTTTTTGTCGCCGCTTAGTCTAAATGATGTGATGGGATCTTTACTCGAAAGACTTAGAATTCCTTAATAAATCAAGCTACATAAATAAGTTAATCTTACAAACAACGTTTGACACTTTCAATCCGCATTCTGTCGTTTCAGACGGACAATCCTTTAGAAAGCGATCATCCTCGCTTTTAGTGACATTTAGACAATCAGCGTGTGCCAAGTTTGAACACACGTGACACTTGAGAGCATGACCTAAATAAATATTTGTGTTCTTAAGTGAAATAGTAGTGAATGAAAGGTGGATAAATGAACCAGTGACTTACCCGTGTGTGATGCTAGCAGCCAAAATATAACCGCGAAACTATACATAGCGACAAAGGCCATATGTACTATATATCAACTATTGAGAGCTACCTCACTCGACGTTTAGGATTAAACTGACAAGATACGATTCTGTAAAATATATAATATGATACATACAAACAAATAGAACCGCAGTGCATCCGATAATAGAAGCGCAACGAAGCTGAATCATTCATCATGGCTTGTGGCCGCTTAAAATATATATATTACTCACTACTAGGGCAGCATAAAATTACTAACGATCCAGTGAGCTGAGTTTATCACTTTGGGAATGAATATATGATATATGGCGTATGTGTTTTTAATTGCTAAACCGATTGTGCTTCGTTTGTAAGCCACATTGTTTGGAGTAGAATTCGCGATATAATCCAAAAATTTCACTTTTCTGTCTTTTACTAACAAACTAAGCTTTAACTATCATGTGGACAGTGCAGTTCGGCGTTTAAATTATTCATTTCGAAGTTTTTATAACACTGATTTAGTGCTGCCTACATAGATCGATTAAGGAGAAATTGGTTCATGCCTATATCATGCCTAGTATTCTATATTGTTTAGAGCTACATAGTGGCATTAATAAAATATGGGGAAAATTCAGATGGCGTTTAATAGAGTTATTCACTGAGGCTTCGTGTTTATATAACACCGTATATTAAGTGTTTCTTGGACTGTAGTTTTAAAAATTATATCGATTTAAGGTCCTTGTTATTTTTTAAAGTTGTTCGCCTGTGTAGTCCTTAATTTCTTTTTTAATTGTTTAATTTTTTACATTCCACTCGTAATAAACAGCTTCTTAGTTCTAAAATAATTACATTTATGGGTCATGCTTTTGTAGTTTTAAATGATATCCTGATTCTTACAAAGGCACATTCAGCAACACTTTCAGACTTTCCTGAAAAATTTTGTTTTCAATTAAATTGTGAGCAGCCTGTGTTACATACCTATTATCTTATACATTTTTTCAGATTGTATACCGATTAACTTCTAAATTAGTCTTTTTTAATATACATATATATATATATATATATATATATATATTTTTTTTTTTTGTTTTTAATAATCATACCTTTTTTACAATCATATTCTATTTTCAAAAATTTTATATTTAATTCTTATTACGTCTTTTTTCAAATTGATATTATTGAGCAGATTTACTTATAATTGGCTGGAAGGCTTCAAATTACAAGCCAAATAAATAAAAAGTTTGAAATACTGCGCTTTGAAGCGGCTGTCAAAACACAAATTCCATAAACATTATGTGAGATATAATTCAACCCGCAAACAAACTTTATTTTGGCGCATTTTATGTTAAAAGGCTGCTAAAATTAGAAGTTGATGCGTATTTTTCTAAAGTTATTCCGATTGCATTTCAATATGGAGGAATTGTTTGATTTTCAAATGACGTAAATTCGAGCTTTCCGCAACTATTTCCCATTCACTTCATTTATTGTACAAATTGTAATTTATAAGCCTAAAGGCCAAACCTAAATCAAATTACTATATAATACTGGTTGAGAAAAAACTACTCTCTGAAATTATTATTTGGTATAAATTTTATAGTTAGTATAAGAATAGTCAATAAAAAATAACATTTGAATATGAAAAAAATATACAAAGAAAATAATAAAAAATATCCTAAAATAATCCGGAGCTCTCAAATGATATAAATACAACCTAATAAAAATTAAAAATCGATGAACCCCGAATAAATTCCAAAAGAATTATACTTTTAAGCAGATGCTAATAAGTGCTGGAGTGTTCTATTGCGAGATGCAATATTAGGAATATTGAATACCTTGGACTCACTCGGAAGTGTATTAAACATACGGATGACTCTCACATGAAAGACCTTCTCTAACAAGCACTTAAATTTTCGTATAATTAGTAACTTATTTCTTTAATTTAGTTAACGAATTCTGAAGAAACTGCGGGTCCCTAAATAATATGCAAAAGAGAAATTGAGCGTAAATCTCAAAAGGACATAAAAAAACAACGCGTCACAAACGAAGTTATGTGAATGCGTGACTGAAGTGAAAATAAGTATCGCATAGCCCTGTTAAAGGTCGAATTTTGTTCATGTGTCGCTTAATAGTGACAGAATAGATTTCAATGCAATATAATATATTAGGTATAATCACATCATACACTAGGGTTTGTTTTACAAGACAGGGTAAGTTCAAATCAGTGTTGTAAAGTCTACGAAGCGTAAGGTTAGTGCGTGAAACTGCTACTATCAATATGTAGATCGATACTTAGTTTGTTATCGAGCACTACACCTACGCATTTTATACTATATACAAATTGAATAGGTACAAATTCATAGGTAGGAAGTGCATGTAGCTTAATATTGGTCTACTAATTTGTTATTTGTAAACGATATGTTCGTCAGTTTAGCGATTGCTGCTTTCTTCTCGATACTTGAGAAGGCTGCAGTAACATCTCGCAGTTTTCTGCCAATAATGTCCACATCATCTGCATATGCGAGCAACATCCTACAAAGACCTATAAACTTCGTAGGAATTCCAAATTCCGACATAGTCCCGTACAGTAACTAGTTTAAATAATTATGGGAATTCAATATGACACAAACTGGAAAGAATTCACTATTATTAACAAGAACTGCTTGCCTGTATATATGTCGAAACGCGATAAAAGCATGTACAAATCCATCATGCCATGGTCGGTCACAAAAATAGTGTCGAACAAATATAGGGGGTCATCCATTCTTCGCTTCAAGTGAAGGTAAATGAAACACGTAAATCTATGATTTCGATGAAACTTTCATTTCACTAATAATGTGTCGATCTTGCCATTACGTTCTTGATCTGCGTAAAAATATACGTCAAAGTAAGCATGACTCTTCGTGTCTGAAAATGCACGTCATAGTCCCAACTTTAATAAAAATATACTTTTTTTAATTTTTTTTTTTTTTCATTTTAACATTTATTTTTAATTGTTTAAATAGGACTACCATTTTCGAGCCCAAAGATTGCACTTCGTACTAATTAATCAGGGAAATAAATATTGTTCTTTGCGCCGTTTTTCTTATCATCGAGATTGAAAGCTATAAAAATTATGAAATAAGAGTACAAGATTTCTGATGCAATATTTTTTAATTTAATGCAATTATTTTATTTTGATACAAAATGGAAACTATTTCCAAACAGCTTAATAGCAACGGACGTTGAAGTTTGCAAAACTCATGGCGATCTTTATATTGGAATTAATGTTTCCAACCTCAGATATCTTGTTGGGAAATAGGGTAAAAAGCTCTATTTTAGCCCATAATATTGAAATAAGCAACATATTTGAAAAATTGTATTGAATTATTGAGATCAGAGTTAAGAGATTTTGGTATTATTGGTATTAATTCATAGAATTTCGCATTTAAATTAGGGGAAATGGGCCACCTCACGAAAATTGTAAAACGATTGTCTTAATATAGCGATCCCATTAAAAATATTTAATAAACAGCGTCAGAATTTGTACACTGGATTCTATCTAAATCCATATTCTTTGTGGCCAAGATTATTAAACATTTTAAAGCCATGTTTGATGGTATGAAGCGAATTTTACGAGATCCAATATATATTCCAATTTTTGCAAATCTTTCTCATCAATGACTTATAGGTGAAGTACTTTCGACACAAATATATACAAATAGAACATACCTAAAGTATTTAGTCAGAGTCTCAAAAAAAATGTCAAATACTTGAAAGATTTTGAAAACTGATTTGAATTCGGAACCACAAAAACTATGCGTTGTAAACGGGTTGATCCCGTAAACCACTAGTTACCCATAATTTGCTCCTCAGTGAATTAAACGAATTATGTGCCAACACAATCGGGTTTTAATTAGATATCCTTCCTATCGTGATCCAGCGAATCGAAGTGAAGCCACAGTACGAGGGAACACAAAACCTTTCAATTTACCGCACTAATGGTTCAAGTTTCAGCCAAAATTTTTTAGATTTTTGATCCTGACTTCATTGCTTTTGCCGCAATGGCTACTGTTTTCCCCTGTAGTGGCTAAAGCAATAATCGTTTACACACACGTCCAATTTAATGGTAACTTGGACGCTTCTATAGCAAACCATATAAAATACGTAAATTTCGTAGTAATATGTATGTAACTCGCAAGTTAGACTGTATTTTATAATTGTTAGATTTGTTTAGAAAACTTGAGCTTTTTTAAAATGTTAATCTTAACAAATAAATTTATACGCTGAACGAGTAAGAAATATTGTACTATACTTGTTGTTGTATACCATACCAACTTTTACATTTTTAAGGCGCATTTCGATTCTCGGTAATCCTAATATTCCGCGGTGTGATACAAGGACAACATTGATCTGGTTATATTGCTTGTAATAATGTTGATTATATCAAAGAAACTAAAAACCTCTGTTAAGTTTTTTGCACTTTGTTTCAGTTTCATTAGGTATGACATAATTTCTCACGTTTAGTGAACATACGCGCATTCTATTTGAGGCCGAACGTCTGTTTGAGAAGCTTTTACTGAACTTTCTTGAATAATCGATTCGAAGTATTCGTTCCCACATCGAAGTTGCCGCCCATCAAATGAACATATGTTGGTCAGCAAATTTGATGTACAGCACAGCTTATTTACCTATATTTGGTGTTAGTGGGTCATACTACATGGTCTCATAATAAGGGAAATTCCAAAGTGTATTCTACTTCACCATATTTCTAAATTTTCACCATGAGCTGAAATATTTCGTAGTTTGTTTTAATGCATTAATTTAATTTTTAATTAATTTTGCTATATATATTGGCAAACTCGCGTGGGAGAAACTATCAGATTTTAGATACGAACGATTTAAACACATTTTTGTCTATATATGGAAATATTAAATTGTCCTGCATTTGCCCCACAATGCCAAGTTAACAAATAAAATTGCTAAATGAAAACTTTTGTATCGGTAACACATTTTAATTTCAACATTGAAAATAAACAGCATATTCATAATTTAAAAAAATAAAAAAAAAATATCCTCAACAATTTCAGATTTTAATTGGATTTTGCACTCTCTATTGTCCTACCTTGAGCGACTATTGCAGAACACCATTTGCTGGAGATAACGTAAATGTACTCATGTCTGAAGAATGGGGAAAAACACGTAATTTCAAAAAAAAGACCGCTGCTATTTAGTTTACTAATTAATTTATTTATGTCTCATATCATACCATAAGAATAATAATTTTAAATAACTCAGTTTTCTCATTGTATAGTTATATATATGTGTATCGATAAATATAAGGGATCGGGAGTAGTTTAAAATAATAATATGCCTGTTGATCAACCAAAGTGTGGCTATTGTATGTGAATGCGTGGTGTCCTGCGAAATCAATCTTTGGTAAACCAACTAACTATTGGCGTTAACGAAACTAAAATTAAAAAAACAACTTGTAATGCGTTCAATGACAGAAAGTTATTAGTGGCTATAAAAACTCGCATATTGTTGACAATGGATACGCACAAACACGTAGAACGAGAGATCCATGCCAAAGAATACAGGTTGGATCTCTATCCATTTGGTATGTACTTTGCTTCCTTGTATTTTACCGCTGCTGTTGGAAAATAGGAATGTTCTGTTGTACACTTGTTGGGTAGGGCTGATTGGTTAAGGACATGTTGGACATTTGTTGTTGCAATTGCCCAAATTGTTCCAGAGGAGAAGCCAATGCCATATTAGTTGCTAAATGTTGACCCTGCTGAGCAGCCATGAAGGGAATGTGCCCATTCGGTAGCGAATGATGGCTATATGGGTGGGAACTAGGTAGGGGTTGCAGAGAAGTACCATTTCCAAAGGACTGTGGTTGCTGTTGTGGACGATGTTGTGGCGACATAAATTGTCCTGCATGTGTTGGACCCGCTTGATTTATTGGCAACCCGTTTGTTGCAACCGAAGAAGATTGTGGCGACACGAATTGCTGTGGTTGTGCTACAGGCAATGCTTGATACGATTGATGTTGTGTAGACTGCTGTTGGGAATCGCCGCATGTGTTTGACGCCACCTGTAGAGGGCCATTCGTAGTTGGGTATAACTGATGTTGCGAATGGCCCTGCTGTGTTAATATCTGTTGGGTTGGTAAAGCTTGGAGGTTCTCATGTGGAGGCAATACTTGATGCTGGTTATTAGCTTGATCATTTGGATATTGAATTGGCATTCCTACTTGCGGCTGATAATTACCAGACGACGTGGGGTAAGCCACAGAGCTTAAGCCGCCTTGCAAACTGTGGGGACCAAAGCTGGATTGGTATGCGGCATTTGTCCTGTACATCATGTGGGGATGTTGTGACATACCGTGATAGTTGGGCACTCCTACCACGCCATGCACAGGACCTGAAGTGTACGAGGAACCCAATGAATTTCGGTCATCTCTCATTAAGGAATGATACAAATTTATGGCATCAACCAAATCACTGGACAATTGTGAAAGTTGGGCGTGTTTTCTATCAACTCTCTCCAATTCGGCATCGATTAGAGGTCCCATTTGGTGCACTTCCTGCTCTAGACGTAGCATTTCTTCTGTATCTTGTGAGGGATCCTCAGGATTGGCTTCGTTAAGCAAATGTAACAATCTATCAATTTTCGGCTCATCAATATCTACTCGTTGAGAAGCTGCAGCCACAGCAGCCGCCTCTGTCTTGTGTTGCAATTCTTTAGTGTCCTCTTCAAATTGTGCACTTTTCTTCAACTTGTGTTGTTGATTAATTTCTAAACGCTCCGGATCAACAGATAGGTCAGCTGTGACGAAATTAGATGGAAATAGACCTTCGCCACGTTGGTTGAATCCCTTCCACCAATTGGGATCGGAATCATCCATAACGTGAATGATATCACCGGCTGCAAAAGTTAGCTCGTTTTCTTCAGCTGCTTCGAAGTCATACAACGCACGTACTTTTCGAGGTTCTGTTACATTGCCTACAGATGATGGAGCCGTTGAGGTGGAAACAGTTGGATACAACGATGGCTGAAATTATAAGAATGACAACGAAATTATAGGACCAACTTGTCAGAATACAAATAAATTAAATCAAAATGAACCCTTCCAATGGATGGGGCAGTATTTAGATTCGCAACTTTATATTACTTAGATTTCCTAAAAATTAAATGGAAAAATTAAATTTTATTTTATTTTACTTTTTATTTTGTTATTTTTATTTATTTAATTTATTTATTATGTAATTATTTTATTTGTTTTTTCGATAATTTGGCGAATTAAAACAATTAATCAAAAAATTTTAGCCGCAACATTGAAAAAAATGTTCTTTTCGTACCTCAAAACCAAGTTTTTGATAGCAGAGCAGAAAACATTTTCAAAATTTGGTTTAACAAGTGAAAATCTGAGAACTTACTAGTTTTTTTTCTAACAAGGGAAAGAAAAATGTTGCGAAACGTAGAAAAAGAAAGATTAAAAAAAAAAAAACGTTCTGCAAAACTTGAGATACAAAAATTATCAAGGCTACAAGATGACAGAAATCGGGTTGAGTAACTTTTACCGCAAGTATAAAAAAGGGGGGAAAAATATATGTTCAAAATCTCCTTTTAGGAAGGAAAGGCTTAAAAATTATCAAAGTTCGTTAAAACATAAACAAAATGATTTTACTAATTCTTTGAAATATAAATATCGAGTATCATAAACGAAGGCATATGTTTGCGTAGCAATAGCATATAAAACAGAAGTGAGTTAGTTTCTTTCCTTTCAAACAAAGGCGTAACTTTTGTTCAAAACGATTTCGTTGCATAAGGAAAGATGGTCCAAACTAGCCGAGACGAAATCCATTTACGAGCGAAGTTTTACATTTTTTAAGCAAGATTTAGCGAGGTGTGTTGTATTGGCATTAGCTGTTAAAATTTGTTCCCATTGTAGCATGGTTAAATTAAAAAGAAAGCATTATCTTAATACCCCCTAATACCGCATTTAAGGGGACATGATAATTGTATTCATTTATATAAAGTTGAGTCAAAATCAGATCATTTAATAGCTTGTTATATCCCCTGACCCGTTTATGTTGGAGGTAACTGATGGCATGGTCTGATTTCAAGACCCACAGATTCATTTATATAGGAAGCACAAGAAGGCATGTTTCGATTTCATCCAAATGCCTCACCTAATTTGAGACTATGAATTGTTTAGTTGTGTAAAATTTGTACAAAATCAGATCCTCCAATAGAGTGTAATAGTGCAACAAAATTTAGGGGTCGATTTGTATAGCAGATACCAGCATGCACATTCCATCAAAATTTTGGATTTTTTGTTAACTCGTGCAAAATTTTGTCCAAACTAAACCATCTACAAGGGAGTTATAATGCGACCAAGTTTGAATGGCCCAAATTCGTTTGTGTAGGAGGTAAAGCGTGGCGCACGAATCGTGCTACAAACGCAATGCCAATGTCAACGAGAGCCATTATTTAAAGAAGTTAAAGAACGTATCCGTTTCCACAGCATTTAGTTCCAGCAAGATGAAGCAACTGCATACATAGCCAGACCGGCCATGGTGAAACTCCAAATAAATTAATATCCAGAAACTCCACTTTCCTCTGGCCCCCAAGGTCACCTTACATGACTGCACCAGATTTTTGTATGGGGTTATGTCAAACTCGAAACGAAACCAAAGAATTTGACTGATTTGAAGCAGTCCATTAAGCCAATAATTGAGACGATCCAAACTTCAACTCTTCAGGCCGAGTTAAATAAATGAAAAAACAGTGATTTGAATTGGGGGATTATAGTGCTATGTACAAGGCAAGATACGATTCTGTTCAAACTTCTCACTAATGTGGAAACTACAAACCTATTATTTCATGCAAATTTTGGTCATTGTAAAATCATCCAACAGAGCGTTATGGTATGATAAAGTTTCGAGAACATTTATTTAATTCGTATGGGTGCTTAAGACTATGCACTACATTTCACTTATTTGCCACAAATCTTTCTATTTTTGCCCAATTGCTGATTCAAGGCGCCTCTAGTCTAAACGTTATTCACTGATTTATCGGACCTATTGTGACCGGCCGTGGCGCGATGGTTAGTACATGCGAATACCGTTTGCATGGTCGCAGGTTCAACTCCGCATACAGCCAAGTGCCATTATTTGAAAGAGTGAGCAATTCGAGTGGTCGAGTAGTCGACAATGCTTCTCAAACTGTAACGTTCGAAATCGTCGTTAAACTGTAGGTCCCGTTAAATGGGTCTAAACTTACTGTACGTGGGAAGCTCTCCCATATCTGATTACTGGGTTGCAAGGGAATTTGTGTGGTGTATCGGCATCGAGTGCCGATGTTTGTTTGTCACCAAGCAGTTATCCAATAAAAGCTCGAAGAAATTGAAGAAACAGGACAGACTTATGTTGTTCATCACCAAGCGATTGCAATTGACAGATCTGGCACCGACGAAAAAAAATCAGCCCTCAATTCGGCCCTAGTTAAAAAGGAGTTCACCTTAAAGATGGTTGGCATGGCGTTAAACTATGAAAATTAGAAGTCTGTGAAGTTTCTGGAACTGATAACGCAGATCAATTTCAAGAGATTTGGCAAAGCTACGAGTAATGGAAATTAGTTTACATTCTTTCTTCCATTTACAGTTCAAGTACCAAAAGATGCAATATTATATTCTATTATTTATATTATTATCATTATTATCTACTATAGAAGACAGGTGGTTATGGATTTTTTTACTGGACAAGAGCTTAAGATATGTAATGTGGAATATGTTCTATGTTCAGGGTTAGAAAGGCATTTACAGTGGACTTAAACGAAGGCATATTTTATAACGGTTGCTTACACGGTTTTTCGCTACCGGATAATCCATGGTGGAACATATCAATGGGAAAGTTAGTGCCTTTACCAAAGACCCCAATCTTTGCTTTTCACAGAAAATCCAGGTAGAAATTCCAGGCAGTATGGTGGATTAAGCAACTTGGTGAGCTGAGGACACTTATCAGAAGACTATTTAAAAAACACCATCGACAACCAGCGTTTGTGTAATGAATCGCTGGAATTCTTGATGAAAGTGTATTTGCAAAAGGAACTGCAGATGGTGAAAGATGTTGAGAACTAGGCCGGGTTACATAACCCTTACTACTACTTCGAAGAAATTATTTCGAGAAAATTTTGAGTCTCTACTTGTGAGACGCATTTGTGAATATATTGAGAGCCTTTGTCAGTCTGAACAATGTTTCGGGTAGGCCAACAACGTCATTAACTCTGCTATGCCACCTGTACGTAAATGGGCAACTAGTTGCACTCTTCAAGAAGTCTCATGAAGGAGTTCTTTCCCCTCTATTGTGACTTCTGGTAGTGAACAATGTGTTCGTTTCTTAGAAGAAAAAGAACGTTTAGGGATTTTATAATAAAATAATCTCTCCTCCCCTAAGAAACACATGATGAAGATTGTGCGATGTCTGCCGGAGATGGAGAATGTTATTCCGAATAGATTCCGTGTTCACGATTGCCGACGTATCAAAGATAGGGCCTACAGCAGAAAGATGCAGATTACACTCTTGTTTATTTAGGTTGGATCATGGCTGTAGTGTTTTTTGAAGCTGAAGTATTAGCTGTTCAAAACACCGCACATGCAATTATTGAAGGCTGACTTGATGCTGGCAATAGCTATATATATATAGCTATTTTAAAGTTATCACGAGTAAATTTGGAGAAGTCGTAGCCAAAAGCCAGATCTCTATTGAAGCTGTTGATCGATTTGTATAGAAGCGATCTGAGGCTCATGTCTCATCACTATGTTCATCACTTCATTCCAACTTTTTCCATTGTTTACCCTCTTCTTACAAGTCTTTCTTTCCTTTTTCCCACTATTTCCTTTCCCGCCAGTATGTGCCCGACTGTAGCGTAAATCAAAGCCAAATTTAGCTTCACGCATGTCGCTGTCCTACATATCTTCCAAATCCGAGTTACACTAATAAAGCATAACAATCAACTATTCTGGCTACCTGTACGTGTATGTACAAGTAGAAAATTTCAACTCGACTGTGCTCAAATCTCTCAAGGTTGCCTCTTTAATTGCTAAATACAATTACGAAAGATGTTTAGTTCTAAACGTTTATTTCTCCTGTAGTCGGCGGTAATTTTACAATAGAACACTGCCTAGAGAATTTCACGTACCATTCTGAATATAGCTAAAACTCAATACGCTAACTCACTTTTAATTTCATTTGTAGTATTCATATTACAAAACCATTTCCAAATTATAAATAGAACAGTGCAGCAAAACTATCGTCATTTTCGTGACGATTTTTTCCATCAAATGATTGCTCAGGTTAAATATAGTCAAGTCCACAAAACCCAGATGCTATGTATGTAGTTATAGTTTTTTATGAGCTGCTAAAATTGTTGAAGTCCTGCTCAACTTTACCAAAAATATTTAAAAAAAAAGAACCAGTAAAAATACTGCCCTAAACTATTTCACATTTCAAAATGGTCCTTTTCCTCCTATTTCTTTCTATTAGCGGTTGTTGAAGGAAAGAATCCTAGGTCAGAATATGCTACATGCATATTATGAAAGAGATTCCAGTGGGGTTTGCCAATCTTTTTTAAAGCAAAGTCAATCGAAGCAAAGATTTGTGGAATTTATGCATAGCATATTTCCACCTTAGTCAAACTGTAATGGCATGCATCTCAGCATTACATATCAGTTTTTTGTACTTTGTTTAAAGTAGACTATACAACGCTCACAGTGTTGGGTTACCCATCGGCAACTCGTGAGTAGCACACGCTGATTTTTATTTCAAAATATGGAAAATCCTCTTATCTAGAAAACAGAGCGGTCCAGTCGCGAAAATAACTTGCAAACGGATCACCATACCATAAAAATAACGCATTACATCGAAATTTCCTAAAATTGCTAAACTAAAAACCGCTAAATTTTGAATAAGGCTAAATAGCATGTTAACAAATCTTCCAATTGCGTAAATGATATCATTTTGCAAAGTTCCATATAGACTATTCGTGTATTGTAGAATATTGTAATTGAGGACCCGTAATGAATGAACTTACATATTGGTTGGAGTTGCCGCTGGAGGTATGAGCCACAAGTTTTGGGCTGTTTTTCACTTCCTTCAGGGACAATTCAATGGCTTTTGCTAAATCATCCTCTTCTTGTTTATTGTTCACACTCGTATCTTTGGCCATGCTTGTCTTTGTTGCCGACTTCGGAGGTTTGTCATTCGTAGTGCTGAAGTCATAATCGTGGCGCAACTTTTCATACAAGGTGGGTATAAGGTTGAGCTCAGGATCAGTCTTGAAATCACTCTCAGCCCAGCCCTTCAAAACCTGGCACATTCTCTACACATTTACGAAGAATTAATTGTTATTACAGTTGCATTATGCGAAACAAAAGGCACACATACCGATACCACTTTTGGCTGGGACTTGGTCAATAAACGTTGAAATTCTGTCTGGAATTCCCGTGAAGCGATCTCCAAATGGAACGATTTGCCACAGTTGCTTACACAGGCGTCGAGCAAAGTGATGGCTTGCATAACTACATGTGGATCGTTGTGACCCATGCGCTTCATAATGGCCTTCAGGCAATCTTTGGCATTCCGAGGATTCGAAGAAGTTTTATCGCATACATCCAATATCAAAGCCCAGTTTTCATTAGTGTTGGTTTCGCTAGTTGCTTTCTCTGAAAAATGGCAGCAAGAATATATAAATATTTTTTGAGAGGGAAACAGGCGTTTAATCTACATAGCATTGACTCGAGTCTAGTTCACCTTTAGAAATTTAATTATCTGCCTGTTTTGAAAATAACAGATCGAAAATTCACCTCCACTAATGAACTGAAGTTTAAGCAACTAACTTTCTGGCCATTTTACCCGTCAATCCATACGAATCGTATAAAGTTAGTTACTCGAACTCCAGTCCCTAAGCGATTGGAACAGTTGGATACGACTTACTTGGTTTTTTTTTTTTTTTGTTTTTTGTTTGTTCTCAAAAGAACGTACATATATATGCATTTGTGACACAAAGAAAACATTGGCATTGTGGTGTCTACATTGTCTCTCTAAATTTAATTAAGCAAATTGCAAATATGCTGAACAACAGAGGGACACCTGCCCTGGATAAGAGATCACTTGTAATGACGTCGTTGTACTTACCCACGTCCGCATCAAAGCCAGAGGATTGTCCAAATAAACCCATTTCCTTTGTTCGATCGTCCAAGTCGGAATTACTATGTATCTCTATCCTATACGTTTATCAATGTAGTGGCTTTAAAGTCGCTGCTATCCTGTATGCTTTGCGTTAGAACAATTTCATCTGTTTCCTTTCTAGATTTATTGGACAAACAACTGTGCGTCGTCCCTCTTTATTTATGTCGACAATTTGTTGCCTGCAAATTACTGCAATATCTGATTTTCAGCTCTGCAATGAAAATGACTAACAAAAAAACATCGTATCTCGTATTCGTTAACAGAGTACAAAGTCGACTAGATGGAAAAGACGCAGTTTGTTAAACAACAATGGCAACACCTAATACTCAGTTGATCCAAATAGAAGATATGGCAAAGCACACATTATTCACACAAGTTTCATGCAGTAAGCGGCATAACCAACAATTCTGACAGATTTATCCTGTAGTGACAAAAATAAATTTCGTTCTCCAATTTCACTGGAACTAACAAGATGCTTTGTGCAAAATTGCCCATATATTTTTACTCCACTTTTGCGAAAACCCCTCTAGTATGAAATAAACGAAATAAAAATAAGGAAATACAACTCTGCGAAGACAGAAATAGTCATGTATTCTTTCACATGTTTAATTTAAATTTATTTATTCAGGATTGTAATTTCAAGCCTTAAGCCCAATTAGATTAAATTACAATATTACAACATAACTTCTCCATAATTCAATAACAAATACATTATACAACTTTACAATACTAATGTTACAAAAATGTTGTGTACCTTAATAGCAGAAAAATATGATTTACAGTATGACTACTACTACTACTTCTACTTCACTTATTAGAATTTTTCACTTTGTATGTTTTTGGTCCTCAAATACGGAATTATAACTTTAATTGAAATTTACAGCTACTCCATAATATATCGAAAAATGTAATAACAGATTAAATGGTAAAAATTAATAACTATTAGTGAAACATTGAAAAAGAAAGCAAGTACAATGAATAAAACGCAAAAACATTAGTGTTTGTGGTCCTTTTCAATAAACAGATGACGTCACTGGCTACTTTTGTGTAAATGTCTACTTCGAATGCAGCGCACAGTGCTACATTTAAGATATTAATAACTTGTGACAATATATGAAAAAATGACACATTATTGTTTACATTATAGTTTTTGAAACAAATAGATTAAATTTCCATTGCTAATTCTGAGATTGAAAATAGAATTCCAAAAAAGCATTACCTAGTTCTCATTTATTTGTTGAAGTTGAATATGTTTTATGTATTCACATTTTTCGGCAAAAAAATGAAAGGCATGATGAAATACATTGAGTAGGAAAGAGATAGACATAAAGATAAATTGTTTCTTGCTATCATTGTGAGTGTCATTTAATAGGCAATATTTGTTTTGATGTCGTCAGCTTTCCGGAAATCGGAAGAAGGCATCTTGAAAATCAAGAAACATATGTTGATTGTTTGAAAAGCTCATTTTATGCTCAAGAATATGTTTGGCATTATGCATTATATAATTTTTGATTTTTAAGTTCTAAACTAAATGCACTGCGTTCTTATGTGGACATTTTAAATTTTTGAGAAATTTCATATGATTGTGACAGCCGCTTATTTGGTCTCCAAAATAATTATTTCACATCTTGTTTCGCTACCTTGAACGAAAATCCAAACGAACAAAATTTACGTATTTAGAAATCACATGATTGTCAGAATACAAATTTTGCATTTGCCATCACTTTATAATTTATAAAAAATTTTTACTTAAATTTTAAAAAGTTTCAAATAACATAACGTAACAAGTCAAGGCTATAAAAAGTTTCTACGTGACTCGCAAGCGTCATAAAACGAACCGTTATATTTCGCTAGCAGAATTGCAAAATTAACTCCCATTAAGAGAATGCCTTCCAGGGTGCTTAAAACAATCGAATTATAATCCGAATTGATGTTGTCACGAGCTTATGCTGTTGTTTTTCTCCGCGTTCGATTTAAACTTATTCGTACAATAGTGAAAAATGTAACATTGCATTAAAAACGGCATTGTTTACAGAAGTAAAAGTATACCAGCCTAATTCCACGACGAGAAAATATGTACAGAATCTCTTTTATTTCGATGCATTGCACCTGAAATCTTCAAAAACATCATGGGGTGTCAAAAGCGCTGTATATCTGAATGTCGTATAAGTGATGATTTTAAAGATTTTTTTTTCGCAAGTTTACTGAGTTATCGTGAAAATTATCTGGCAACTCTTTAGTCAACTACATCGAAGGAGATGTAGAGTTGTTGTATAGAAAAAAATAAAGAAAATAAATATAATCCTTATTTAATTTTACAAATTGAATTTGCAAAATTAATCAGCATTCATTATGCTGCAATCAAGTAAAGGTGCGAGTGAACGACGAAAATAAAAGGATACGGAAGATCACAAATTGCTCTACATTGAAGGGATTTCAATCTGAGGGTTGGTCGGATGGTGTTGGATAAATCATCACAGAATACTGAATAACATTAATTTGCATTGACAATGAGATTTGTTAGGGATCCTTGTGGAGTCGCATGTCTTCTTATAACATACTTGATGGTCATATATGCAGACTATGTGGTCATGAGGTGGATAATTTTGCAAACGATGCAGGCAAGGTACTGAAGGGCTGATACAAACACACGCTTTATACTCCTTATTGATAAAGTGTTCCTATTTTAGCATTTGGGCACCTGTGCACGTTGTCCTTTTCAATACGGTAGTATTTCTACTAGCTCTGTCACATTTAAAGGCTGTGTTGTCTGACCCCGGGACAGTGCCATTGCCGGCCAACCGCTTAGACTTCTCAGATTTGCATACGGTGGGGAAAAGTAATGGCAATGGGCACAACGAATGGACTGTGTGCACACGCTGTGAGACATACAGACCACCACGGGCCCACCATTGTCGTATTTGCAAACGATGCATAAGACGAATGGACCATCACTGTCCATGGATTAATAACTGTGTTGGGGAACGAAACCAGAAATTCTTTCTGCAATTTCTGGTATATGTGGGAATGTTAGCGCTGTACTCTGTCGCCTTGGTGGTTGGCTCATGGATCTACCCGTGCGTGGAGTGTGAGTCAGATGCTTTGGAATCGCAAACCAGATTGTAAGACACTTTGAATTTATTGTTCATAAATGGGTATTGAAAGTTGCACCGCTGCGCTATGACAGGACAGCAGATCTTTCAGAATCCATCTGAGTCAAATTGAAACATTTTGTTTAATAAATGGGCATTTATGTTTATTACAGATTGCACAGTGTCATATTGCTGTTAGAATCGGCATTATTTGGACTATTTGTATTGGCTATCATGGTTGACCAAATGCATGCAATACTGCACGACGAAACGGCAGTGGAGCAGGCGCAACAAAAAGGTTCATTCCGGCCAAACAGACGAAAGCTTTACTTGCTGGCCGACGTATTTGGCAGAGGCCATCCAGCATGTTGGCTCTTTCCCTGCACAAGCTTTAACTCATCATCGTCTACGTTACGGTATTACGATACACCCCTTTTAAGTCATGATGTTTAAGTAGATTAAAAGTCCAGATGTTGACAAAACTATACACTATAAAACTATCCCTATCACTGCGTAATTGAACGATGGTACACATGAACGGATTCCCTATCAACTAAAGGAACTTCCGCATGGAACGTGATACAAATGTAACGTAAGCATAATCCTTTTACAGAAATATCTGTGGGCTGACACTCCTGTGCCATCGGGTATGAGCGACAGGATTTTAGATTTGCTTTTATATGAATGAAAAACGTATTTGATAGCAACAGATCTGCATTCGTACATAGTCCGTATGTATATCATTATACAAAATGTAATAAAATTTCACTTAATTTTTTCAAATTAATAAAATAAATCAAAATCTACGTCGTATGTATTTGTAAATGTCCTATTTAGATTGTAATGCAACCACTAAAGCTTGTGTAGCACATCCGCCTGCACTAATTGGGAGGGTGCCCAAAGATTTGTGCGCTAAATGTAAAAATGTTATTATAAGTAAGGTACAACTAAAGAGGTATTCAATGAAAGAGATACCGGTACGTATATTTCTAAGTGCATATGATAAAACCAAAGCAATTTTCTAAGTAATTTAGTAATTAATGATACTACATATTTTTAAGTAGACCATTTGAAACACTATAATGTCATCCATATAGATGTGCAATGTCATAAAGAACAATAAAGATAACAAGACATAAATATATTCGCTGTTTTAAAAATAAATAATATGAATATTATAAAATTATGTGGGATTATATAAAGGCGTACTTACAAAAACGGTTTTATGAAGGAAAGAAGATATGTATTTTAACTTTAGAAATATCATGACAAGGGATTATTAAAAAGAGAGATAAAAAAAAATTTTTAGAAAAAATCAAGCTACTATAATTATTTTTTAAATCACTACTTTGTTTAAGGTCTTGATTAAGGTTGTAAAAATAGGTGCTGAAAATAACTGTTATTGATGGAGTTTTTAACTAAACAGATCATTGTCAAAGAAATGTACCAGAAGTATTTTAAATGCACCAAAACTTTGGTCAGCACCCTTATCTGCCTTCGTAATGAAAATATATTTTGATTCTTATGATAAGTCATATTTTGCCATTTTTGAGTGCTATCATATCGGTCAGAAATACGAATCGTTACTATATCTGTATAAGCATAAAAGTTATTTTTGGTTTTTATGTTCTCAGTCTTAAAATAACAGTTATTGATGATTTTTTGAAATAACAAATATCGGGTGAGCTATATTTACCACAAGAAGAATAAAAATTAATTTGAGACTATCAAAAAAATACATATAAAAGTCTCCGAAAGTTTTATGCTTTAATCGGTGTTATAGTTATCGTAAACGAAAGAAATCTATATATATTTATTATGAACTTGTTGAAGCGAGTTGCTCTAGCCTAAAAATTGCGTTTTCTGTGCGAGAGCAGTTGAAAATTTTAGAGTTACGACATCATCGAGTCCAGAGTTCACTCCATTGTTTGCTCTCAAAAAATAGGCTGAAAACCTTGTTAATTTTGGTTCAAATTCGTACTAAACAAGTAAAATGTGCCACTCACCGATGCCGAAGCTTACATGTCGTTGGATCAATAAAGGTCTCCACTGAAAATAGTTCACTACAAATACCACCTAAAAGAACCAAGGAACTACTTAACAAAGTTTCATAACGTTTGGATGGTTATTCCTTGGATGGGTGGAATTTGTAATTGTTAAGATACTATGCGCGGACTGGAGTAATATGTAATTTTCTATCATTCAGACATCTAAGAAATATAAGAAATTTCACCATAATTGGCTGAAAGTTTAATTACTATCTACTGTGTGTAGAACATTCTTTTGGATAAATATTTCAATAGTTTTAGGTATCATAAACAAAATAAATTTGTGTTCTTTGCACCACATAGAAAACTATGTATAGGTTATAAAAACTCATAACTACTCTACAGCTCATTTAAATACCCATAAAACAATTTTTTTTCTATTTATCAAGAAATTTTTTTCCAAAACCCCATATGACTGTACAGGGATTCCTATTTATTTATCGATGTGAAACATTTTCTGTCGCGCTTTGCAGTTATGAGTTACATATAATTTTCCCTTCCTGGTTCTCCACGATACAATTGTAATTAATTTGGATCGAAAGTTCTAAGTGATTTTTTATATTTCATTGAAAAAATTTCTTAGAATTTCTTTCTTAACTAAATAATTTTAGGTATTGAACTTAGTTTCCTTTTTCTAATATTCAAGAATATTCAAAGAGATCATTTTACTATTTTCCCATTTTGTTTTTTAGGATAAATGAAAAACTTTGATCGGTTACCAGTGTTGTTTCTTTTACCTGGCTCAATCAGAATGATATTTAATGTCTGAACGCGGTTTAAACCCAGATGTCGATAAGGTATACACAATGCTGACAAATGTTCAGACGCAGGGATTGTCTTCCTCGACAATAGTTGCCCTTTTCCCCATCGACATCAACAGCTTACTAATTTAATAAATAAACCTGATGACTGAAAGAAATGCCTCCCTTTTGAATATGGAACCATAGCGGTGTAAGAGCAGTTTTTTCTATTCTAGTAATATAATAATAATATAATATAATAATAAATTGAAATTTAATGAAATTAATTCTTAATTTCTAAGCGTTTGTCAACCGAGTCGAAGTTTGGTTGGAGCCTACATAAAATACTAAGAAAAAGCATCGCTGTTAAGCAAACCAAATTTAGCAACATTTTAAATTTTTTCATTTGCCACCACTATAGAAACATGGTTCCATATTTTTTTCCATAGTTTTTCCCATGGAACTGTTTCACTCACACCTTTTTCCTACAAATTGAAAATCGTGGGATCCAACGTATTTTGGAAGTTGAACGCCTAATCGAAAAATGGTATCGTGTATTCAAAAGTATTTACATTTTGAGCTTCTTAACCACTGTGAGAAAGGGTGCCATGTACGCCAAATTGATAGCATATTAAGTCAAAAACATGCATTTATGTTAGTTCCAAACACTTCCTTGGCAAAATATAACAACACTGTGCTTGTGGAACTTAGGCGAAAAAGTCACAAGACCTGTCAGCTGAATCTTTGTCAGTCGTATTATTGGAGGAGAATTTTCTCTGCGAAGTTTCCTGCTGAATTTTCTTATTGGATTCAAGTTTCGAAGGACAAATATCCACCAAGCACCATGTCTGACGTTAAGGATTTGATTAATATACCCGACGAAAATATTGGTAAGTGTAAAGTTATAATGTCCTGCTAGTCTGTACGACCTGCAATTACTATTTACGCATACAGAATGCTTAGAACCAGATATGTATGCACTTTCGTAAATTTGTTGTCCACCCTATATTTATCATGTTCACTATTTAGTAAGATTGTACGATTCTCCGCTGATGTCATGAAATATATTTTCTACATTCCAGATATGATTGCGGCCACTTCGGTGTTGCAACAACAAGCGGCTGATATTCGTACAAAAACAATTAATTGGGCCTCATACATGCAGTCCCAGATGATTTCCCAGGAAGATTATCAGTGCATTAGTGCACTAGATTCATCAAAGGCTTCTTATTTGCAATCCAATCCAGCTCAGGCAGTGAAGACATTGCTTAATCTTCTATCCCATGTTTCTAAAGACTCTACCATCCAATACATTCTGGTAATGATTGATGATTTGCTGCAAGAAGATCGCTCGCGTGTGGACTTCTTCCATGAGCATTGCTCTAAGCGCAAGGAATGCGTATGGGGGCCATTTTTGAATTTGTTGAATAGACAAGACGGATTCATTGTGAACATGTCTTCGCGCATATTGGCTAAATTGGCTTGTTGGGGACGCGAAATGATGCCCAAGTCGGATCTGAACTTCTACTTGCAATTCCTTAAGGACCAATTGACTGTTCATGTGAGTAATTTTCAGCATTTCCTCTTGTTGAAGCATGCAGGTGGAGAGACAATATTCTGAAATCGTACTCCATAGACCCGTACTCTGTGCGATCTTAGTCTTCTTAATCTTAATATAATAATTTGCTAATTATTATGATAATGCCGATGAAAATGAAACCCTAATATTTTAGACTCACTGTTTAAGGACTGTTGAATTTATATAATTCAGCGGAGTTGTGTAAATTTAACCAATATAATAGAGAATTGGGCTTTCAGCGACTTTTTCTTACCTGTTACTTATTCAAAATATTGAAAAGCAAACGAACGAAACTCCGTTTTCTTTAAATACACCATCGTTAAGCAGCGTAGAAAGCCATGAAGCAAGCCTTGTAGAAGACAATTTGTGTTTACTGAAATCAATTTTAATGCAATCTTTAACATAAGACTTTGTTATATTAGTCAAATCAAATTCTGTATGTTTTACACCAAATGTCAGAATTCTTGTTCCAACCAATTATCAGAACATTAAATCTATTTTGAGGTAATGCAAAAATGCCTCCAATGATTACTTCGGCGAATCCTGCTTAGGCCTCAAAAATTTGTAATGATAAATTTGTGGAAACAGATTTACGTTTGAGATCTATAAAAACCTTAACGAAAAAAGGTAACGCAATGATTTGTATCAGCGTTGTCTGCCGTAATTTATTTTGTAATCGCATATCTAATAATAAGACTAGATGCAGACAATACAAGGTTGGAATATTTTGTGCATAGAATACCCTCATTGGTATACTTCGCAATACAAAGGGATTTTGTAGATGACGTAGAAAATATTGATTTAAATCAAATAATTATCCATAACATTTATAAATCGTATTGTTTATGAGAATGATAAGGAATAGTTTCCCTTTGTAGACATAAGACAAAGCTATGTCACTTTTTTGACAAAGAGTTTTTAACATATATTGTTAAAAACTTTTATATTGTTTATATTGTGCGATAATACCGCACGATTGGACGAGTTTGTGCTGAAAGTGGTTAACAGTTTAAACAATATTTTTATGGCTGATCGGTCGTGACTAATCGAGCCTTCAGATCATTTTTATTATCGATACAACGACTTAAGAAATGTAGCGCAAACTCGGATTAATACAAACATAATCCAATGTTATCATTTCTATTAGACTGTTGTTTTTCGCAGATTTCCGTTTCATATTGCTATTTTCTGAAAATGGGCTTACAGCTTGTAGTCAATTTATTGCTTACCGCTGTAGAATGACTGAGGAGTTTCTCTGCATCCATCTTGTGTACTGTGGTGAAATTTGATACAAGCGTATCTTTGCAACCAGTTTTATTTTAATTCGAAGAAGAATGGCAATTGTTTTGAATCCCAACAAAATTGATTGCTTTATAGATTTTTTTTCTAATACGTCTATTTTTAAAGTTTCTTATTAGAAAGCAGTACCACAAAAAATATTTAAAAGAAAAAAATTTCTTTTTGTAATCTGGAAAATGTTCATTTTTTCATTATTCATAAATCGTGATGCAGGAAAGCCAAAAAGGCCAATTATATAACATCACAAATGAAATATTAAATTCTTTAGTACAATATTAAATAACAAAAAAAAAAATTGAATCAGAACATAATTTAAAACGTTTTTAATTGCTTGGTAGTAAATTGTAAATTCGTAGTACTCTTACTATACTCCTTACTTACTATACTCTTACTGCCATTTATAAATTTTATGCTTAATTTTTGTTACGCGTTTTTTAAATTTATATTATTAAGCAGGTTAAATCTAATAGATGAATTCTTACATATTGTAATTAAATTATAAGTGGCCGAGAGGCTCATAAGTTAAAATAAAATAAAAAATATAGAAGAACCTGATGTAAGAGGAATTACAAGTTGTGGATTTCTAATGGACCTGAATCTACTTCGCAGTAAAGGTGGTAAACCGGATATTACCAATTTATAAAATGATTTAATGATTCGAAATTCAATATAATTCTTAAAAGGAATTATATTGTGATATATGATCAAAGCGCTTCAAACTATACACATACCATACTACCATATTAAAAGTACTCTCAATTTTCCTAAGACAACCAAGATTTGTTCCTGGAAAAACTTCAATGCCATGACTAATTTGAAACATCAGCAAGGCATGAGCTAACCTCTTTTTAATATGAATTGGAAGGAATATATTCATATTGTACAACTTCCGCAGAGTAAAAAGTATATTTTTAAATAAAGAATCAATATGAGCATGAAAATCAAGTCGTTCATCAAGAGTTATGCCGAGGCACTTCATTTCATTTACAAAGTCAATACTGCTTCCATTAATGTTGATGTCGAAATTCGGAGAAGATTGAAACGAGCAGACAAAAAACAAAAGTTTAGTTTTGTTACAATTAATGTAAAGAGTATAATCATTCAACTAATTAGTTATGTCACTCAATGTGTTACTGATACTACACACAAAATATTTTCCCTCAAAGATCGCATCTATAAAGTTTAATTCATTTATGAGTGCGATTTCATTGCAATCGGTTCAAATAATAACATTTGACAACATTTCAATACCATTGAAAGATCATAAAATTGCTACCATCTTCATTATTTGAAGCAATTGCAATGAAATTTCAGTTGTAATGAGGAGTTTAAAAAGTTTCACATATCCAAAATTAATTGAATGCAAATTAAAATAACACACAGTGCAAGGCGTACATCAAAGATATGGCCGCTCTGTCGAAGCGGGTTCAAACTATAATTGTGCATTCACATGGACATGGTAAAGAACAAGGACATGGCCATGGGAAAGATCATCACGGTAATCAATATAGCCCGCAAACAATCCATCATGAAGCGCCCCATTTCGAAAGTTATCGGGAGTTTACGGCAGAACAACAAGCAGCAATGGCTGAGGGGAAAAGTATAATACCGGTAGAGTGTTTTCTCTAAATTAAAGAGGATCAAATATAGAACAGCATTATGTTTATTAAAGTTTGTTATCAATGTTCATTAATTTCATAAATATATTTTTATGCATTTTATTGCATTGCTTTGACAACAGTACATTCATTAAACCGACGTTTTAACTAATCCACTAATTTGCCACCACTAAAGGAAAAATCAATTTTTCAAATGACCAGCTGCTGTATCCTTCAGATCTAAATATTTACCCCATTTCTACAATTGAAATCATTAGAGAAAATTGTCTGTTTAAAAAAATATGTAAAACATCGGTGATCATATTAAAAGCCTGAAATATTTCACCTACTCCATCGCATGTGGATGTCACTCACTAAAATCCTTCGCAGCCTTTTCACCCTAAACGAATGTTCTGAAGTTGGTGTGTTATATTTTGTGAAACTTTGAAAATGTGTTAATATAAGGATACTACTGACAATTTTGCCATGAATTAATTTCCACTTTTTTTTAACCCGATCTAACCGATTCGAAAACTTTACTTATATATAGAAACTAATGAAAACATTAATTTTCCTAGGCGAACGAGTACATCCAATCTGTTGCGCGATGCTTGCAAATGATGTTGCGTATTGATGAATATCGTTTCGCTTTCGTTAGCGTTGACGGAATTAGCACTTTGGTGCGCATTTTGTCTTCTAGAGTTAATTTTCAAGTAAGTTTAAATTAAGTAAAAGTTTAAACCAATTATAAATAGACTTGTCGTACAGGTGCAATATCAATTGGTATTTTGTTTGTGGGTATTGACGTTCAACCCCTTGTTAGCTACGAAAATGAATAAATTCAGTGTAATACCAATTTTGGCTGACATCCTTAATGATTGTGCAAAGGAAAAGGTAAGTACATATTTTCAACAAACCATAATCACCGCCTTAACTTATGCTATTCTTAGGTCACGCGTATTATTTTGGCCGTGTTCCGTAACCTCATTGAAAAGCCCACGGACAATCAAGTTGCCAAGGAGCATTGTATTGCTATGGTGCAATGTAAAGTTTTGAAGCAATTGTCTATTTTGGAACAACGTCGGTCCGACGATGAAGATATTGCCGCGGACATTGAATTTCTCACAGAGAAATTACAAAATTCCGTTCAAGATCTTTCTTCGTTCGATGAATACGCAACGGAATTACGCAGTGCCCGTTTAGAGTGGTCTCCAGTACACAAATCGGCCAAATTTTGGCGTGAGAATGCTCAGCGGTTGAATGAAAAAAATTACGAACTGTTGCGCATTTTGGTACATCTTCTGGAAACATCAAAAGATCCTATTATTTTGTCTGTTGCTTGTTTTGATATTGGTGAATACGTTCGTCATTATCCAAGAGGAAAGCAGTAAGTTTTTATAAATTATGGAATTATCTAGTACCGTCGAATATATAAGAAGGACTCATGGTCACATAACAGCGACAAAAACATCACAGCGGTTATATATAAATACGAAAACGATTAATTTGGTTCGACTAATATCGATTTAAGCTGACGTGCCTGACAGATGAACAAAAAAAAACATTGCGTTTACACGCTTTGTAAATTAGCGATTTGTATTCGAATTCTAATACCGATTCGTAAAAAAACCTACTATACATTTGGTTATATCTCCAAGTGTTGCAAAGCCTGCTGTTAAGTAACAGAAACGGACCGATCTTGGCACTCAGTAGATAGGTGATATAGCATCTAACTTCTTCCTAAAACAGGTTTCAGACATATTCGAAACATTTTTCCAAAAACTTCGGGTTTTGAATGTTTATTAGGTGTAGAAAAAATTGTTTAATCGTAAATTTTGATTCAGGAAATTTTCTTTTTTAAAAAAAAGAATAATTTCTTTAAATAGTTTTTTTTTTAATAATGAAAAAATTTCTTGAAGAAAAAATCGCTTTAAACTTATACTAAAAGGATTTATAGTAAAAGAACATTGATAAAAATATCTCCCAAACCTTTCTGATTCCTGTAAAATAGTAATTTTTCGTCATTTGCCCATAATTTTTCGTCATTTTATATAAAATTATCTGCTATGGGAGATCATCTGTTTTTCAAAACGAGTTTTCTTTAATATAAAAATTTCCAATAAATAAAAACAAAATTTATTTTTCTGTTAGAAAAGCTTCGACAGCGCTTTTTTCAGAAAAATGTTTTTTTTTTTCTTTTTTGTTTATAATACAAGTTTTCTGAAAGAATTATTGAGAGCTGCATTAAAAATAAAATGAAAATGGTGTACATTTCAGTGGAATTAATTATTTCCTATCTTTCTTAAGATTAAAAAATCGTTGTAAATGGTTGGACACATAAATGTCTTCAAACTTCAACCAATTTGCGTTATGACTTTGAATTTGAAAACCGGGAAATACAATGCCCGGTTTGACAGTTTACACTAAAAGATCGATTGTTTTTTAATCACTTTTTTTAATCGTTTATTTTGTTCGATCAAGAGTCCGGTTTGTCAGTTTCTGATTTTGATTTTGTGCACGTTAGAACAAGGAACTATCATATGATCGTGCACCCGAGCACGGATGTAACCACTACATTATTTGAGCGATGGTCATATCGATGTGTTTGACGAACGCTTAGAATAGTCGAGTAATCGACAAATTTAGAAAATGCTTCTCAAAGTGAAGTTCGCAATAGCCATTAAACTATCTCATTCAAGGCTTTCAAGGGAATCTCTTTATAGATAGGCATTTATCGTAACCAGAAACATTTAATGACACATTTTGTACATTTTGTCAATTTATGGGAGTATCAAAACAAGTTACAAAATTAAAATTATAATATTTGTGAAAGCTATTTTTCACATCCTATTTGGAAGGAATATTTCAATAATTTGTTGAATGCATTTATAATAATGCCCTTCCTAATTTCATCCATAATTTTCATTTATTTATTTATTCAGGATTGTAATTTTAAGCCCGAAGGCCGATTTGAAAATTACAATATTACAACGTATCTTCATAATTCAGTAACAAATGCATTATACAACTTTCCAATACTAATGTTATAAAAAAGTTTATGTATCTTAATAGCAGAAAAATATGATTTAAATATGACGACCTACTAGACTTATTAGAATTTGCCACTATGTATGTTTTTGGTCCTATAATACGGAATTATAACTTTAATTGGAATTTTGAGCTACTCCATAATATAACGCAAATTTTTTTATTACTTATTTTGATTTATATTTGATTTTGATTGTAGATGGCTACAATTATGAACGATGCGTAATATCAATAGTTCAAATTTTAATTTTTGGTTTTTACACCCTTTTAAATTTTAGTTGACATCTACATATATGAATTGTTAACCGCTATTTTTTAACAACTTTCAGCGTTCTGGAGCAATTGGGAGGTAAACAAATTGTGATGCAATTATTGGGTCATGAGGATCCCAATGTTCGATATGAAGCTTTGTTGGCTGTGCAAAAGTTAATGGTCCATAACTGGTGAGTTCTTTGTCATTGATTTGTCGATGTAGATATTTTCGCATTTTAAATTATTTGTATTGGCTTGTGGACAATTGGTTTAAGCATAGATCCATTTGTGATCAAACGCTTCTTTGTGGTCTCTAAGTTGGTGACAACAGCGGTTAATGTTTACAACACTTTACAAATAATGGTTACACCATTTCAAGCTAAAGTAGGGGAAAAAATAATTGCGTTTCACTTCGTTTATTTGACAATCTTGTAATTTAAAACCCTTTGACCAATATTAAGTAAATTACAAAATACATAAAATAGATAATACTCCAATAATAATAATAAAAAATTACAAAAAAACATAAAATTAATATTCCAATAGTTAATTACAAAATACATTACATAAATTGCATATGGGTAAAATACAAACCATATTAAAAAAAACAAACTTAAATTTACAAAATATAATTTAATTTTGGGAAATTCAAACTGGTTTTGAGAATACACAAAAATGGTTATTTAGACATCAACATCTAATTAGATTAGTTTTTCTTTTAAACACAATTTCTGGTTAAATACTTTATTGATGCAATTTGAACAATTTGTTCTAGATAATGCATCTTGTGATGTAAATAATTTGTTTGTATCAGGATTCACGTTGTGTAATTAAGATTTTGCTTAATGCTTGCTTTACATCAGCTGCTTGGAGCCTTACGTTGGATATTAATTATTATTTTCCCAATATCAATTAGTATTTCTCAAAATGTTCATTTTCACAGCGTAGCTAATTCTTGCCGGTATTCGCCGCTAACATTTTAAGAAAACATTCTAAATGGATTTGATGTCCCTCGATGGCCTCGATGTCATCGTATTCTAAACGCATTTATTTCTTTAGTACAAATTTTGCAATATTGGAATTATTTACATCTGCTTCTCTTAACTTATTATAAACTGAAACATTAATTATAATATTTTATATTGTTCGTTCATATAGGGAATACTTGGGCAAACAACTCGAAAAGGATAATGAAAACCAGAAACAAGCAGCCCCAATCAGTGGTAAAGCCTAAATCCCTGCGCTGAAAGAAAGTGTATGAGGGTGAAACATCAAATTAAGCGACATGCAATATTGTTATTTTAGGTTATAAGCAATCGTTAACAAATGATTGAATATGTGTCGTAGCGCATTGTAAAGCAAAGATACTTGTTGTGCGTGTCATTTCAAATGTATTTTATGTTAAAAGTTTGATAAAATTCATTCCAAATTGAAATTTATGTTTTTGCTAATTATATTATTGTTATGCTAAAATTGTTTATCGATTTGATGTAAGATTGGATGTCGAGTATGTACCGATAGTTAAAAACAGCAAAGTATTGTAACTGTAGCAAATAAACTAATAATTCAAAGAAGATGTATTCATATTTATTCATGGAAATAAAAACGTTTTTCGATTCCTTACTTAAAGAGGAGGGCAAACTAGTCATTCATGAGCTCAAGCATGGCCGATACCCAGCTATGAGTAGTCAAATCAATATTTAAATTGTCGAAATTATTTGTATACAAGATAGCGAAGAGAGCAGCATTAATTACATTTGTTTTTGTCAACCGATACTCAAGATAATGTTCGGCCAGTGCGCGCTGTGCGAAAAATATTATTATTTTCAGTTGAAAGCAAAATCGAATTGAATATTCAAAACTGTTTGAAATAGAACATAGTGCGTTTATTTTTTGGAGCGTATAAGTATATATTGTATAGAGCTTGCAAACAAATATATAGAATTATCGATTTATCCTCTCAAGAGCAGTATAACGCAACACGGCGGTAGCGTTTCATATAGTCGTGTTGTATTTCTGCTACGGGAGAGTTACAAATGTGTTGATCGAAGTAATAGACGCAAACTGTTAATCATTACGTAAAGATCTGTTAATTGAACTGAACGATCGAAAAAGAAAGTGTCGGGCGACAGGTGGTTATTTTTTATAGCTTGGAAATTGTTGGTATGAGCTGCTAATTTATGTTGACCGCGGACTTAACCACCACCTACGACAAAATCGAAAAACGCAGAAAGAAATATTTCATTTCATTTATTATCTATAGTATTAAGGCCGTTAAGGCCAAAAATTCATATTACATTTTACATTTCAGAGGACCTGAAAAATAACTTAAAGCAATTATTAAAATTGAAAAAATAAATTATTAGAACATTAAAAACAATATGTATAATAATTGCGACAAATTATTGGCTCCCCAGCCGTAATTAGAAAACAGCAAAATACAAAAGTTGATCAAATTGAATTAGGTCCTAATAAGTCAAATAATTAGGACCTACCAACCATTGATAAGTTAAATAAATTCCAAGGGAATAACAAGAGCAAAAGCATTTCAAAGAGAAGCGTGTTGTGAAAAATGTATTAGGTGCTCAACTAAGTTCCTGCTGTTTGCCAGTAGATGGCGCCATCTGTAAGTGCTAGTCGATTCTGCCATAACCTAAACGTCATGAGCTCAGTCATATGGTAAACAAACCGCCTCGACACAATAGTGATTTTCTTTTGACATAATATTCTTTTGGTTGTGGGAATATGTATGATTTTATGGCAAATAATCGTCATATGTGGGAAGTATTGATTTTCTTCTTTCAATCGAAGATAACGGCGGTTGAAGCTTATCGAGAGCTTTAAAACGTTTACGAAGATGCCGCTTTAAGTGAAACAATGTGTCGAGATTGGTTACGTCGATTTAAAGGTGGTGATTTTGATGTTGACGACCGTTCGCGTGAAGGAAGACGAAAAACGTTCGAAGACACTGAACTGACGGCATTGCTTGATGGTGATCCATGCTTCAGTATTAGGAATTATCCTCCAAGCGATTGCATGCGTTAGAAATGACTCAAAAGCCAGGAACTTGGGTTCCTTATGAGTTGAAGCCAAAGGACGTGGATCGTCGTTTTTTCGCCTATGAACAACTGTTTCAACGAAAAAAGGAGGGGTTTTCTTCATCGTATTGTAACAGGTGGTGGAAAACGGATTCCTTACAGCAATCCAAAGAAGAGAAATTCATTCGTCGTCTCGGCCGAATATTCACGCCGCGAAAGTTATGCTCTGTATTTGGTGGAACCAGGTCAATATTATTTATTACGAGCTGTTGAAACCAAGCGAAACCATCAAAAGGGGTATTGACTTCAATTAATGCAATTGAACCGAGTTCTGCGTGAGAAATGCCCATAATACGCGGAGAGGCACAAAAAAGGGATTCTTCAACGTGACAACGCTCGGCCTTACATGGCCAAGCTAACTAAAACCTACCTGAAAATGGGCCGCCATATTCTCCAGATTTTGCACCGTCCGATTACTACTTGTTCCGTTCGATGGCACACGGACTGGCTGACCAGCAGTTCCACTCATCAAGGAATGGCTAGATTCGTGGATAGCCTCAAAACATAATCAGTTTTACCGTGACGGAGTGCGAGAAAGATGGGAAAAAGTAGTAGCTAGCTATGGGCAATACTTCCAATGAATCATTTGTAAACACGTTTTCATAGTAAAGTTGCATTTTTACTTAATATTTCAAGTTTTCACCGAAAAATATTATTGGAATAAGAGGAAATTTGCAAATCAGAAGATAAAGAGTTCCACCGATGTGCAATCTTAACTGCAAAAGATTTTTCATAAACTGATTTTGAAATTCTAGCCAGTAGAATTTGCGTATTCCTCCTCGAGTGACAAAAATTAAATTAGTGGTATAAGGACATATGTAGGTCTCCCGTTCTTAATTAGTTTGTAAAATAAGTATAAATTGCGAAAATGTCTAAAATTTTCAAACGAACAACCAAAAAAACGTTTGACATAACCGGATATATGTATGTTCACGTCTTGGAATGTTATAAACAAAACGTATTATTGTGTTAATAACTTGCTTTAATCTTATTATGTCTCCAGAAACAGTGCCAGAGACTACTTCAAGGCAGTATAAAATTTGGGACAAAAGAATTGCGATGCTAATTTCATTTTAATTTTAAGATGTAGTTGAAATTTTGTATAATAAAGCTTACGTAAAGTAGCTCCAATTCTGCAAAAAATGTAATTAATATGGGCCTCAAAACTGATCCGACGATCAATGATCGTAACACCTAAACACTTATGGTGATCAGCGAAATAAATTCTAGTGTTTCCCAAATAACCAGTGTAATGCGATTGTCGGAGTAAAATTGTTTTATTTTGGTTGCATTAATGGATTAAGACAAAGTCATTATGCCGTCCGCAGGCAAGTATAATCTACATCGTTCGGAGTTATTTCGCAGATGTCGTTCATTTATATGATAAATAATAGTGACCCAAAACCGATCCTTGAGGAAGACCAGAAGGCGGTGGTAAATTAGTTGAATATTTGCCGTTTAAATCAACAAATTGAACCTTATCAGCCAAGTATGACATAACTAGTTTTCACGCATACACAAAAAATTAGAGCTCATGTAGCTTTTTAATCAGCAAATTGAACGATGTATAGGTTTCTATATTTAGAGTTAAATACCTGTCATCTGAAGTGTTATTTATTGAGTGAAAGGTTTGCCATTTATGAATAAGGATCGTCTAACAACCGAAGAACGCGTGAAAATTATTAAAACTTACTACAAAAGAGGCCTTTCAATCGGACAACATTTTCTTCAACGATAAAGCTCATTTCTTACTCGGTGATTACGTCAACCGAGCTAAATTGTCGCATATGGGGCTCGGAAAACCCAGAAGTGATTGTGGAAAAACCATTGCACTAGGAAAAAGTGACTGTTTGGTGCTCATTATGGTCTGGAGGTGTCATTGGGCCTTATTTTTCGAAAATTAGCTCAAAAGGATCCATTACTGCAATCAATCCAGAATCGGTCATTTAGAAGACATTATATTTCTTACATAATGGCAAGGCCCAAGCATTATAATAAAATAATAAAAGTTTAATCGAAATCATAGCTTCATTTATGTGTGTTTTATTTAACTTTGCTAGGAAACCAAAAATTTACAACATAACATAAAGGCGACATTTTGTCGTAAAAGTGCAACAATTCCGTATGTGGTTTTTATTAAGTATATTAATGTAAAAATAAAATACTAACTTTTGTAACAGTTTGGTCACACTTTTACTTGTTCTTTTGTTCATATTTTTTAATAGAATGTGAATTATACGGCACGCAAACGAACAATAAACAGTGTTTAAGAATTGATTGTGGAAATTTACTATCATTATAATGACAAGCAGTAAACCCCATTAATCCATTTTTTCGCTTTCTATAGCACTTTCAAATTTAGTTACTTGCCACTTAGTCCTGTTGTTTTTCGTTTTACCAGTCACAACTTGCAAACTTTACTCACCTTTTCCAATTTTTAATAAAAATGCTTAACTTGTGTTTTTCGAACGAAACTAGCCGTCCGTTTCGTTTTGTAGTTAAATTATTGTTTTATTTATCTTTAAGTTTAGTTTAAATTAAAATTGTTCTATGATGAAAAGTATATTCTTCTTAAACACAGGCATTGGTTAGCATAAAAGCTACTGCACGGTATTTTCTCGTCAATACAATACGATTCCAAGATGACATTATTTATCGTCTGAATTTAAACTTAAGAAGAGAATGATTGTGTCTGTGGTATGATCGGTACAATTGGATCCTAATGTTTAATTACAGTTTGTGTTTGTTTTGGATTTACTTGGTGGCAGACTTTAGGTAGGCAATCAGATCACCACGTTCGTTGGGTTTCTTCAAACCGGCGAAAATCATTTTTGTACCAGGGATGTATTTTTTAGGGTTTTCCAAGTATTCGAACAAGGTATCCTCATTCCAGGTAATACCTTTGGCTTTGTTTGCATCTGTGTAGGAGAAACCTGGGGCCTGTCCAGTCTTACGACCAAATAAACCGTGTAAGTTAGGGCCGACCTTGTGCTTGCCTCCAGCTTCAACGGTGTGGCATTGAGCACAACGTTGGACAAAGATTTTTTTGCCCTTTTCAACATCACCAGCTGGTACGCCCATTGTTGCTTAATGAATGTGGATTCTAGAAATATAAAAATAAAATATTTTAAATAAGAGTTAATATCAACCAATAATTGATTGGGTATATGGATAACTATCGATTAGGAGATTGTATATATCGTATGTCTATTTTTCATTATTAGGAATGCCTCCAACACAAACTTCATCATCATTCCCAATAGGTTTTTGAATATAGTGATCTCTCGACAAAAGTGGCAATATTAAGTGGATGCTTCTTTTGGTAGTTTACGAACCTCTCAATTTAGTGAAATGCAATTTTGTGGTAACATCCCTTCAGAATGTCCTCCGAAAATATGGCATTCGTGGCGTTTTATTTAGAGATCATCACAAATATATCACCATACATGCTAGATATATGATATACCCTTCTTACTTGTTTGATTTTATGGCTATGTTTAATCTTGCTAAAGTAAAAAATGTTTAATTTAATTGCGCAATCCTTATTGTCTTACAAAAGAACATTTCTTTACATTTATTTTTTTAACCATTATTTCTTTTCAATGTTGATCATAAATGCATCCATTCTAAAGTTCCAATTTTCGATTAGTGATGCCAGCAATATTGGCTTTTAATTTGTTAATCATATCCTGCTTAATCACGTAGGTTTTGAACTTACGCTTAGCCTCAAAGGAAAACGTCTAATGGCCCAAACTGCCCAATAATCAACTGTTCACCGAATTTTTTTCGCAACTAAGATTTTACTAGTTTCGTGGAAAGTAGCGTTGCCTTCTTGAAAGCAAATATTTTCAAGATCATGGTCTTTAGTCGAATTAAATCTTTCCATGATGAAAAGTCCAACAATTCTTAATAATTTGATTATAGTTAGGTTTGCCATAAAATCCATACTGAAAAAATGCGAGCATTAGTGCCTTAACTTTCAAAAATGCATCAAGTTGGAAATGTGCGCTTTAAACCAGTTAATAAAAAACGTATCTATACAGTCTGTTCGTTTTTAGGATACCTTCTCAATATTCCACCTGTGGTCAGGCACAATAGCAAATATATTGGCTGTGCGTAAAATAATTTTAAAATTGGTCCGTATGCTCGAAATATTATGATTTGTGTAAGAATTTCAAGGGAGTTTTTCGCAAATGTTTTATGAAAATTTTAAATATTCCACATGTTTACTACATATTTCGTTTCAGGAAAGATCATTTCCGTTTCTATTGATTTCTGTATAGCTTTAGCCCTTTAGTACCGAAAGTGCTTCCACTGGCGCTTAATGTAATCAATCAGTATTGCAAATAAATGTGAATATTACAAATATAGTTGATACATGTAATTTTTGTGCATTTTACCACTGTTAATTCATTTTATCAATTAATTAGAGACCGTCGTAGAATGGCGATATTCGTTTAGTAACCACCTTAGCAAGTTCATTGCCTTGTATGCCTATGTGCGATGGAAGCAGCATGTTTATTCAATAGTGTGCGCTGGGACTAATTACATATACACTGTTATCACTTTTTTTTCTTTGATTTTGCAGAGAGCGGAAATAGAACTTCGACTATCCGAACATATAAGTTTGTATAGATTAGATTATACAGAAACATAACAACGAACAATAAACATGGTAACAGACCCCGTTAAAAAAAATCAAATTCATTTCTAATTGTTTCCACAAGCTCGGCAAATAAATTAGCCCCATTATGAAAACATCCACCTGTACAAAGAGTTCAGATGAAATTTTAGTTTCTTGATCAGCAAGCAAACATGTGTCTAAACAATTTGCGTTGTTTTCTGTTTTGGCGATATTTGCAATAATTTGTGTGAGATAGAAATAGTTGTCAAAAAGGAAACGACGCTATTGACGTAGCATATTATAACATATATATTTGTGTGATATAAACCAAAAATTTTGTCATCACCCGGGATGATAGTTGAGATTCTTTCCAATGTTGTTTGCATTCATTTTCGATTCTCAGAGCTTCACAAAATGTTATGCATGTTAAATCGGAGGCAGTCCTACAATCTATAGAATGGCGCACAAGCAACGTTAAGATTTGATCAGTGAATACATTTTTTGTTTAATTCATTTTTTCGTCTCTTTACAGAATTAACTAAATAATACTTGGGAAATTTATGATGGAAAGGCTCAGCATAAAACAAAGAACCAAAGTTGTCCAACTGTACTTTGAAAGTCAGCATTCGATTATTCAGATCATATCGAAATGTCTTTCATGTTCGAAATGCTCCTAGCGCTTCAACAATTTACCGATTGGTTCAGTGTTTTGGGCAACAAGGGGCTGTCTGTGATCTTCCGCATGCTGGAAGACCTCGTGCAGTTCGAAATGAAGTGAGCAAGCAAGTATTGAGGAAAACCCCGAAACTTCCACCAGGCGACGTTCTTAGCAGTTAAAGATGTCCAGGCGGTCATTGCAAAGAATTTTACATGCAGTTGGTTCACGAGTTAAAACCAAATGATGCACAAGAACACATTCAATGTAGTCGCCGTTGACGTTACTTATGCGCCACCCTTTACAATCTATCTAAATCTATTTCTATATGCGGTTATTTTTCTCCTCCAATTAATTAATTTAATCATCTATCATATCAATCGTCCTTTTCTTGCAAACCTGTTTTTTCTTTCTTATATGCTCGCCGTCAATTTACTGCCTGCAATGGCCGTAGCTCCGATTCCCGTCATGTTGGTTCAAGTATACCGCAAGGATTAATTTTAGACCCACTTTTGTTTATAAAGAATGTCATTGACATTCCTGCGTAATGAACTCTTCGCTTAGTATTTGTGCCGATGATATTCAATTATTTCTCTCTAGTTCTGTACCTGCCATTAAGTACTGTATATCCGATCTTTATGACGCTATCGATCCTATTTGTCGTTTGACTGTTAGAAACAGCATACAAATAAATGTTGATAAAATGAAATTTATAGTATTCCAACATGATCGTGAACATGTTATTGAGCAAAACATTGTAATGCAAAATACTATTGTAAAATCATCTTCATCAATTCATTGTCTTGGATTTGAAATTGACTTCCATCTGAAATTCAATGGACACATTGCTCGTATCTGGTCAAAAAAAAAAAAAAATGTAATTTTAAAACGTACGAATACTTTTACCAATTCATGTAAAATATAAACTGGGTCATATGATTCTTATGTCCTCCTGCAACGTTTACAGGGTAGAGCTATATGCTGGAACAAGTCAGACCAACATTTGTAGACTCCATATTTGCTTCCACACAAAATTTTGGGGTATGTTTACGGCGGTAGGTATAGGCATAATTATTCACAGTATGAAATATATTTTTTCGGCTACACTTTTGAAAATTATTTGCATCTACGGTGTTTGTATACATTCTTCTCTACTATTAAATTTGGTGAACCGAATTATACCGTAAGATTATTTTTTTTTTTTTTTTTTGTATTCTACCAGAGTTGCATAAATTTGTCTTTAATCTTTCCACAGCCTTCTTATGGAAAGATCATTTGTTGTTCGCGTACCGTGATTGTAGAGTACTCTGCCTGCTAAGTCGAAGAATTTCTCAGTTAGTCCTGCAAGTTTTAAACGAAAGTTAATGCAATATTATACTCTCCATGAGCACTAAGATTCGTTTTAGTTTGTTTGCTTCTAATTTTTCACTGACAATCTACGTTCCTCATATTTGGCTATATGATTTTGTTAGAAATGTGTGCAGTGCAATATGGCTAGAGTTTTTTGCTAAGAAATGGATTTAAGCAATATAACTCAAGTTAAATTTCTCTCAATGCATATATAGTCCAATATGAGCGTTGATTGATTAATAAATGAATTGAAAAAAACTATTTAATTTACACATTTTTCTTGTTTAGCCTTTTGTGAATTCGTTTCCCAGCCGGCTATATGAAAAAATAAATTCAAAAAACCCATCTTAAAAACGGTTAAGTCGGTTGCTCTTTCGTATAATTTGCCATAATATCTCTACATGACAAAAAAAAATGTCCGCTTTGTAAATAAACCAGAAAACAGCTGATGCTCACAGAAAATGCTCTGTATTGTATTGTTTGCTGATGCTTTGTACTGTAGTTGTGACCCATCAATAATCACTGCAGCAGGTGACGTCTTCTTGTTCATCTTTCATTAACATTACGGTATTGTATTTTGAAAACAATAAAGATAAGTAGCTACGACAAGTTACGGCGTCGAGCAGCACATGCCAATGACAACAAATATATGTATATACATATACTTATGTTACTAAAATGGATGTTCTCTTGTGACGATATATGCTTAGCGCCCACTTTGCGGTTTGTACGGTTCTCCTTCGCAGTCGATTATTCAACATTTGATGACCGAATTCGAGTCGACCGATTCATTGAACAATTAGGCAACATCTGTATGTAAACGAAACGCAAGATCTGTTGAAAACATCGCGTCTGCTCAAGAGAATATGCAGGAGAACGCGATTTTTGCACAAAAACAAAATCTTTTTATTGGACATGATGTAACCAGGCAAATTGTAACAGGCGCGTGTCCTCTTAATCGTATTGCTGTTTCTACGGCACATATACGTGATATTGGTATTGGTTTTGAAGCTTCAAGTTCTGATGTGCCCCAAAGACACCAAAGTGTTCGTTTTATCGTACCTCCTTTGCTAATGGCCATCAACCATCCTCGCAACTAATCTTCGAACCGAATACAAATTGTTACTCGAAGCAAAATCGGATGCCCATTCAGCTTTCCCTCTGACATCTGAACGAATTCAGACCAGCATTTTATTCATACAAAATTTTTATTAATTTCATTTAGGAAATTAGAATAGAATGGCCAAAGATTATTTGAGTGCACAAAGATATCTCAGCAGCCGTGTAATCTAATATTGAAAGTCAACGGATGGTAGCTTTGAAGTGCACAAAAAAGCTTTCCAGTTTCATTAATTTTTTGAAAAAAAAAATAAAATCTGAACACTGATTTTTTGCCGCTTAAAAACCAAATAAAACTTAAAATGCGTAACTTTTGTCCCAAATCATATCCTAGTTGACTTTAGCCCGTCAAAATATTTCAGCTGATTCGTTGATATTGTAATACTAGACACCACAACAAATGTGCGGAGATTTTCGAAGCTAGTCTAAGCAGCTTTTTCTGAATTTTGCCATAAGCAGTACGTAAGACTGTTTTACATAATACGCCATGCGAAAACTCCACATGGCCACTGTGCACTTTTGCATGCAGATATGTAAGAATATAAAAAATAATAATAATTGTTGTCAAATGACGTGCAATCATTTGAACTTGACTTCCAATCGGTCACAACGGTGTAACTTTATACGACTTTTTTTTTATCTCACTTGACATACCTTTGTGTTTGCTCATAGCGTGATACTTGACTCATAGTGGCGCGGATAATTATTAAATTCTCTTTCGTTTTCAAGGTATCTAAAAAAAATTAGCCTTGTGCTAAAATTCTACATTTACTATAGAGGACTGTCGAAATTGTAAATGATCTAACACAAAGAAAACGCTCGCCAATAGGCGCGAAATATTTCCATAAGGCGACACCAGTGCCAAATTATATAATTTTAATCAGATTTCATTGGAGCAAAGAAAAACCCGTCGCAACAAAAGGCGGCCTTACAACCACGTGTTTGATTGAACTATGATCATATCATATGACGTAAATTGAAATATCAGGTTTGAAGGTGGAACTCGATTGAGTGGCTCATCTTGACCTCATCCAGATCACACGCTTCACAGGCGTTACAACAACACAATCTTTACAAAATTAGGTTTTCGCAGATTTTTCACGCTCTTACGTAACACCCACAACTTCCGAATACGAATTAATTTCTTTTTTTCAAGGGTACATTCACATTTATATTTTTTTTTTGCATACATACATTCCCCCTCTCCTTTATACTTTATAGCTTAGACGCAAGGAGCCAGAAGCGTACAGAATACAATTAACCGAGACATTGAGATTATGTAATGCAAGTGGCAAAATCTGAATTTCTATCATGAAATAATAAAAAATAAATAATTCACTATTATGTTGTTTGTCTTTTCCTTTCTTTTTAATAAATGTGAATTTCTTTGCTACACAATTTATTTCATAATATGTACTCAGCTTAGAATTGAATACGTCAGTATATCTTTTTCTCAAAACCTTCAATACCAAGTACTTACACTGAACACAAATGACACAATTCGACTGTGGCCGCGAACGCGTTGTTGTTAATGTGATATAGGTATTGGGGTGCAATGTGAAATTGGCAAAAATTAGTCAACGCAAACTCAGCAAGAGAGGCGCACAGACACAATTTCTCTTAAGGGCAAAATACACAGTCAAAGATGTCTGGCAGCCGTCAAGGCATATAATACACTGTCAAATGTATAATTAAAAAGCTCATTGGTTAATATAACATTTATATTGTAGTTTAAACCACTTGTTTTGAGATTTCATTTAACATCGTCAGCATAGTTAGGAGAATGACGCATTTACAAAACACATCTGACGGATTTAATCCCATTTGATCCTAAACATTTGTCGTTTCTCTCAAAAAGGGCTAAATCTGTTGGTTTTTTCTGTCATTTGCCATTATCTCTACATGACAAAAAGATATTAACTTTGCATGAGAGGATGTAAATAAAATATAAAACAGCTGATATTAAAATACGTATATAAATTGGAAAAGGAATTTTGTTTGAAGTCAACACCAGCCTTATAAAGCGGATAACATATTAACAGACAAATGTGACAGACGCACAAGTAAAACGTGGTAATTTTTCCGCTAACTTAATCACAGAGTATAATTTGGTACAAAAGCCGAGTTTGTCTCTGAAGTAAAAGTTGGAACGATTAGAACGACGATAGATAATAGTAATACCACCCTCTTTCCGGACTCTTTGTTTAATATTTCCATAATTATGCAGATTTTATTTAATATTTTTACAAGTGAAAACAAGTTGTGGAGTACCATTTTCAGAATCAAGAAGGGAAATTCTTAAAAAAAATTTGAGTGAGGAAAAGATCGACAAGTGTCAAGAAGTCAACAGCTACAATCAGATTTATTTCCACAAAAAAAAAAAAAAACTAGTAATAATAATTTTGATCTGTCTCGTACCTTTTCTTACCAAACTGAAAATTAAAATTGAAGGCTTCAGCCTAAGAAATTGGTGGTGATAAAAATAAATTGAAACTTAAAGTTTAAGGATCCAAAACCATCCGAGTGGTAATCTAAAGTTAACCCATAAATCTAAACTTAAACGAAATAAAACCAACACCAAATTTAAAGTTAATCAGAACTAAGCTTAAAACGAGAGCTAAATCTAAATTTAAAACTAACTAAAGCTAAAATATCTGCGAGTGCACCATAAGTTCGGAACGACGAACGGAAAAAAAATTTAATTAAGATAATCGCTCTAATAGAGGTAGGCATTTATTTCTCATAGTTTGTACCTGACCTTTCGCAGAAAATTACGGGCTTTTGAACCATCCAAAAATGGTGAGCGCTCAGGCTAGTGTCGGGGGTATTTTTGTTAAGTTTACTTCGGGGTAAATGTTCCACAAATTGAAATGTTAACCTTTTCCTAACAATAAAAAATGCTGAAAGAAAAAAAAAAAAGAAAATAAACTTTCTTTTGCAAGAAAATTTATTGGGGCTAAAGAGACATCTCCATAACGAGCGGTAATGGGGTGGCCATTTTGATCATTTTTGATTTGGTCAAAATTGGCCAAAGCAGCCAAGATAAACAGCAACTAGTCGTGCTAACACGAAGGAAACAGAAGGAAAACACCATATTTTAGGTTTATTTTGAATATTGTTACCAAAAGTTGTAAGTTTTTTTGTGCCTTAATCAAAGGAAGATATGAATTGATGACCGTTAGTAGTAAAGCTAAGAAAAAAATGTGAAGGGTAAGTGGTGACAAAATCGTGGTGGTGACAAAATCGCAAAAGGGTACTCCGTAGTTGAGGTTTTGGTATACCATGGTGTGGGAGGGCTCGCCTCGGTGTGGTCATCGATCATTCCTAAAACTAACAACCAGGATTTTAAATTGTGTGTGCCATAGAAAAATTTTTTTTTTTTGTTTTATTGTTTTCGTAGATGAGTGACCAACAAGTTTTGTGAGTAAAATAAAGTTGGTAGAATCGTTTTCTGTCCTCGGTCTGGGGAAAATGTTGTGGAAAAGAATAGCGTCACGTACCGTGAGCTTTAACCGGAGCCAACGTCAGCAGCCAGGGACGGCCGCTCGTTGTCCACCATACTAGACCGAGAGACAGAGATTCTCCTTTGCAGATTCTCCCATTGCCTAAGAGGGACTGAGAGTATTTACCTATACCCTTGAGTTAGTGCTAAGAAAATTTTTATCTAATTTTGTATTTTCCGTTTATGTAAGCAACTAGCCTCATTTTCGCTTAACTTTCCATCGTAAGGCGTCTAAAGTGTTGTTTGCTATTATATTACGGATCTGGGCCAAGCAGCTTTTCATTACAAAATGTTCTTATTGCGGATGAAGTTTTACAGCTGGAAAAGAATAAATAAGTAAATATAAATATTTTTATATCTACTTAACTTGATTTTTCAAAATGAAAACTTTTTTCATTCTAAATGCTGAAAGAATGCTAACAAAAATTTGTCATAATTTATTTTTATACTTTTACCACGGCCTGATTACCAAAAATAAATATTGCTTGAATTTGTTTGGAATAAACTGACGATGTTATTGTTTGAATTTTAACAGATGACCTTTTTCGAGTACAGCACAGAGTGCTCTATTTTGAATAAAATGTTTACACATGTGATACATTTACAATTATAATATTGTTCACATAAGATTTTTGTTAGAGAAGAAACGAAATTTGCCGCTAATACTGTATTAGTATTCTGGTAATTGTATGGAACAGAAATTTTGACATTTCTTGTATTACACATTTAAATCGATTGGAAAAGGGCGATGAAACAACAAAAAGCGATAGAAAAATCCCTAACAACATTTCATCTTACATCAGTTTATTATTTTATATTTTCATCCTTCCTTTCTAGGCTGAATACAACTCAAGATCAATACCTTTATAAGGCAAATATGAAAAATCAAAAGAAATGTCCATTACCTTTTTGTACAGTTTTTTTTTTGCTGTGTAAAAAGGGCAAAAGAGCACGAGAGAAAGGGAAATTACGTTTGCGTGTACATTTAGGCAAGCTTTTATCAATAGCTGTAATCATCCCTGAGTTGTGCTGTTTCGTCTCACATACTGTTCGTAATTGTTGGAAAGCAAACATAAACATGACTGCTAACTGAATACCATACAGAGAACGTTGGATTTTCAGCACAGTCTTGCGTTACACATCCGGAGCTCGCTTCAATATACATATATTCTGCCTGTTATTACATTGGTAAAGTAGAACCTTAATATTGTACTTATAAAATGGAAACTAGGTTATTGCAATTATCTGGCCATACGCGTATGTATGTACATGCATAAATAACTGTAACTGCCCTTGTAAGTTTTCACAGTCATTTCTTAATGTTGTGGCACTTTTACAACGACATTGGAGTGCAAACGCTTTTGACATTGCCTTTCCAATGACAATGTGGTGGACAAGTTGGGTGACTTTTGAACGTTTTACGTAATAGAACGACTTTTCTTAATGTATTGAAATGCGGAAGTTGAGATTGCAGAACTCATATTATTACCAATATGTGCTTATATAATGATTATACTTGATGTGGTATTCAGAAATTCGCTTTGGGTGTAATTTTCTCATTCTATTATAGTGTAGAGCGGAGTCAATCGGTGCTTTTTAAGACAGTTGACAATGCAGTGGGTATCAGTTTTAGAATTACAGGGCTGTAAAACACAAAATCATTTCCCGTCAATGTGTTTAAAACCCCTTGACCATGGATCTTTGTGTGTTTGAGTTGCTCAAGTTACGATAAATATCTAATTAAAGCCCACATCTTTCAGCATTTAATAATATCGCTAAGGAAAAAAAAATAAAGCATAATTTCAGAATCCAAGTTCTGTTTCCAAAATTTCCAGCAGTTTTAAGATTAATTTACGATTGAAACTCAGCATGTATTTTAAAACTGCTCAACCTGCAGATCCTTGTATGCCAAAAGTACAAATAACTTCAGCCATTTTTCTTAAGTCGTTTGTATAAGCTTTGTCAAACCTAAAATTAATTTTGCATTGTGGAATTCACTTTATAACATAAGCAGTGCCTGTTAAATCTGTATCGAATTTTGATTAAACCCCCAACAAAGTATGACTTATTATCGGTTGTCAAAGATTTCAATATGATTTTAGGAGGAACGTAGTGTACAAATTCTGATACAGTATGAATCACAAAAAAGTTTGACTAGATATTGTGAGATATTCATTTTAAAAATGTTGTGGAATGATTGTTTTCTGCATCTTTCAAAGCCAGTATACGTATGTATTGCACTCGAATTTAAATCTCGAAATAGAATTAACTCTTAGAATTTTGCACATTTATAGAATTTGCATTTTTTGTCTGTTTACAAGGATCCAAACCTTTAAAACTTAGTTTCACAATTCGAGTGGACTCAATATTTATTGATTCATATTGAAGCGAGGAAATCAAAATGGCAAATTATACAACGTCACAGCAAAAAATAGTATTTTGATAATTATATGTAAATATCCCAATATTAATTTTTTACATTTTCTTCTTTGGAAAGCAGATATAAATGTTTTCCAAATTACAACAAAACTGAAGACATTTGTAAAACATTTGTAGCAGATTCAATTGTGATCGAAAATGGTTAATGGGGTACAAAAATATTTCAAAATATATCACAATATACCTTTTCGCGGTACTTTTTAACAAGATATGTCTAGAACTCGAATCAACATAGGGAAACTATTTCCAGCATAAAGATGACCATATTGAGTGTTATTTCAAAATTTGACATTAATTGGTGTTACTACACTGATTGCAAATAATTTCCACTTCGCATCAAAGAAATCGCATATTTCAACATTTCTTTAATTGGCTCATTTTGTTGTTTTTTTCACAATCGATCACAGCCAAAAAAAGTCTTTCCATTAGAAACTGTCTTAAATGCCTGAAAAATTGTTTTTCTTTTCATAATCATAAATATGAGGTCTCAAAATTACGCTCTTCAACAAGTCCTAAATCATATAGAATTTTCTGCCTTTAACTTATTTGAACAGAAAAATACACTTTTGATTAATACCATACTTTTTCAAAAGAGAGAAATAGACACAGTTTGTAACCGAAACTAGATAATTTTACAGATAGTTTTCATTTATGTGATGTAGAGAAGTTATTGTTAATGGCTAAATGCCATCATGTGTTGATACGGTGCTTAGGTCAACGCCGCATTATAATAGCAATAATAATATATTTAGCTGAATATCCCTTTTCACAATATATTTCTTTGTCTGACGGAAACTTGTCATTTAGGATTCTATGGACTACTGCTTTCTTTCAAACTACAGCTTTCTCTTGCACGCACATGTATCAACAAATGTGCAGTAGTTTGTATAAAAAATTATACGATTTGCAATGTCAGATATTGTGTGACAATTGACCGCGATTTCAAGATTATGTGTACTTGGTATATGAACTTTATCGGCGGCACCATTATAAATTTCAAAGCCTTAAGCATAGTTATTAAGGTCACATAACACCTTCCATTTATGTGACTTATTGGGAATTTATAGACAAACATGGTGCTGAATATTTTCTGCACATTTGCTCGCCTACGCATAGTAGAACAGTCGTATAATATACCGGCTTTCATACTAGTACATAAAAAGAGTGTTTTTTTATTATAATTTTTTAAGACATCGCATTGTGGTTTGGTTGAGATGCATTTTTGTCTGAGTAGGTTGCCGATAAATGGGTTGCATATCAGAATTTCTATGTAGTAACGACTTCATATTTCATTTTTTAAATTTGTATTTATATTTTTCAAATAAGCAGCACGATAAGTCAGCAATCCATTGCAATCCATTTTGAAAATTTTTTTTTTGATCAAATGCAATTGTGTATAGTTCTAGTGCCTAAAAGGAGTCGAAATCGCCGCTTGAGGAATAGATCAGATAATTCCCAAAAACACTTATTTATTTTTACCTTTGCGTTTTTATATTTACAGAAACACATTTGCTGCTGTTTTTGTTGCATCGCTTCATTATATACATTGTCGAAATTGTAATAATGGCTTCTCCGGCTGGTAAGCAAGCAAAGAACTCCAGGGAATCACCTAGTTCATCTGAGTCTCGCGTCAGCATGACAACTTCAGAAGCGGATGCGGATTTGGTTGAATCAAAATTATTTAGTTGGATGCGTCTTTTTCGCTTCGCTTCTTTATTGTGTCGCGCTGAGTAAATTTCGTCAAGTAGCAATATAAATTAACTTGAAGAAGATACATCATTAAAAATCGTGTCTAAATATATTAGTAATTCATGGTAGTTCAATATACATAAATTTGCATATTTATATACAAATAAATATGTATATTTATTCTCAATATAGTACATAGTTATGATAGTACATTCAAAATAGTTGAAGATGTAAAACTAGTTTATTAGTTGAAGATGTAAAACTAGTTTATTAGGCATTCTTGCATCACTTGTGGTGGCTTACAAACATTCTGGTTCTTACTAACTAAATACGTAGACCTGCATTTAGTTTTAATTTATAGTCTGCTATTAAAGACATCACGTATGTCATTACAATCAGCTTATATATCTACTGTTCATTGTCGTTGTACCTGCTTTGTGGTACGGCTTTTTGAAATTAATGTTTGGCAACATTATTATACTTCTGTGACAATGAGAATGACAACAGCAACTTTTCAACCAGTTTTTGAATTATTGATATCCATTTTCATCTTGCCCTTGCGCAATCTTACGCTATAAATGTCAATGAAAGTTCTCGCAATGTGCTATTATATGATAATTGTACCTATCCGACAATATAGTTACTAGGTCGTATACTTTAAGTGGAAATTATTTTGCAATATGTTATTTACGTTTTCATGTTTTTTAAAAATTAATTTAAATTAACTGTTGAATTGGTCGTAGTTATTTACTATATTTAGAATACTTTAGGGACGTGGAAAATATGGCTAATGTGGACTCTTGCATTATTTCAATAACTACGCATGGTATGTATATTTTGCTCTAATATACATTTTACCGCTTGGTAGCAGCGTCGATGCCCTTGCTTTTCATCCATCGTTACACGGAATTTTTCGGTACAAGGGAATTCTATGCAGAGGGGTCCACATTATTCAACAATTGAAACGGTGCTCCACATTACCTGCCGATTTTTTAATTGATAATTTGTAAGGTTCATAACAATATTTGTGTAAAAAATCCCATAGTTAATATACGTTTTTTTTTTCTTTTAAAACCATATCAATTGATCTATAACAAAATGGTTGATATTCAGACCACATTATTTCATATTAAAGGAAGTTAATCTTTATTCATTGCGCCAGCCATTGCGAAGTATAATTTTGATCAAATATTTTAGTACTAGTTTACATTTATCTAATCATCAATGTAAAAAAAATTAAAATTCTTATAATTTAATCCAAAAAAGAGTAATGTAACAAAATCCCCTAAAGATTAACTATAAGCTATTATTAATTTCATGAAGTACAAAGGTAGAATCATAATTTACAACTTTTAAATTGCAGTAGTTACACACAACTTTTTATCCTGTCAGCGGTAAGATAATTTTACTTCCTCTCATATAGCATAGGCAAAATTTAATTTTAAAATTTTTCTGTTTTGGCACAAATACATACAGCTAATAATTGAATAACTAGTTTGCTGCGTATCAGAGTCTAAATACTGCTAGACACTAAAAAACTCTATTCTTTTTCCAAACATATTACTTTGAAATTATTGTTTTAATATTTGTGCAAGCAATTCATTTAACGCAATATACATCTTGTTAAAATTTCAATAAAAATTTGGAAAGGGATATGAATGAAAAGTTAAATTTGTTAATAGATGGAAAGTAATAATATTAGTAGTAAGCATTGAAATCATTTCCTTTACTTTATATGTGAACATCCAGAAGCTAATCCTCGCGCTTTATGAAGGCTGTCTGTCCGATGCTTGACATCGAGCGGAGATATCACCATGCAGATGTGTACTTTACTTATGCTATATTTGTCTAGAGAGGTTGTATCCAAAGTTTAAATACTATTGTTATCTGTATGAAAATGTTAAAAGTTGAATAAAAAAATTGAAAATGTTTTAACAGCTTTTTTTTAACATTTTTTCCTACGTTAAGCAAAGGTCTATGGATGGGTTCTTTTTATCACACTGTTTTCTTGGACCCGTTTTCTATTATCTGTATGAAAATGTTAAAAGTTGAGTAAAAAACTTGAAAATGTTTTGACAGCCTTTTTTTTTTTAAACATTTTTTCAAACGTTAGGCAAAGGTCCATGAATGTGTTTTTTATCACACTGCTTTCTTGGATCACGAGATTTCTGAACCATAACAGATCTATTTTTGGTGCCCTCAAAGAAAAAAAATTGTGTTTGGACACGAGCAGCTTTATAAAAAGTTACATGAGAACAACAATTTATAGACTTTAAATTACGAATGACCGATTCGCATGGTTCAATGCCGCATACAGACACCTATCATTATTTCGAACGGCAGTGTCCTCGATATGTCTGATGAACTCTTCAAGTAGTCGAGTAATCGACAAGTCTTGTAAACGCTTCTCAAACTGTGTGACATTCAAAATCGCCGTAGATCCCTTTATAAGTGAGTTTAAAAATAGAATTGGTGAGGAAGCTCTTCCATATCTCATTCATGGGATGCAAAAGAAATTGTTCTATTACGAATGAAAAGTTCCCATTGATCCCTCTGCGTCTAAAAAATCCAGGGGGTATTATAAATTTTTGATGTAGGCAAAATATTGAGTTTTACTGGTGATTGAATATGTATTTGTTGGAACGAGTGGTTCCCAGTTTTCTATTGTATTGTTTCGATCGCTTGCGATTTGTGCGACTACAATTTCTTCGATTCTTTCACTACCATCTTAATTACAAATGATATCAAAACAACAGAGATGAGTTTGAATAGTCAAAACTGAAAATACTGGCAGATAGGTTCTGTACCAAATGACTAATTTTCAAAGGAGTTCAAATAAATTGAATATTTTTTGTGTAATGAATTAAAACTCTTCATATTGCCGTTCCAAAAAATTCAAAATTTTGACAATTTAATTCTAAAATTATAAAAATTGATGAAATTCCAGCATAGAAGACAAATTTATTTCTTTTTCATCATATTTGGACTGGTTTCGTAGATAATTTGTGTTTATACAGCGGTTAGTCAAAGTTCTTAGACTCAAAGGTTTTTGTCCTGGATAACTACATATTAGTATAGCTTTCGTCTGGTAATATTGCATGAACAAGCTCGTATTTAATTAGCAAAGATGCAAACCATATTGTGGCAATACTGAGAGTTGGGATATGTACGAAACACGTACAATGATGGTACTGAACACAAAAAGTTTCAGGCGTTTTTAAATTGTTCAAAAAATACTCAAGCCTATGATATCGATGTGGAACAAATTAAAGGTGACCAGTATTCTTCTAGACTAAACCATAGAGAATAAATAGCATTTGTTGTAGAGAATTTATTATTTAATATTATTTATTAATAGTGTTAACTTAAGATTACAAGATTTTAGAGGTGACATGAAGAATTTATTTATTAACAGCCTGTTTCCGTAATATGCATCACTCAATTCGTTCGTTCGTCAAGCAAACGGGTAGCCGTTTGTGTCGTCAGGTTTGTAATTCGAATATTTTTCGCTTTATTTTTATTGAACAGGGTTACTATAAAGCTACTAATTTTGTGTGCAGCAATTTAAAGAAATATTAAAAAATGTATAGTAAAATAAAAAATGATAAGTAATAAACAAATGAAATAACATGAACATTGATTTTGGACAACTTTAATGATTAACGTTAGCTTTCGTACGTTTTATAGCAACCCTGTTATGCCTTCGTTTATAAATGATTCGTTCGTCTAACATTTTAAATGTTTTATGTAAACAGGCTGTAAATTTTTATTTAATTAATTTTATTTATAAGTAATAAATCTGTGCTGTGTTTTATATTTTTGGAACATTACTGTTTTACATAATTTCTTCATCCTTCGCAGGATTTTTTTTCTTTATCTTTCTTTACGGCTACTAATCATATAGGTTGCAAACTGTAAGACATGCCAAGATTGCTGACCGGAATTGGTAGCAGAAAGTTTAATCGACCATCTATTGCTTGAACTTTTTCATTGTCATAGCAAAGTGGCAGATTTAAAAATCCAAAGACTTGTTCAATTTTGATGAGATTTTATACGGACGAAGTTGAGCTTAATTTAGGAGGTTAAGTTCTCTTGGTGGGCATGGCGGGCATGTAAATCAGACTGGTTCGCAAAAATATTTATCGTGTTGGTATATTTTCGTCCCTTCAAAGATTTTTTTTTGTTTATTTAGCAACTGGCCTCTAGGCCAACATTAAGTAAATTACAAACTAAATTAATTACATAAAATAAATACAACTCCAATGAATAATTGAAAATTTAGAGAAATATAACGTAGAATTAACTAGTAACTATTAGACAAAATAAAGAAAAATAAAAATAATGAAAAAATAAAAAAATTGAATGTAGTTAAAACATTCTTTCCCTAACTTTTTTTTCAGTTCTTTGACAAGAGATAATTGAAAGCCGATTTAGTCTGAAAATCTGTTTTGAGGAGCTAGTAGATCACTAAATTCACTGTAGAGTTATAAAAAATTTCGCTTTTAAGGCCAAATATTTGTAACTGCACTTCTTGCTTCACAATTATAAAAATATATATTTATTTTAAAGATGTTCTGTTGAGAGAAAATATTTATATTCAGACACAGGCTGGTTGCATCCAGTTGAGAAAGATATAAATTCAAAACCGGTTAGAAATAAATGGACGGGCGATGTTGATTGGCTTTTAATTAAGGCAGCTGGAATTATATGAGGATATTAAGGAAGAAAATTATGATGGCGAATTGAGTAGATTCTATTTTGAATTATAATTCAATTTTGTATATTAAATATTTTGTCCTTCGCACAACTCACATATATCTTAGAGAAATATGAATTTGTTAAACGTTCCACTTAACTATAGAATACTTTCTTCAATTGACAAAATTCAATCAATTTAGTCAACTTTTTAAAATATTTGATGTAATTTCATTATAACCAAATTCATTTAACAGTCACTGTTCAAATCCATATACTACGTTTTGATTTAGAGCTGTTCATTGTGAAATTTCGGATATGGAGAGATGAGTATTTACGTGAATTCTGTATTAAAATATCGGACAATATGATTACAGTTGCAATTAAATTACAAGATATTAAATTAACTGACAATGTATGAGCGTGTAGTAACCACGCGACGGTTGATTCTATATAGTTAATTTAGACAAATTGTGTCGAGATTTATGGCAGTTTTAGCTAATATTCCAGAGTCGTAACAGTTATTTGAAAAATTCGTAGAACTCATGATCTCCGCAGTATAACAAAGTAACTCTACTCTGTCTGAAATCATCATATGTGAGACGATACTCACCCTTTCTACGGAAAAGCTACCGAAACAAAGGCTCAAAAGATATTAGCGGTCAAATAAAGAAAATCGACAAACTCATTTAAAATAAAAATAGCCACAAATTTCTTATGGAAAATTACTGAGCATAACATAAAGTCCTGGAAATGATGTCAGGATATCTATCAAATTCCTTAATAAAGAACTTGGGTGCACACATTTAAACCCATGTGAGACAGTTTCATCAGCTGTTTGTAAATCTATCGAAAATTATTGTTTGATCAGTTGATTTTATTATCTCTACGCAAAATAACGTTCTATACGAACACCGATTAAGCTTCAGTTAATATAATTATATCTGTTTAAAGAGTGTTTTCAAAATAAATCGAATATGGCCACATTGATACTTCAAAAAGTACATACCGCATATGTAAAGAGGGAATGTGTTATATATTGATAAGCCAGCATTTTAAGACGATTAGAATGAAATGAAAATTTGCAATATTTTTGAAATTGTGATCTGGCATTGGTAAGTCTGCATTTTAATATAGTATTTAATGTAATGTTGAATTTGTGGAAGACTTCCGTAACAGTTGAGACCCTATATTTAATATCCGCACTGTGGTCCTCGCAAAGCAAATTGTGGCTCTATTTCACACTTTCAGATTCATGGATAGTGGCAACATCCGCACATAAATAAGAGATTTTATTGTCATTGTGACATACGAGATGTGTTCAAAACATAAGGCAAATTTTCAAATTTCGCGGGCGACGTTCGATTAATATTTCTTTTTATGTTGGCACACTCGTCTCGAAGATATGTTGACTGTTTTATCCATATAGCATGTTTAGTTTGTTTGTGAGAGGCATAAAAAGACAAGTGATGTGCGTGCTCGGCGATTCGGTTTTTATCTACTCAATCGTCGCAAAACGCCGTCCGTTCAAGGGTCTCTTCAATCTTGGGAACAAGAAAAAGACGCAGGAGGCCAAATGTGGTAAATATATTGGCTGAGGCATGATAACGGTGTTGTTTTTGGCCAAGTAATCTCTCACAAGCAAAGATGAGTGAGCAGGTGCATTATCATGATGCAAAAGATATGATTTTTTTCCCACAATTCTGGGGTTTTTTTCGTATTGTTTCACGCAAACGGCGCGTAACTTCAAGGTACTACTCCTTATTTACCGTACGACCTTGTAGTAAGAACTCCTGATACACTACGCCATGGTAATCGAAGAAAACAGTGAGCATAACCTTGACATTTGATCGAACTTTGACTGTTTTTTTTTTGGCCTTGGCTCTCCTGGACTCTTCCATTGGGACGATTGGGCATTGATGTCGATGTCATAACCATATATCCATGATTCGTCACCAGTTATGACTCTTTTAAGCAAGTCTGGATCATCGTTGACGTCATTCAACAATTCCTGTGCGATGCTCATGCGACGTTGTTTTTGATCAAAATTCAGCAATTTTGGAAAGAACTTCGCTGTCAGACGCTTCATGCCCAAAATTTCCGAAAAAATTGCATGGCATGAGCCAACCGTTATGCCGATATCCTCAACAACTTCTCTAATTGTGATTCGACAATTCTCCATAACAATTTTCTTCACCTTAACTAATGATTTTTTATGTAAAAAACGAATAAAAACATTTTTTTGTTTGGTGTCTCGAAAACTTGACGTGATAGAGAAAAACCAATTAAAGATTCGAATTCAACCCACCCATTCAACCCACCCTAAGAAAGATATTTGGTAGCTCCAGTCCAAAACCTTGTTGGCTAGTGTAATTGTTGTTGATTAGACTCTATAAAGCCTATAAGGTTCTAATGTTTTCAAACACTTTAAATTGTAACTACACATAATTTTTGTAACAAAACAAAAAAAAAAAAAAAGAAAAGAAAAAATGTCAATTTATTTGGAAAATTTTGAATTGTATTGGTTTGATTCAAGTATCGAGTTTATCCATAAATTTTCTCGAATGTTTCTGCAATTGCTTGATATCGTGGAGTAGAATGAAACTGATATTATTTTTAAAAGCACAAAAAAAAAACATGAAAATTCTTTATATTCTAAGGCAGATCGACTGCAACTACCATTTTCATATTCGGTCAAAGTCTAAGATTTTAACATTTCATACGAGTACATCACGATTAATTAATTTCCTTATTTTATCTCCAGAAAAAACAGATATATTTGAGAAATGTACTTACTTTGGCCTTTGCTATCTATTGCTAGATCAATTGTTTTGATTTTTGAGTAGAATTGTTTGCAAAATTGTTGTAAATATTAATATTTGTAATTAAGCGACTTTATATTTTTCTCATTATTTTATTATTATTACTAAATGAAATAATGAGAAAAATATAATATAAAACTTGGTGTGACGAATTGGAGGAGGAGCGCAGAAGATCGAAGCGCTTGGAATTATTTTCTACGGGCGGCTATAATAGATAAGGCTGTCTATTCCAGTCGCCACATAAGAAGAAGAAGATATTTTTCCAATGTCTTTAAAAAACTTCAATTTATTTTATTTCTACCCTTTCTAAAATTTGTTGCAGTTACATCGGTGCCGTTGAAAAGGAAATTCTGTGTAAAAAAGAAATTCGTAGAGGTTGATATGTTCAAAATACTTGGTGAAAAAAATATTGAGAAACTCCAAACACAGGTAAATTAAGCTTTGCATTTAAAATAATCTAAACATAGGCGATGGTTGCATTTTTTCGGTATCTTATACCCGTTTCGCCATACAAATACTATCCAGTATACGCTAACGGGGATAATTTTGCACGCTAAATTAAACGGGGATGAGTTGTATAAAAAAGTAGTAGAAAAGTATGAAAAAGTAACTATGCGACCAAGTCCTCCTACGCAAAGGTAAACAAAGAAGTTAAAGAAGAAGGAAAACGTCAAATAACATAAATACAAGTTGTTAATTTTTTTGCAAACATCAGTTGGTGAATTTTGGTTTTGTGCGTTATTACACACACAATGCGTTCCAATTCAATTTTAATTTTCATTTTGTCAATTAAGCGATCAATAAAGTTACGTTTGTTTTATGAATGGATGACAAAATGATTACGAATAAGAACAAAACAAAATGAATAAACCTTTCATAAGTAGCCAAGTTAATTTTGCTAAGCGTCGATGCGTTTTTTTTGGTATCTTATACCGGTATAAAAAAAACGCAACCAATGTAAGAAAAGTCAAGTAATTTAAATACTTCTAAAAATAATCTCACAACTTTTAAAAATATAAAAAACATTTATGGAATTTTTCGTCATTTATAATAACTGGTGCTTAGCTTTGAAAACATTTTTATAATGTGTGCAGATAAAAAATGTACTTTCACAATTGTGGTTCGAAAATAGCAGACGTATAAACAATCTGTGGCAGCCGCCGTGGCATTTGGATTGATTACGTCTTAAACATATTCCATGCCATGCTACCTTTCATATATTGCAGAAAAACTTACTGTCTTATCATTGAAAATGTGATGATAATCTTGCTTTCTGCAATTTTTCACGTAGAGGAAGTTTTATAATATTTTTTTTTATGAACCTTTTGATCTACATATCCTTTAGAATTTATTAGATTCTTTTATTCTCAAAAAGCCGATTATATTAGACTATATTAGATCCTTGAGACTATTTTAGATTCTTTTAATCTAAAAAAGCCGAAAAATAGTTGGGGAAAGAGCTTGTCTCTTAAGCTATAAGAGATAAATTGTGCATACAGGCAATGCTTTTGTAATGTAATTTTTTTTCAAAGAACACACAGATCGGATTTCAAGATAAGTCGTTTAGGAAAGGCATATTTATTTTCACTTTTTTAAATACCTCTGGGGGGAAGAATTGTGACCAACGTAAGACGTGTCAAATGTGATTTGATACGGATTTGATTTGTTAATTCCGGCCAACAGTGAGAAAATGCGTCAGCTAAGTTTTTACACAAATTCCTTTAGTAACATTTGCAACATTTAGGGCTATGGGAAGGAATTAAAATAGAATGGATTACAAAAGATAACCATGCTCTTGAATAAAATGAAAGCTTGGCGGAATATCGAAAATATATTTCGAAAATATTAGTATGTGCAACTGCCTAAATTTTAGCCTATCAAGCTATCCGAAACAGTTACAGTCTCATTCACATTGATTTTGTCGATGACCCAAAACTAATTTAGCTAAGCAGAAATACTTATTAAATTGCTGCGAATGTTACTCTTAATATTTAATTTAGTGATTTTTGCAAAATCCTGCAAGGGGGGTGCCAAAATGTCGAGGCGATCCAGCCCATTTCCAATAACGGACCACAATTTTAAAAATATTATAAATTGTTGTGCATACTGGAAGTATTGCCTCCAGCAATCCAATCGTCTGGAATAAGTTTCATCTTAAGGCACTTAGGTCTGACATGTCTCTCTCTCTTTCACGGGTAATGCCAAAAAGGGCGAGGCGATTCTGTCCATTTTCAATGCCGGATCACAATTTCAAAAATATGACAAATTTTCATTAGGATCAGCAAAGTCACGTTCGCTGTACTGCTTCCACCAATCCAATCGTCTTTTAAAGTCCCAAAACAAGTTTCATCTTAAGGCATCCAGCGTTCGACAAGTCTCCTTCAATGCGTTTCACTTCTTTCCATGCCAAGTGAAATATTAAAAAAATTACACATTAAACGATTTTCATTTCGTTTTGTTGACTACTGTAAACGCGGCGCAATTTCTATTGTATTTCAATTACGGCTGTTTTAAAACAAATGTTAGAATTTTGAAAATGCTCTTCATAAACTTTATATTATTGCCCAACATAATACCAGCTAAAAAATTGAATTATTTTGTTTTGTATACCGAATATGGTTTGAAGTTCTAACTGATTTTGTCTTATAATCTAAAATGTTGGTTTGTGTCCAAGGTAAATACAAACAGGGTAGGCTATATTTAACGTTTACATTTCGCTACGGCAGAAGTGTAATGCAAGTTGTTTAAATAAAGAAACATTCACCGGGGAAAATCTTAATTGTTGTGTCACCCTGCTGATGTTCAGTATAGTCGCAGGCGATTCGTATAAAATATACATATATTGGGACCGCTGTTGTCAGATGTGGCGATTTGTTGATCAACTTGGCGGCATTAAAAAGTTCGTTCATTCATTCATTATTATTTAATACGACGATTTTTTTCTTTTTTCTAATTAATCAAATTATTACAAACATTACATTAATATGGAACTTCATAGAAAGTAAATCCATCAATGAAGTCATATTTGTAAGGATGTAATAAAAAAACCTATGTTTTATAACTAAAATAAGTTATTTACTTTCTTAGGCGGCGACTAGAATAGGCATTCTTATGCATTGCACACCGCACGTAGAAAATAATTCCAAGTGCTTGGGGCTTCTGCGTTTCTTCTCCATTTAGTC